>JARHVA010007788.1:182500-207500 GCA_037957365.1 Torreya grandis
TTCATATCTCATATAATGAATCTTGATTACAATACTTTTAAAACATTTGAAATTGTCACAAAAGTGGAGGAGCTTATCTATGACTTGCATGCATAAATGTCAAGTAGTTTGAAAATATGTTTAGAGTTTTATAAAAAATTTCTTGGAGTGATTGATGGTAAAAATATTTTGAAATATGTTGATATAATATGGATTTATATGTATGATCCAACATGCATAATTTTCAAATAATATCCATAAATAACAAGTTTTATGTTTAAATATTAGATGGAAGTTGACAAGGCAAGAGATTTTTTGTACCATTTAATGGATTTAGAAACTTTTTGGCATTATATAGTATTATAACTATGTTGAGAGAAATGAAATTTTTGAAAATTCATATATATATATATATATATATATATATATATATATATATTGTTGACTTCATTTAGTTGAGAAAATGGGTTTGTCAATCTCTAGATATGTTATACTTCTCACAAGGCTATTTGAAAGGCCTTATATTTGGCAGCTAGAAAATCTTAATAGATATTAAATAACCTAATATCTTTTCGAAGTTTAATATTAGCAATCATATTTGTATCATTATTAATAGAAATGAGATACCAATGCACACATTCCAAAGACATGTTGATTTAGTAGGAGTAGAAAGTGAAAAAGTCCCTAAAACATAAGTACTATATGATATTGTTATTTATGATTCACGACTAAAATTAAGAAAGATTTTAGAAATCCTGTCTACTAAAATTCAAGATCATTTTAAAATGGATAACACGATTGAAGGCACGGGAGTGATGAATCCAATATTTTCGGAAAATTGTAAATGGTGAAGAAATAACATTTAATTAATTTGTCAAATACATGGGTAGTCACATTAATCATTTTATCAAGTCTATAGAGATCAATAGAGTTGAAATTAAAGTTTTTTTACAAAAGTATTTATTGACATCCCAGTCAACACATTTTAGACTTACAATTATTGATCAATATTATTTTTTAAATGAACAAATGGAAAGTGTTGATATTATAAATCTATGGAAAAAACATTACCCTAGCAATGTTTTACAAGAAAATATCAGCAAATATTTTTTGATTATATAAAATTTTATAAATAATGATTTTAGGATTTGCAAAAACTGAAAGGATTTCCAATGATTTATATTTTATTAAATCCAAACTTCATAATAGATTGGATAGAAATATAGGGACTTGTTTGAGGTTGTATGTTTCCCATTATCCAGTGGATGGGTTTCCTTATGAAAGAGTGCTTGCAATTGGAGTTCACTAAATAAAATAAGAGGTGTCATGAATATATCCACAAATAGAGAGAATGTTAATTTTGACAGTCAAAATGGCTTTAAGAATGTAGATATAAATCCTCACTTTGAAGAATAAGTTACAAAAAGATTGTTTCAACTACCTGAGTTTTAGTTATGTATGTATTAAACTCAAAAATTGCAATCTAATTCATTATCAATTATGATATAATTTTTATTTATTATAAACTATTATCTATGACAATTCAAAAATTGTAAAATTTACCGCATTACAATATTCTAAACACAAAATTAACTATTCATAATCGAATTGTTTATTATGCAAAGATAAAATCAATAAGAATTATAAATCAACTTTATCATAGGTACCATATCAATATAGTAATTTATTACTAAATATTTCCCAATTGTCATGTGATTGATATTTAAATGCTATCTCATGTTCATCACACTAATAATATATTAATACATGATTATTGATTAACAAGAATGTTAAGAAAAACACAACAATAATTTGATGTTCAATAACCATGTTTATTTAAAAACCCTTGAAATATAACTTTACAAAAACTTTTTCTATGCCTTTAGGGTCAATATTAATAATATAATAATTGACCACTTCAATTATCAATAATCAACATAATCAACACTTGATAGTCTATTTATTAATCAAATGATAAGCTTAATATGTGAGAAGAATGGTTTCATACCTTGAGTAAGTGTACAAATTTGGGGGCAAAAAATGGCCTACCCATGGAAATGAGTTCCTAAAATTTTAGATATCTCAACTTATGTAGATAATTTGAGATATCTACACTCTAAATTTGAAAATGGTGTAGTAGAATTTCAAGTCTAGTTTCCAAAACACTATTTTTTTTAGAAAACGGTTAAGTATAGAAAACGGTTAAGTATAACTACGTCAAACATCTAAAATTTAAAGATAAAATCCTTTTTTTTTAATAAAATAGAATAGATAGATGGTTGTGCAACACACCATTTTTTTAGCAGCATTTAATATTGTTTGAAACACTTCAATGAAATTTTGGAAAAGATCTTCTAGTATGTGACTTATGTTTTTAAATATTTTTTAATGAATCTTGTAAGTAAATAGATCATGAAAACTGACGAAAAATGGCTAGCCATTCATGTGGCACACCCAACTACCTCTAAAAAAAATGAAAATCAATTTTTTTTGGGAATGTATGTAGAATTAGGCCTAGTTTGTGACTATATAACTTGTGTTGCACTTGGATCAATGAAAGACAAATTAAATGAACATTTAGAGGCATATATGTTTGTGGCATATAGTGGCCTAGAAAAGGTATAGTAAAAAATCAACATAATTTAAAACTTTAAATTAGTCCAAAAATTATAAAAGTAATATTTTTGGAAAGATGAGAGCATGCTCATCATGATAGTATTAAGATTTTGAATTTTACCATTGAAATTCATAGTGTATTTAGTAATCAAAGTTAAATTTTGTTAATTTTTATCACAACTCTAATACTTGACTATGGATTGATAGGTCTAAGCCTTTGGCTTAGGAATCCAAGCTATTCCTGAGCCAAAAGGTGTAGGATTTGAATTTAAATTCAAATAATGTGATTTATTTAATGTATAATTTTATAGCATTAATATATAATGTGATCACATTATTATGAAAGTAATAACATGATCGTGTGATTCTTGTTTTTTCAAATTAAAGTAGAGAACATGTACATGGAGCAAATGTTGGTTAATTGATAATGTGATCACATTATTATAAAAGTAATAACGTGATCACATTATTATTATTATGGACATAAAATCATGTGGACATGCACATGAATCCAATATTGACCATAATCTTATATTTACTACTCTAAATGTCAAGTATAAAAAATAAATGTAACGATATGATCTGAAAATCCTTATTTATAAAAATTTTTGTAGTCTACTTGGATTGGATTTAAAATGAATAATACATTCTAATTTACATTTAATTAAATTTGAAAGTTACCTTTATAAACATTCCTTAATTTAATAACATAAATTCTTCAACAATTCTTGCAACGGAGGAGTGAAGCATGTGGACTATATTTGAAATTGGTTTGTTCCTGCCTGGTTGGGCCCCCTGAGTGCGATAGGTGGGACCACAGATCCAATGGAGGTCATTGCAGGTAGCAGTACCTCTGGGGATCTTTCCAAGAATCTATTAGGGGATAGCCCATCCAATGGATGGAAGAAGGCACTCATAGGTGAAAAGACGTGTCCATTGAAAGGCATGTCGAGCCTCCCTATTCTCTCAGAGGGCAAGGTGTTGAGTATCCCAGACGATCTGGTGGAGGAAATAGTGGCATCCATGGACCTTACGCTGGTTGGTAAGCTTTTTTCTTTCCGTCCTACTATCAAAATTCTTAGAAGATGGATTTTGTCTAGGTGGAAAGTCAAAGGTAGTGTTTCAATCACAGTCATGGCTAGAGGTCTATTCCTTTTTAGATTTACGAACAGGGAGGACATGATCGCTACCCTTGCTAGAGGTCCCTGGCTATTTGGACCACATTCTCTAGAATTATGCTCATGGAAACTAGGATTTGATCCTAACTCAGACCTCAATAAGACAACACCTGCTTGGGTAAGATTACTAGGATTCCCTTTGGAATTCTGGGATGAAAAAATCTTCACAGCGATTGGCAATTCTATTGGTCAATATGTCACCTTAGATCATATAACCAAAACTAAGTCTAGATGTGTGTTTACTAGACTCTATGTTAATGTTGAAATAAATAAGACTCTCCCTACGTCCATTGAGCTTAACTCTAAATATGGAACTTGGACTCAGCCAATTACTTATGAGAATGCTACCACTTTCTGTCAAATATGTAAGAGGAAGGGACATCTAATGACATGATGCAAAGTGAAGCAAAGGGGGATGAAAGAGGATTCCCAGAATGTAGAGGAGGAACGAGCGAACAACAAGCAGGAAATAGAGAATAATGTGGAAATTCTTGACAATACAGGAAAAGGAGAGGAGGGGAAGGGAAAGGAGGCTACCCCTAGCAGTGAAGGTGAAGTTGTCCCAAAGAAAAATATAGGATTAGATGATAGTCAGAAGGCTACAAAAGAAGGAGAGGAGGAGAAGAGAAAGAAGGATATCATAAGTAGTGAGGGAAAAGAGGTCCTAAAGGAGAACATAGTATCTAACAACAGTCACAAGGCCACATTTAACACAGTCTACACTTTAGAAAAATAGACTAATATGTTTAAGGAAGGGGCAGGAGGGGACCTTTTGCTAAAGGAAGTCAATGAAGATGACATAGTTTCAAGGATTGGACAGGAAGAACTAACACCTAAAAGTCACACTTAATGAGTACGAGATCCACAGTTAAATACATACTTTTTTCGTGATCTGGAAGATGGAGGTCAGGTAGGAAACTACTTGGCAATAGGCGTAGTAGGATAAGATGGCAGTAATGAACAGGAAGAATGGGTTACCCCAAAAAAAAGATTTGGAAAGGTAAAAAATATGCAGATGTTGGTACTGAGCCCAAACAAGGGAGGCCAACCCTAAGGGAAATAAGACAAAGAGAGATTACTAGGGAGATTGCCAGTGGAAAATAGAAAACACTGGAGTCCCAACCCTCCAAACTCTCTAAATGAGAATATTATCATGGAATTTGAGGGGATTTAATAGTCCCTCAACGCTGTTTGAGGTTAAAAACTACATTTTAGATAATAAACTAGATATTCTATTACTCCAAGAAGTCAAGATGAAAGAGGAGAATTTTGCAAAAATTGCTGACTATATATGGCCTAAGGCAGCTTTTTGTATTAGTCCTACTAAAGGGGCTTCATGAGGGATTGTCACTATGTGGAATAGTGATAAAATCCAAAGATCTCTTATGGCCCATCATAAGCACTTTTTGATTACCAATTTTTCCATGAATTCCTTGAACTGGACATTGGTAAATGTTTATGCACCAAATAACAGAGCTTTGAGATAGAAATTATGGATAGATTTGAGTAGCTACAAGAATAATCCTCAAAATTCTAATTAGATGTTAGCCAGAGATTTTAGCACACCTTTATACCCTTTTAAAAAATAGGTTGGAATTATTGATTACTCGGATAACATGTTTGACTTTGCTGAATTCATCAATGATTGGGGATTATTGGACATAGAGCTACAGAACCAAAGTTTTACTTGGACCAATAGAAGAAGAGGAGATCAAATGATTTAGGTTAAATCAGATAGATTTTTGATATCAAGCAACTGAAATGACTATCAAAATATGCAAGCATAGGCTCTACCTAGAACCATGTCCAACCACTGCCCGATTATCCTCAATTAGAGAGATCAGGCACATCACAGACCTCTTCCATTCCATTTTGAAGCTATGTGGATTAAAAACAAAGGTTTTAGACAAATGATGGCTCAATGGTGGAATATTCCCATTCAAGGTACTCCCATTTTTAGAATAGTCAAGAAACTCCAGCACATTAAACAAGAAGTTTATGGCTAGAATAGATACAGTTTTGGGTAGGTTTTCCAGTAGAAGAAAAAATATAATGGGAAAACTCAAGGCTATTCAGCAACTGATTGATCGAGGGGATGACTCTGAAGGCACCTTAGAAGAAGAGAACCATCTATCTTCAGAATGGAAGAATCTGATGGAAAGGGAAGAGGTTTTTTGGAAACAAAAATCCCATGTTCAATGGCTCAAAGAGGGTGATAGGAACACTGCTTTTTTTCATCTCTTAGCTATGAAACATAGAAAAGCCAACTCAATAACTAAGCTTGTCCTAGATAATGGAGACATTATTAATGAGGATAAAAAAATAGGGGAGCAAGCCAGGGTGTTCTTTTAGAATCTACTTACGGAAGAAAATAATAATGATAGAATTGATAGATCTATGAGTCAATTCATTGATAAAATCCCCTATTTGATAATAGAAGAAGACAATCTGGAAAAGTTAAAGCCTGTATCTGATGAAGAAGTACATGCTATTTTATGCTCCATGGGTGATTTTAAATCCCTAGGTCTTGATGGTTTTCCTCCTATATTCTTTTAGGTATATTGGGAGATTGTTCGAGCGGACCTCACGGCTACAGTTTGTGATTTTTTTAGATCTAGAAAACTTTTGAAACAAGTCAATAATACCTTCATTGTACTTGTTCCTAAAAAATCTCAACCTTTACACCTTGCTGATTTTAGACCCATTAGCTTATGCAACACTGTGTATAAGATATGTATTAAACTCGTGGTTTTGAGAATTCAACCCTTGCTTGACAAAATTATTTCTCCTGCTCAAAAAGGTTTCATCTCGAGCAGACAGATTCTTGATGCTATGATCACCACATATGAGACTATCCACTCCATGGATAAGAGCATAATCCCTAGGATGGCCCTCAAGCTTTATATATCCAAAGCTTATGATAGTCTCATGGACTTTTCTATTCCAAGTGATTAGAAAATTTGGGTTTAATGATAAATTGTCTTGCTTATTATGGAATGCGGTCTCTTTTGCTAAATTCTCAGTGCTGGTTAATGGTGTTTCTAGAGGGTTTTTCTCCTCCTCAAGAGGAATTTATCATGGAGACCCTCTCTCCCTGTACCTATTCATCATTATGGCTGAGGCACTGGGAAGATACATATAAGCTGATATAGTTTCAAAAAAGCTAGTAGGCATCAAACCTGCCTCTTCCCTTCATCCAATGGTTATACAACAGTTTGTGGATGATACCATCTTATTTGGTATCTCATCGGTGATCGAAGCTAGAAGATGGAAGAACATAATGATTATGCTAGAGACTCGGGACAAAGAATAAATTTCCTAAAAAAGTAATGTGTACTTCTTCAACACTCCCAATGAACTTAGACATATAATCATTGATATCTTAGATTGTGTTGAGGCTGGCCTACCAACTACCCACCTAGGTCTCCCACTCTCGGTCAAAGAGGTATCTTCAGGTTTTTAGAATGGTATTGTGGAACGTACACAGAGGAAACTTCTTGGGTGGAAGGGGAAACTACTCAGTAGTGCGGGGAAGCTGCAACTTCTTAGAACATCCTTGCAAGGTATTCCTACTTACTTCATGTCTCTTTCTAAAATTCCTACATATTTTGCTGAAAATATGCCACAGATCCAAAGGAAATTTTTATGGATGGGAGTGGAAGACAAACAGAGAATGTCTTTAGTCAGATGGGAAAAAGTGTGTCTCCCAAAATCTCATGGTGAACTTAATATAAGATCCACCAGGAAAATGAATAAAGCCCTCCTCTCAAAAGTTAGTTGGAACCTAGATTCACAACAATAGTGAGTGGGGGGAAATAATGTATGCCAAATACATGCATATCATTGATGATTCCAACTTTTTTCAACATGCAGGATTACCCCAGGGGTCTGTGATATGGAATAAAATACTAAAAAGTAGAAGTCTTCTCAAATAGGGAATCAGGTGGAAGCTTGGAAATGGCTGACATATTAAATTCTGGGAGGATAATTGGTTAAGAGACAAGCCTCTCATCTCCCAAGGAAACTATGGAGAAATTATAGGCCTGACTACTCAATTCTTTGGTGATAGGGTTAGTGATTATATGGAAAATAACAATGGGATAAGGAGCTAGAAAAACCTTTTGGATTGTTGTGTGCACAGGCCTGAGTTTATCCCAAGAATTTGGGAGAACCAACAATGTGTTTAGGAGATCAAAATATCACTCTTCCCTTGGGAGGATGAACAATACTAGTGGCCGGATAAGAATGGATCGTTCTCTGTCAAATCTGCCTATCATCTGCTTACACCTGAAGCTCAGAATAAGGAGGTATGGACAAAGGTTTGGAATCATAAACTCATTCCAAATATTAACTTGTTTTGGTGGGCTACTTCCCATAACAAAATACTTACTCAGGACAACCTTCAAAAGAGGGGGTTTACTTTGGTCAACATATGTTTTCTGTGTGGTTCTAGAGAGGAATCAGTTTCACACCTATTCATACACTGTGAGTTTACCTAGGATTTATGGAGCAAAATACTTAACAACTTTGGCATTGAATGGGTTTGCAATTATAACATTAAAGAAGTAATTCTCAGCTAGAACTCAACCTTCACACATCCCTGGATTAAGGAACTATGGAAGCAAGCTCTACCATGCTTGAGCTGGACTTTATGGAAAGAGCAAAATCACAGAATTTTCAGGGACACTGCTAGAAATGCTGCTCAGGGGTTTAACTCCTTTGCTAGGACCATCTTGAAAAGTGTTACAATAGCTCATATTAGTGTTGCGGAGAAACCCCTATCTGAATTTGAAATTCAAATTGCTGCCAAATCGAAGGTTTTAAACCTTATCCCTGGGCAAGATAATTCCAAAATTCTTCAGAGACTTCATACTAAATGGATACCACCTAAACCCAATTGGATGAAACTCAATGTTGATGGGGCATCCAAGTTGAGTGGTAAAGCAAGTGGAGGAGGAATAATAAGAAATGAAAAAGGAGGGATGTCTACTATCTATGTTGGTGGCATGGGTTGTTAGAGCAATAACTATGTTGAAGCTATGGCCTTACATTGGGGATTAAAGTTAGCTATATCCCTAGGAATTAGAAATTTGAATATTTAGGGAGATTCCAAGTTGATCATAGATGTCATTAATAAAGCATCTAATGTTGGTATCCATCTAAAAGACATCATGACAAACATCCAGTTTCTTTTACAAAAGTTTTCTGAAGTTGAGATTACCCACACCTACAGAGAAGGTAACAAGGTCGCTGATGCTTGTGCCAACCTTGTTCAGCAATTCCCAAGATGGAGGGTATGGCGACAAGGCCCTCATATACCCCCAAACATTAGAGAGGTCATTCAGAAGGAGATGACAGAGCATGAATGATGCACATTGATGATGAAGATAGCTTTTGAAGGCGGTCCACGTGTAGAAGGCCATTGCATATCATGGAAGCGGTGGGTAATCTAGGGAATGCTAACAATGTAGACAATGAGAATCTTGAGGATCTTGTTAATTCTATAGTTATGTAGTTTCATCCTTTCTGACTCTGGTTTTTCCAGAGTTTTGTTTTGCTATTGACTTTGTTTCTCGACTGTGCTGTTGGTTTGGTGCTGGCATCTTTTGTTTGCCAGCCTTCCTATCTTTTTTGACTATATAGGGTTCGGCCCCTAGTTTGCTCCCTTAATTAATCAAAAATATTCCTTAGTTTAATTATGGAAATTGAAAAAAAAATTGATCACAGAGATGAAATTTTAAAATTGACACAAAATATTTGTTTACGGGGTTCACCAAATGGCTACATCCTTGGGTCCACTCTATGAGTGTTTTGATATATTAAAAACTCTTCAAGAATAATTAAAAATATCTCTGAGTAGAATAAAATTCTTTCATACCATATATATATCTTTTCAACACAAAATAAACCTCTTAAATTCAATGGAGGTTCTTGCTACCTCTGTAATCCTAGATATTCATCTATCTATAAAAATCCATCTATGCAAATTCACTACTTCTCTACAAAAATATTACTACCCTTATAAAATAAATTGTAGATATATATTTATTAATGCCTCTAGCATTATTTAGGCACTAACCATTTTCTTGATTTGAGTTTTTAGTTCAACAACATGGCATTGTATCTCTGATATTTCCTCTTGAATGTCCTTACATTGTCTAAGTATTGGCAATAGTTCTATGGTGGGTAATATTTTCCTATTCCCTTATGTCTTCCCACATTGGTTGGGTGTGTTTATTTATTTCTAAAGTATCTGGGATATTTTCAATACTTCCACCTTCACTAGGTTATCCATAATTTTACCCCTAGGTTCTCTCAACAATTTTATGCTGGTATGTTGGTTCAATTTCAAGTGGAAAATTATACCAAACAATTGTTGCTATCTATTTCACAATGCCATTTTTAGCATTATTTGTGGTTGGTTGGCATCGTATATGGAATCCATGTATTCTACAAAAATCAAATAGATTTTAGTCCACACCATAATTAGTTCCAACACCATATATAGATTTGGGTCAACAAAACCCACATTAAACCAATGACATAACAAAACCCACACCAATGTTTTATATCTACATTGTATTTTATTTATCAACTAAGGATTTCATTATGCTATGTTGGAATCCATCAATTTAATATCAAAACAAGTAGAAGTGAACGCTACCAAACATAATAGACTTCCACATTTTAGTTCCATGCTTTAGCACCATATCTCCATGTTGTAGTTCCACACCACTTTACACTAAGTAAAACTTGTAGCTTTCATTCAATTACCATGTCATAATACCACATATACTTTTGGATCTCATGCATTTTAAGTTTGGCACTAAAATAGAAGTCAATGCCATTTAACGGCATGTGTCCACATGGATATTTTGTAAAGAAAGATGAACATGCATGCATTATTAAAATAAGAGTTACACAAATTATAAATAAAGATATAATTAAAATAACTTAATAAAAATATATTTATTAATTCATAATAAATATATTCAAATATATAACTTTATATAGGTGGCAATTTATAAAAATTAACTAAAGTGTTACGTGTGGAAATTTGGCATTATTGGCCAGATAATGCCACATCTCCATCCATATCAATAATAACTAATTATAATATAAATAGATAAAATATTTTAATCTCCCTATATATTTTTACCATATTACCATATCATCTTGTAAACTGATTACAATCATTGGGTGGAAATCCCCTGGATCATTCTTCCCCACTGATAGCTTTTAGACCTCCAAAAGCTAATTTAACTATCAACCAGGTGAGGGTATTTTTCCCTCACTTTTATGATTTCCATCCATTTTTCCTTATTCAAATGCATCCCTTTCAAACCAACATGAAGATATTTTGTATCAACCCTTCACATAGTTCTATTTTTCCTGTCAATAATAACATCTTCCTACAACTCATGAAGAGACTCATGAGCAAAATCATCAACATTAGGAACTTGAATACCCTCATCTTGATCCATGATCATATGAGGTTCATATAATTTCAAATTTTCCACATTAACCACTAAATAAATCTGCATATAATAAGGCAAATCCAATCTGAAAACATTTGTACCAATCTTTTCTAAAATCCTAAAATGACCATACCTGATTTATTTTAATTCTCTACCTTCACCTTTCAGTCTTTCCTTGATGATGTGAATCCAAAATTGATCATCTACTTTGAATTGATGATCAACTCTAAGTTTATTGTGCCTAGACTTGTATTTAGCTTAGCTCTTCTCCAACTATTCTTGAACAACTTTCTGAATCATTTGAATCATCTAAATGAAATTTTTATCCCTTTGGATTATTTTTCAAAAGAGAAGTCCAAAGGAGACATAGGAAAATAACCAAAACAAGTCTCAAAAAGAGACTTTAAATTATAAGAATGTAAAGCATGGTTATATGAATGTTCCACATAACATAAATATTCATCCCATAATTTAGGATGTTTACCACAATACCCACTGAGTAAATATACCACTATTTGGTTGACTAATTTTGTTTATCCATTAGTTTGTGGATGAAATGTTGTACTTTTATTTATCTTAGTATCCATCAAATCCCACAAAGCCGACCAAAACTCACTAACAAATCAATCATCATGATCAGATATAATATAAGTGGGTAATTCAAAATGGATCCAAACATTTTATTAATATAAATGTGTAGTATTCTCGTCTATAATTTACAAGGAACCAAAATACACATTTTGCTGAACCTATCCACAACCACATACAAATAAGCATGTTTTCTTCATAACATAGGTAAACCTCTTATAAATCCATAGAAATACTTTCCAAAGAATGGTTAGGAATAGGAAGAGGCGTATACAATCCTAACATCCAGTTACTAGGTTTACTTGTGGAACAAAGAATACAACCTTTTATATATTTAGATATATTTTTTGTCATACGGGGCTAATAAAAATATCTTTGTAACTGCACAACTATCTTACAAATGCCAAAATGACTTGAAACAAGACAAGTGTGAGCTTCTCTAATCATGTGAGCTCTTTCATCCTATGGAACACATATTTTTAAAAGATGATATAACATTCCATTATGTACATGATAGTAAAATGCTTTTACTGATTTATCATTTTTCAAATCTTTTCAGAGACATACTTAAAATCAACATCTCTAGCATATTGTTCCTTATAACTTTCATTAACAAAAGGACTATGCTAAAACATAGTAAAATAGTATATGCTATAATAGGAGGTGTATAAAGCATATTTGCAACCTTATTATGTGCTCCTTTTTTGTACCTTATAACAAGATGGAGCTACTACAAAAATCCCATCCATCGCAAGTGCCACGATTATTGTAGCTTGGACTATTATTGAAGATACGGTAAAGGCTGATGATCTATATGGATGATTGTCTCTTTGAACATAAAATAATGTTTCCACTTTTTCACACTTTACATGAAAGCATGCAACACTTTATCATAAGTAGGATAATTTTGCCAGTAATTTTTCCATTTGAAAATAAATCAAAGAGAAAGTCAATGCAAGGCATCAAATCTGATTTTGTCACAACATTATGTAGGCCTATTATCTTGATATACAAAAGGTCATCTTTGTATCTTTCTTTGAAGAGATAAATTGATCCTCGGCCTTGTATGGTTCTTTATATTCTAATTCATCCTAGATGGCCAAATAGTGTTTGAACTTGTGTTTTAGTGTTGTTGAATTAAACATTATGTCTATATGTTTGGTTGTGGTGGTGATTGAATATGACAAGGGAGGAGGAGTGTGAGATGAGGAGGCAATTTAAATTTTTCATGAATTTTGTGTTCTCTAAAAGCTTGAAGTCTCTAAGTCACTATGAATCTTGGATTTATAATATGCATAAGGTAAGTATAAGTAAATGTGATTAAATCTCACTTTGTAATTAAGTATATTGATTTAGATTCATTTGCTTTGTGAATTGAATTCATAAAGTTTCCAATTCCTATAAATTAATGGAAATAATGACTTTTGCTCAATTCCTTGTCTATTTTTTCTTATTTGAATTTTAATTTTTCAATGCTAACTTTAGTGTGCCTTATTTCCATGTGTCTTATTTTCGCTACTCCTAGGTGCCTTTTCATCTTAGTATGATAGATGTTTCTTTTTACACTCTTTAGAGCTAGATTTCATGTATTTATATTTACTTGTTTATCTTGGAGACATGTCGTTGTGTATAGCTTGTCTACTGGTGGCTGAATTTTGGCTCTTTATACTTTGCTTATTTTGGCCATGGGTTTCTATGATGATGACACTTGGTGAGTTCTAGGGGATCCTCTTATCTAGAGTATGGAATTATTTATTATATGTTGTGTAGGGTGTGGGCAAAAGAGATTAGGACATGCAGAGTAATTTTTCTACTCCAAACAAATCCTTAAGACTCTACCTTTGTTCCTTGTGTATGTCAGATTGTGGGTACCTAAGATGATGACACTTGGATGGATTTTTATTCTCCTCTTACCTGGATGATTATATAATATAAGTTTTTTGACATCATCTTTGGGTTAGTGTTATGGGGACATGTGGATCAATCTCATTTATCTACTCAATCAAATGACTTCATGACTTACACTATTCTGCTTAGGCTTTGGGTTAGTGGGATGGTGACATGTAGATCAATCTCATTGATCCACTCACCTAAATGACTTCAAAATTTGTAATTTCTTAATTTTTCTCTAGTTTAATGGGATGGTGACGTATGGATGGATATCACTACTCAAAATAATCACAACATTTCAAAATTTGCATAAGTACTAGATGGATGTGAAAAGACATGTGGTGACACTTGGCAAAATCTTAGTGATCTAAATAAAATAAAGGTTTGGTTAACTACTAGGGGAATAGATGAGCATGATGATGCCATGAAACATGATCAACTAAGCCTAGAGATGCTATAAATATGACATGGAACAAAAAAAGTGTGACATAGCCTGCATATGACAAAAACCAAACAAAAATAAACTAGAACATAACACCATTAGTCTTGTTAGTTATCCAAATCAAAAGGGGTTTATTTTGAAAGTCAAATATTTTCATAAGGAATACATCAATGCTTGAATCTTGACTTCTAACGAGTAAATATAGTAATCAAGATAGCTTTTTAACCTTAGAATTTAAAATTTGAAATGTTTAGGCTCTAAATTTATTTCATTCATGGATCATGATTTTAACCTTTGCCCATTTTTTTTGAAGAGATCCTCTAAGTAAGAATAGTGGGTCCCTATTTGAATAATCCCAAATGGGGTGTGTTGGGGCACAACAAAGGTATTCCTCTTATTTTTTAGGGAGGGCTATAAAATAATGAAAGCATTTTATTTTCTTAGTTCCTAAACTCAAAATCTACCTCCTTTGATCTTCATGTTGCTCTTATGAATAAGAATATACATATAAAGAGTTAATTGAAGTAATATATTCTTATGTCTATTTTTTGGTTTGTCATAAGCCTAAGAGGGTTGCAACTTGGATTCATGTTTAGGAGGGTTATGTATTATTTTATATTTGTATCTAATTGATATTAAAGATAGAAGTTACGACTTCATATTATTTTTTCTAATTTATTTATTTTAGATCAATGATAGGGTTGAGTAGTCCTTGTCCTATTCACTTTTGATTGGAGCTCCAACTAGTCTGGGACACAATCAGGGCCCCATATCCCATAGAGAATACTAATGAACAATCACAACCAGCCTGAGAATACCATCAATGGCCACAATCAGCCCAAGAATACCAATGATCAACCACAACTGGCTCATGAATACTTAACGATTGACCACATTTAGCCTCTGATACTATTGATGGCTAAAATTGTGCTTGATCTTAATCAATCAACAATGGGAAGTTTCAAGCTGTGGGACAATGCAGCTTGAAAAAACCTCTAGGTTTTAAAGAAGTTGGTCTCTTCTATTTTATAGGTGTTGGGGAAAAGGGATAGGAGACTAAATAGAAATGCAAGATGCAGGAATTGAAACCTAACTATGGCGATGCGCTTGAGTGTAATCATAATCCTAACCTGAGCATAGTGAGACTATTATATGATTTAATTACATTTAAGAGTAGACAAGTGCGTGATCAATGTAAAAAAATTGGAATAAAAGAAACAGAGGCTCACAATAGGGGAGTCTTTTGCTGAGATACAGGAATTGTCAACAAAGGCATAGTGTTCGATCTTCTTAATAAAATCTTCCAATCACATAAGAGGCACATAAGTCACGCACAGTTATGTAGAACTTCAAAATCCAAAAAATGAGACAAAAGCAAATAACATTTCCAATCACAACACTAGAAAATCTACATCATAGACTAATTTGCAAATGACACAAATAACATCAACAAGGGCATAGTGTTCAATCTTCTTATTGAATCTTCCAGTCATACAAAAGATGCAAAAACACACACAGTCATATAAACCTTTCAACTCTAGAAAATGAAACAAAAGAGAATGATATTATTGGTCAAAACATTAAAAAGTCTAAAAAATATGGAAATTCCCCCTTTTTTGATTGATTTTACAATTCATCTTATATAGCTTTGGATGTCTCTGTACATTGCTCCCCTTCTCACACAATCTTCTCCATCCTTTTCTCCCAAGGGACAAAATAGATGATGCATTTAATACCTTAGATGCATCCTGGTCTTTATCAAGGACTGCTTTGACTGCGGCATGGCAATCCTTGTCTAGTACCTCTCTTTGCACCTGAAATTCTTCATTCCATCCCTGTTTGGCTGCTCAATTGTCTACTCTGCCTCTATTTATAGGGGACAAAAAGATGGCATCTTTAATACTTGTAAGCCCCAAAAATCTACCTAGTGCATTGTTCTATCTACCAGGAATAACTTCCACCTATTTTCCCTCCATCTCTTTTGTAGCAGATAGATGGACATGAGGACACTTAGTCAATTTATGAAATTTCTCTCCTTTTGATCTAGAAGGCACCAAAGGATGACACTTGGCCACTTCTACTTTCTTTATATTTTGTTGAGAAACGCTCCACCTTCAACACCTATTACAGCCTACTTCCTCGATACTTTACAGCTTTATTGAAACAAAACTTAATGCGTTCCTTACCTTAGAAACTTTTAGGAAGTGATGGATGCACGTGGCAATCCTTGTTGACACTCAACGCTTCCTCTGTCCTTTGAAATATCATCTGGGACCCACCACAATCTTTATTTAGCAATTAGGCTCAAGATGGTTTCTCAGAGGTTAACACGTGGCAACCTCCGCTGCTCCTGGGAAGATACATGGCATCCTCTATTTCTCCTTTTAGGGGTATGTGGTGCCTTCCGCTTTCTTTGGGGATGGAGTAGAGAGGGACCCAGAGAGTGACACTTGGCAGCATCCGTTGCTTTATGGCACTTAAGCAAAATAAAATGATGCCTTTATGTGTTAAACAAAAGCATTGGAGCCACGTCTTCCTGGATGCCGACACATGGTGATCTTTGTTGCTTCGTCAAAAAGGTAGTTTAGGGCCTCTACAACTGCCACCTGGCACTTTCCACTCTCTATGCTGCTTGGTCCATTAAAAATCTTTGCCAAATGAAACATGGGTGCCTCTATGAGAAGAGGATGCTGGCACATGGTATGTTTCACTTAAATGCTACTGGATACATGACACATGTCATGACCTTCCCAAAAGTTACAAAAAGGTGTTCAAAGGATGCCATCTGTCCAGCTTGATCTCCCAGAGATCGACACTTGGCAACTTTCACTTGAACTTGATACTTGGGAAAAATGAGACCAAGGAAACAAAAAGGGGAAAAGCGATCCACTATCAGAGGGTGACACTTGGCAGCTTCTGTTGCACTTTGACACTTAGGCAAAATGAACCCGTCCTCTACTTCAAAATTTTTCTGTGATGTCCAAGGTGTGCAAGAACCAAAATTATAACGCTCAAACCAAAAAATAAATTAAATACGATGTAGAGTAGTAAATTACACTATAGTTATTGGTGACCTCTAGGACTTTTGAGCCTGCTCAAAAAGAACTCGACTCCCGCTCAATCAAAATTTCAAAATTTATAGCTTCAACAACGCTGTTTGGAAGATAGACCACTCATGGTCAGATAATCCTTGCTCACTCTACAACTGAAAAAAAGCCAGATCCAAGTTGATGAGATCCTTGTGTGAAAAGGTTTGCAGGATCTGGACCATGGTTTTCAGCTTGGATTCTAGCCATAAAATAGGAACCAGAATAGTTTCAACCTCTAGGGGTGAGGAATCATCCCACAGGATTTAGAAAACTGTCTGATCCCTTTGTTTGACGAGCAGCAATGGTTCAAGTTGATCCACCATCAGTACCATCCCTACATCCAAAAATGGGGAAGGGAGGCCTAGTTGCACCAGATCTTCAATGTGGCATCTCATCTCACTGATGCCTTCTTTCATGACATCGAGACAACTTTTGCAGCTGTTGGCTGTGGCATTGTGACTGAGTTCTTCATTGATCCGTCTCATGGTGGCAATTCTATTTGAGATTTCGATGGCTACCAATGTTGTATCCATTTAGTTGTAGATCTTCTCTAGTAATGAATGAGAGTCTACAACTCTCCTAGAGATCGTGGCTAGAGTGTTTTGTACTGGATTCTCTGGCCTTTCGCATAGTTGTTGTGCATTGAGTAGGAAGGTGAAAAATGGCCTGAGCTATAGAATCTTCGAAGAGATTCTCACCCATGCTGACTCATAGAGCTCTTTCACCACTTGCACTACTCTAAAACCTCTTGGCCTATTGGCTAGCTAAATTCCCAGTTGTGTTGTCCTCTGTTGCTCAGCTTGGAACTGGGCTTGAAAATCCATAACTTTATTCTATTCTTCCATCAGCCCTTACTATGATTGGGTAACCTGCAGTTGGAGTCCTTCGACTCTTCCTTGCAATGTTGCATTTTCCCATCTTAGAGCTATTTCTGCATCCTTTGCAAGTGCAAGCTCTATCTTCAATGAATCATTTTGGGCCTGAATTACCTGTTGAGTCTAGAGGGAAACAATATCCTGCAACTATTTCTGCAGACTAGCTATCTCATTGTCTTTCCTATTTATTTGTTCGACCAAACTATTATAGTTTGCCTTTTCTTGGGCCAAATTGGCCTCCATCTTCTGTAGTCTCCTTGATTTCTTCAAATAATCTTCTGTGACCATAGAAGTAGATTCGGTCAGTAGCTTGACTCTGTTTTGAGGCTTGAATAGGGACATGTCAATGACCACTGCATTCATAGTGTAGTCTTCTGGCTGCATTTGTTCGCTCGGCCTGGTAACATTGTGTGACAAATGGGTCATCATCAATTATTATTAGATGGGGTCAAATTGTGACCTCAAATGTGGAACAGCTAGTGTTTTATTCTCATTAATCCTCTTCTTCTCTAACTGGGCTTCTCTTGCCTTCCTGCTGGCATCAACCTACATCTGAAAAGTGGAAGGGGATGCAATATGTCCCCCTACGAAAGGAAATCCTTGTGGCAGGCTGTATTGGAGAGCCATTGGCTGGCTAGGGGTGAGTTGTAGGGGCATCTTTTTGGGGATGGAGGGAGAGAAATGGGGTAATGTGAGGGCCTGAGGCACTAATGATGGGGTGGCTTGTGAGATGGGAATGGCAGCAGTGGCAGGTGATGACATCTGACTGGGTGGAGGCACCATGCCGATAGGGTGAGGAATGGATTGAGAGGGAGTAAGGGGAGTAATACCTACCTGAGGAAAAGTTGCAATGCTCTACACTGGGTGCTATGAAGGCTCCTCTTCCTCCTCTGGATCTAATTGGAACTGCACCCTTCTTCTCTTTCTAGGTGTCTTGGCCTCTGGCTACATTTGTCTCCCTTCTGCCTCTGTAGTTTTTGGTGGCACATGTGGGGAACCAAGGACTTTAATTACTCCCAATGATGTGGAGGCTTGTGGTGGTGAAGACACCACACTTCTTTGTTGTTCTGCATTAGCTACAACTTGCTCTAAATCCTACAACCATTGGCTTGGTCCCGCCTCAGTTGCTTGCTTTGACCCAAGTGTTAGCATTTGGCTTGAGTCTAGGCTAGACACAGGGGATGAATGCCATTCATCCCAGAGTTCTTCCCACCTTTCATTTGAGTCTACGCCTTCGAAGGCATGGGTGGTCTGGGAGATTTCTTGCCTATATCTCCAATAGGCTTTAATTTTCTCTGCATCCCAACCTTTGTTCCTTAGCATCCTTCTCAAACCAGAGGTCATCCTGAATTTGGGATCATACTCCCTCTGTTTATCATATAAGGTCTCTGATGGCCTATTCGATGGGAGAGTTAGGTTTGTTAGCTCAACATAGAGACCAGGGGTGTCTTCTACAGGTTTTTTTTTGGTTTCCCAATAGGGGCAACTTTCATGCACAATCCTGGCTCCAATTCTATTTGTCTATGTAATTTGTTGGGTCATAAACCCACTTGTCCTCGACCAATAGGAACCCCAAGAAGGTCAGTTTCTGTAGCAACACGATCTCTACTTCTTTGGCTTCTAGGCTTACATTGCTTGCCATCCATTGGGAGGTTGTACATTCTCCTCTTCTTCTTCCTGACACCATATTCCTTGTCGACCACCGACACCTGCTTGGTGATTTCCAAGAATGCTAACCAAAGAGTTAAAACCTTTGGTAGTAACACTGGATCCCCACAAAATCCATGGACCCTTACGGTCGTGTGATGGGCCCCAAAATAGAAATCACATGGGATGGGACAACTAACTAGGATGTTCATGACACTCAGGAATAACCTATTTATGACAAGCTCAAGGTTGAGGAAATGAAGAATAGGGGAGATGAACAAATCCTAGAAGTCATATGTGTCTCTAGTTTTTGATAAAACGTGTGTCCATGTAGACACAGGTATAGTTATTTGGGGATCGAAGGCTGGGTCATATAGGTTCAGGCTCATAAACTAGGAGAAGAGGTCAGGGTTCTAGTGTAGAATGAGATGGAACAAAAAGGAGGAATACCTAAATATCCCTTTTGACTTGAATGAGGTTGGCTGCTCAACCATCAAGAAGGCGAGGTGCTTAGAGAAGTCAAGTTGGTACTCCTGCGTCTTGTCAACTATTTTTAGCCTGAAGAGGATGGCCATTTGCACTACGTATACCACCTTATTGTCCTTCATGCTGAAGATGAGAGCCATCATCGACAGTGACTCTTGACTGGTGGGCATGAACTGAGTTCTTGATGCCGGGAGCATGGGTACTGTGGCATCACCATCGGCCATTTACAACTCAGACCTCAAAAACCTGGTCTAAGTGTTGACATTTGCCCACGTCCTCTACATCCTATCAATGGTGGGGAAGGTGGAGGTACTATCATATTGCAGGGCAAGCATGTCCCTGATAGCTTGTGGGGTGACCTGTAGCATGAAGGGGCCTTGTTGGATAGAGCAAGATTATGGATGGAGCAAGTCCGCACATAGTTCAATTATATCAGGGCATGGATGCACAACTAGAAGAATGAATTGAGCCAGTTGTGAGGTCCATATCCTCATCTTGAATGTTTCATATTGCCTTTCCCTGGCTCTTTAAAGACACCTTTGGTGTGTTACTTCTATAAGGTTCTTGCCACATTTTTATAGAATCGGGTCCATGATCCCATCTGCATAATCCCTTACCTTTGAAGGTTCACTGGTCTGACCGACTCCCAGGGCTTTGGTTCTCAAGTAGCTTCTTGGTGGTTGCATAGGGGCTACAGTGTAGGATTTGCCAGCCAGCAACCTGTCGAGGTATCTAGATGCCCCTGTTCCTTGCTATGATGATGATGATGCTCTTGCCATCTCTAAATCTCTTGTATAATATCATGGTATGAACCTTGCGCAAGATAAAAAACATGCTTGCCATAAAAAATTTCACTATGCACGACAATCACAATGAGCAAGATATTTTTTTAGGAATGCTTAAGAGTTTGTAAACTTTAAAATATGCTAAGGGGTATTTATGGGCCTATCAAGTCCCAAATAGCATTAAATTAATGCGACCGTTAGCAAATCTGACTCAATCTTTAGGAAATAGCGAGGTGGACACATTATGTGGTGTGAGGTACCTTAGAGATCTCAAAGATTTAGGGAAGCATTTATTACAGCAAAATTTAAAGCATTAAGACCCCTAAGATGCCAACTCTACCTTTAAAACACTTATTTTTAAAAGAAAAGTGGGAAAGCAAAAAAAAAAAAACAAAGCAATGTAGTAATGGGAAACTACCTAACTACATTAATTACAAATCCTTATTTTCCTTTGGGATCAAAAACAAACTTTCCAACATCTTCTTTATGACAAGCCATCTTGCATTGCCATACCAGTGATTGCAATGGGTATACCTTTGATGGGATGTCCTTTACGCTGGCCACACGAATTTGCCTGCACTCGAACAAGTCTAAGCAAAATGTGTATTTGACATCTACAAACTCTTCTTGTCCTTGAATGCCCATCGAATACTGGCTCTTCATGCTGTCGACTGTCATCAAGAAATCATTGGCTATTGGTTCTTCACTCTGTGCCTTTTGATACCCATTCTCTTTTGGCTTGTTTCCTTCAGATTCTAGCTTTATTTCATCATCATGCTCCTTGATGACTTCATCCTCTTGAAAGGATAAATCTAAAAGATGGCCTCCCTTCTGCATACTCATCTGAACCTTGATTCTGTCTTCTCCACATTTGGCCAATTCATAGCCTTCTTTTAGGATAGTGTCATCTATCTCAATGACTTGGTCAAGGGAGTATCCATGTTCTTCCATATCTTCTTACCAAGTAAGGAAAAATTCAAAAATAATCTCCTCCTCATCTGAAGTGAAGGAAAAATCTTGTGGCTTATCCTTTTTCTCATCAAAGGGGAAACCTATGGTGATTTCCTCCTTATCTTTAATTATGGAATCTTCTTGACTAGCCATGAATTGAGCGTACTCTTTTGCATACTCAATTGCTTCCTTCAAAATATATTCTTCTTTAAAAGGGGATGAAGAAGAAGGCTATGATAAAAAACATGAAGCTTTGGGGTCCTCTTCCCTTGCGGCTATCATAGACTCTTCATTATTGGGGAAGTGATTTTGACAAGTTTGACTTTGTTCATGAACAAGGGTGGCATATGTTTGATATGGGATTTGTGGTGGTGGATATGAAGTTTGGTAGACTTGGTAAGGCTGGTTCTCATGAACACTTAGCCTCTCTTCTAGAAATGTAATCAATCCACACACATCTAGCATTTCATATGTAAGTTCTCACCAATTTGCCCTTTCAATGGGATCCCACTCACTTTTAATCAGGTCTATTACTTCCCTCACTTGATAGATGACATGACAAGGAATTTCTTGGCCATATCCCCTTCGGTTATCAAGCTCTAACACATATTTTTTAAATCCCAACAATGCTTTCTTGAAGGTGAAAATAAGATCAGGCTGGGCAAAAAATTGATATAGCTCGTGACCATGCACATCCTCATTACTTGGAGATATTTCAGGAGGAACTTGATCTTGATTAAATATATAAGGAGAATATGACCCATAGCTATGAGTAACAGAGTTATACATACCAAAAGGGATTTCTTGATGATACTACTTGATCGGCTGATGACTTAGAGTCGTTGTTGGTGTTGATGAAAAACCTCCAAAGGTTGATTGGCTAAAGAACACACCAAAATTTCTTGAACTCCTTGAAAGATTTATCCCATCAGGCATGCCAAAAATTGTTGATGACTAAAATTGTACTTGATCTTAATCAATCAACAATGGCAAGTTTCAAGTTGTGGGACAATGCGGCTTGAAACAACCACCAGGTTTTAAAGAAGCTGGTCTCTTCTATTTTATAAGTGATGGGGAAAAGGGATAGGAGACTAAATAGAAACACAAGATGCAGGAATTGAAACCTAACTATGGTGATGTGCCTGAGTGTAATCCTAATCCTAACCTGAGCATAGTGAGACTATTATATGATTCAATTACATTTAAGAGCAGACAAGTGCATGATCAATATAAAAGATTGAAATAATAGAAATAGAGGCTCACAATAGGGGAGTCTTTTGCTGAGATATAGGAATTATCAACAAAGGCATAGTGTTCAATATTCTTAATAGAATCTTCCAATCACATAAGAGGCACAAAAGTCACACAAAGTTATGTAAAACTTCAGACTCCAGAAAATGAGACAAAAGCAAATAACATTTCCAATCACAACACTAGAAAATCTACAGCATAGTCTACTTTGCAAATAACACAAATAACATCAACAAGGGCATAGTGTTCAATCTTCTTAATGAATCTTCCAGTCATACAAAAGATGCAGAAACACACACAGTCATATAAACCTTTCAACTCTGAAAAATGAAACAAAAGCAAATGATATTATTGGTCAAAACTCTAAAAAGTCTAAAAACTATAGAAATTCCTCCTTATTTGAATGATTTTACAATTCATCTTATATAGCTTCGGATGTCTCTCTACATCACTCCCCTTCTTGAGCAATTTTCTCTATCCTTTTCTCCCAAGGGACAAAATAGATAGTGTATTTAATGCCTCAGATGCATCCTGGTCTTTATCAAGGACTGCTCTAACTATGGCATGACAATCCTTGTCTAGTACCTCTCTTTACGCCTAAAATTCTTTGTTCCATCCTTGTTTGGCTGCTCAACTGTCTACTCTGCCTTTGCTTATAGGGGACAAATAGATGACGTCTTTAATACTTGCAAGCCCCAAAAATCTACCCAGTGCACTGTTCTATCTACCAGGAATAACTTCCACCTATTTTCCCTTCATCTCTGTTGTAGCAGATAGATGGACATGAGGACACTTAGTCAATTTATGAAATTTCTCTCCTTTTGATCTAAAAGGCACCAGAGGATGACACTTGGTAGCTTCTGCTTTCTTTATATTTTGTTGAGGAACGCTCCACCTTTGACACCTATCGCAGCCTACTTCCTTGATACTTTACATCTTTATTGAAACAAAACTCAGTGCGTTCCTTACCTTAGCAACTTTTAGGAAGGGATGGATGCATGTGGCAGTCCTTGTTGACACTCGATGCTTCCTCAGTCCTTTGAAATATCATCCGAGACCCACCACAATCTTTATTCAGCAATTAGGCTCAAGATGGTTTCTCAGAGGTTGACACGTGGTGACCTCCGCTGCTCCTGGGAAGATACGTGGCATCTTCTACTTCTCCTTTTGGGGGTATGTGGTGCCTTGTGCTTTCTTTGGGGATGGAGTAGAGAGGGACCCCAAGAGTGACACTTGGCAGCGTCTGCTACTTTATGGCACTTAAGCAGAATAAAATGATGTCTTTATGCATTGAATGAAAGCGTTGGACCCATGTCTTCCCAGATGCTGACACATGGCGATCTTCACTGATTCATCAAAAAGGTAGTTCAAGGCCTTCGCAACTACCACCTGGTGCTTTTCGCTCTCTATGTTGCTTGGTCTATTGAAAATCTTTGCCAAATGAAACATGGGAGCCTCTATGAGATGCAGATGCTATCACGTGGTGCATTTCACTTAACTACTACTGGATATGTGGCACATTCTGTGACCTTCCCAAAAGTTACAAAAAGGTGTTCGGAGGATGCCAACTATCCAGCTTGATCTCCCGAACATCGACACTTGGCAACTTTTGCTTGAACTTGATACTTGGGCAAAATGAGATGAAGGAAACAAAAAGAGGAAAAGGGATCCGCTACTAGAGGGTGACAGTTGGCAGCTTCTGCTGCACTTTGACACTTAGGCAAAATGAACCCGTCCTCTGCTTC
>JARHVA010007788.1:215000-232500 GCA_037957365.1 Torreya grandis
ACATGTGACTTTTATGCACCACATGGAGGAGTTTCAATTGTGGTTGAAGCAAATAGTTTCAAAGCTCGAGACACTACTTAAGCCACATTTCATTATGTTATATATTTTATTTGAGGAGAATAATTAAAGGGGTGTGGAGACCAAAATACTTGATTAGTAAATAATTAATTTATTTTTGGTGCATTAGTTAATTTATTTAGTTAGTAAATTCATCTTTACATATTTTATTTTGTTTCCAAATGTGCACTAGTGTAACTTTTAATCTTTCTATTTATGTAAAGAAAACTTATAGTCGAGTGATACTTGGGTCGCATTGAACTATAATAGCTTGAGATTGAAATCGATGATGAATCCTTATTGTTCCTTTCTTGTCGTATTATGCACTCACATAACATTCGTACATGGTGAATAAGCAATTTATTTAATATATAAAATCATTTATATATTATAAATTATGTATCTTAATACAATTACATGTACGATGAAATACCTTATACTCTGTCGATAGTTGGATTAGTTTGAAGTACAATATTTTCATACTAAACATGATGATGAACTGTCGTTAATCCAAAAGGATCAATTATGGATACGATAAAAAATAGGATTATCTCAATTTTGGTTTTCACATTAATTCTACTCAGGAATGAAAATAATTTGCTCGTAGCTTTAGTATTTACTGGTGCATACATTGAAAAACTTTCTTCATTAGAGTTGTTATCTCTTATATAAATAGTTCAAAGTGTTTGTCATATGACAAACATAGTCACATGCAATATTTTTTCATCATGAACTAGCTTTTATTGACATAAGTTTAAGAAAAATGCCTTATGGTTGTCAAATGGATGAAAATTGTCATGCCATCCATTAATTTTAATGCACTCATGTACATTAGACCCCATTCGAACCCACCGTGCCTTGTTTTCCATTTAGGGCTTCCATTGACGTAAAAACCAAGTTTGAATATGTTGTGTTACAGATTGCCAAACTCATCATAGGCATTGTAGACACCCCATGTTCTATTTTCACCTTTTTTTAGAGTTGCAACCTTTTGTGTGTCTCCAAGATTTTCAACTTTAGTCTTTTGATCCTATTAGGGAAAACACCCAAGAATTCCCAACATCCCTTTAAGCCCCATCGAAAGTTTCATCCTTATTATCTTCGTCTTCTCTCCTTTTCAAAAACCTTGAACTCTACCCTCAACAGAAGCAACAAGAATGATATTATGCACTCCCAACATGGTCCATATTCCTCATTTCAAAATAAACTAAATGACTTCAGTCCTTCTGAAAATAATCCCAATATTGTTCTTCACTCTTTGTTTATGTAGTGTGAAAGCTTTAAAGTAGTAGCCAAAGAAAGATTGGAAAAAATACAAAATAAAAGCAACTTCCAAAATTACTAAGATTATCACAATGCAATGTAGCACAAATCGATAAATGATGTATATGCAACAACATCCTCATTATCACCATCTCACTCCCTGAACTCGTCGCTTACCTTGCTTTCCTTGCTATATTATTCTAATTAAATACATGATTTTTGTTCAAAATTTATTAAAGTTTTAAAAATTATTGTAAATTTTTATTGATATTACATTTTCTCAAAAATACAATCCTTCCCAAAAATATATATGTATTTCACCTCCTTTCTATTTCAAACAATTAACAATAATACAAATCTGTGTGCACCTCCACATTAGAAAAGTCTACCTTTTATATCGCACTGGTCTCTTCCTTAAACCTTTGCAATTGCAAGTGTAGTCTCAAATTTTGCTCTAATTACCCTTGAACTTGAATGAAGAAAAAAAGTCCTTTTGGTGTGATATTCAAGATGAAAAAATTCGAATACGAAATCCCTACCCGTTCACCGTGCCGACGATAAATAAATATCTTCATAACCTTATCGACTCTGTGTACGTTTCTTTTCTAGAAATATCCAAAACACCATGATTACAATGCTTATCATTCTCAATGCAAGACGAATATTTGTCTCACAGAAGTCAAAAAGAAATCGTTATTCTGATATTTATTTCGCCAGACTCCGAATTGGACTATGCAACGTCGCCATAAATAGTATTTCGATGCTTATTCAACTGTAACGCTTTCTTTTTGTCGGCATTAAAGCAACGCTGTTACCGTAACACGTTAAGTTCGGTATACTTCCCTCCACTAGTAGCAAAAATTTACTGTAGAGTTGGTCATCCAAATCTTATCTTCAATTTTTTTTTTTTTTGACTGTCTATAAATTCACATTACCACCCTCCTATTTTCATCAGTGTCTTTCACTACCTATCTTTTCTGTTTGTATTGTTGATTTTTGTAGCTTGAAATTTGGAATAATGGCGGAGACAAATGCACCAGAGCATCAGGATCGCGGGCTGTCCAGTTTGTTTGGGAAGAAGAAAGAAGAGACGCATCAGCAGCATCCCAGTGCTGTAGATCCGCAGGGCTATGGCCATGTAGGCGATGTTCACCAAGTTCCTCCCCCAGGGACATATGAGAAGCGGCAGCAACATCCAACTGGTGTAAAACCACAGGGCTATGGCCATGTAGGCGATGGCCACCAAATTCCTCTAGTCGGGACATATCAGCAAGGACAGCAACATCCCGCTGGTATAGATACACAGGTCTATGGCCACGTAGGCGATGTTCATCAGGGTCTTTCACCCGGGACATATCAGCAGGGGCAGCAATATCCCGCTGGTGTAGATCCAAAGGGCTATGGCGATGTTCGCCCAGCATCTCATGTCCACGTGGAGGAACCCAAGCACCACGGCGAAGGTGATTTTAAAACCCACGAAGGCCGAAAGGGGGGAAAGCTCAATCGCAGTAATAGCTCTTCTTCAAGTTCTGTAAGTTTTTATTCATCTCAGTCTCTGACTTCTTTAATTTTAGATTATTTTACTTAGATCTGATGACAGCATTAATTGACGAACTTATGTACAGTCTAGCGAGGAGGAGGGAGGAGGAGGAGGAGAGGAGAGAAAGATAAAGAAGGGTGGGCTGAAGGAGAAGCTTCCTGGGCACAAGAAAAAAGGGGAAAATCAGGGCGAAAAGAAAGAGGGGTTGATGGAGAAGATCACAGAGAAGCTCCCTGGCCACCGTAACAGCCAGGAAGATAAAGCCTATTAAGATTAGATGAGTAGAGTTTTGTTTAGGAGACACTGTTTTATATGCTTTATGTTCGGAGACGTCTGAATCGTGCTGTATTTACCTTTCTGCAATAAATAAGAGCTACGTTATAGTTGTAGCATCTGGTCACACAGATTAATGGAATGTTGGGGAATATTACAACTTTATATATATAAATGGTTTGGCCTTTAAAATTTCTTTGAATTCATATCTTACTTCTTTTTTTAAAACGATAAATATAATTAAATGGTTCAGACCTTTTTTTCCCAATGTCAATCAAAATTTGTATCATATCGTATTCTAATATTCTATATACATTTAAAAAAAATAAAAAATCATTCTCAATCAAAATTTCCATTATATAGTATTCTAAATAGTTCATATACATTTAAAAAATAAAAAATAAAAATCATTGTCAATCAAAAGTTGTATTATATCATATTTCAATATATTATTTATTTATTAAATTTGACTTTAAATAAATCAATAAAATATAATAATAGAAACTCTATAATTCAATGGTTTTGATTTACACCAGATATGATCTCAGCCATTTGTTTTGTTTCCTTTATCAACTATACAAATATTTAGCATTGGTTGGTGGTTGGCTTGCCTTTAAAAAATAAAAAATAAAAATTGAAATGTATTAACATATTTATTAATCAAAAAATAAAAATTATATTGTATAGTTTATGATAAAAACATAGTTAGTTGTATATATGATTTGAAAGTTTTAAAGTAGTTTTAATTGAACTATAAAAAAATTACCCAATATAGGCATAGAAAATAGATTGATGTGGAGACATATTATCCCTATAAAAAGCTTTGGGTTAAGGAGAGGGCTCTCCTAAGGGCAAAGGAATGATCACACCTACATCAAGCATATATGGTGTTGAAAATGACCACCTCAAAATCTCAACCATAGTCTTATCATAAGTACATAGGCTACAATCCCTTAATTAAAGTGGAGGGGTAGAGAAGTGGCTCGACAAATACTCCAACATTGGTGGAGGAGAAAAAAATATAAGATGTCTAGAGAAATTATGTTCATGGTGAAAGAAGCGCTTACCCACTGATTGAGAAATTCTAAAAGTGTTGAAATTATAATGCTACATTCTCTACCTACACATGGATTTAATAAAACACATATAAGTGAGAGCATATACCTTTTTATTAGTAAAAATTTACTTGGAAACATCCTCATTATTAAAAATAACTAAAATTAAAAAACAAAACATCCAAAGTTGAGAAAGAATAGTAGCTCTAAAAAAAATCTAATTAAAATCAATAGAACCCAATAATTGAGTAGAATCTCTGAACTGAGAAAATATCCAAGAAATTGGCTCGGGATGATATTTCATGAAAAGGTTATGAAGGTGGGAGACTTAGGTTGAGGGATCCCAATATGAAGAAGTCTTTTGCCCAAGGAAAATACCTATAAACTAAACACACTAAAAAATGCACAAGCTTGGGCTCTAGCTTCACCTATCATATTTGATTATGCCAAAAAACCCAAGTTTAGGGTGAAGGATTCATTCCCCACTGACCATTTAACTTGGAGATATTTGAGGAGAATGGATGAACAATTATTTAAAAAATCAAAATATTACAATTCATAAAATGCATATCTTAATTCCAACACCAATCTTTCCCCCAAGTAATATGTCGATGAAGACCCAACTTGTGCATCATAACATTAGATATGAGTTCTTGAATAAAAGGAATATAATGAAAATCAAATCTAATAATCTTGAACTTCATTTCGAAGACAACCTAAGGATTACTCCAGTGTTTATAAGTGACACGATTGTAAATAATGTGAATGTCTTTTCTAAAAATATGAATATGTTTGACACTATTATTCTTAGCTAGAGGTGATATGATGTTGTTAATAGGATCACTAGATATTGTGGCCATTGAAAGAAATGCATATTCCAACCCATATCTAACCTCATTGATGAATGCATTGACTAAATCCAAAAAAAAAATTAGATTCTATGAACAACAAATTATCTTGCCAATATTCTTGACAAGTGCCAAAATAATGAGTATATGTAAGTGAAATCCCTTCTTAGCGTTATTGACATAAGGAAAATTAGTAGAGATGCAATGTTAGAGGTGTATTTTCTAATATTTTGATGCCTCTAATAATATTCTTAGCACAAAGAGAACTACACTTTATATGGTCATCAATGATCCACATACCTCCTCTATGTTGTAGAAGTTAGCAAATGTCCCAAGAGACTTTGTGGAAACCATGAATATTTTTTTAATATCCCACAATAAGTGAATTATAAACTTAGTGAGCATGTCATATGCAACTTTAGAAAACACCCAACATTATTAAAACATGAGTAGAAGCAATCACCTTAGAATAGATCTAAAACTTACCAACCAAAGATAAAGGCTTGGTAAACTAATTATAATTTTTCTCCACCTATTACAAAACATATTACCACAAAGAAGATGTGAGATTTAAAAAGAAAATGGAATCCCAATAAATTTAAACATATCCCCCCTGGATTATAAATCCAATTGAGCATAAGCATCACAATCGAACAATAGAGTTATGTTTTAAGTTTATTTGATATGAATTGCTTGAATGAGGATATCATTTATGCACTTGACATGGGAGACCCATCTATTAGAAACCCATCTATAACTATGTGGGGAATGAGCCATCTCGATTCAATAGAGCTATATCCTTGTTTCACCCACCATGGGATGATGAATAGAAAACATTAGAATTGTGACCAAGGAAAATTATAAGAAACATGCCAAAAAAATTATAGAATAGGTGGAGATTTTTTATGGAATTGGGCTCTAGCTTAGCCTATCATATTTGATTATGCCAAAAATCCCATGTTTAGGGTGAAGGATTCATTCCCCACTGAACATTTAACTTGGAGATATCTGAGGAGAATGGACTAACAATTATTTAAAAAATAAAAATATTATAATTCCTAAAATGCATATCTTTTTTCCAACACCAATGTTTCCCCCAAGTAATATGTCAATGAAGACCCAACTTGTGCATCATAACATTAGATATGTTTTCTTAAATTGAAAAAATATAATGAAAATCAAAGCTAACAATCTTGAACTTCCTTTGGAAGACAAGCTAAGGATTACTCCAATGTTTAAAGGTGACAAGATTGTAAATAATGTGAATGTCTTTTCTAAAAATATTAATATCTTTGACACTAGGATTCTTAACTAGAGGTGATATGATGTTGTTAATGATGTAGGATCACCAGATATTGTGGCCATTGAAATAAATACATATTTCAATCCATATCTAACCTTATTGATGAATGCATTGACTGAATCAAAAACATTTGAGATTCTATGAACAATAAATTATCTTGCCAATATTCTTGACAAGTGCCAAAATAATGAGTATATGTAAGTGAACTCCCTTCTTAGCCTTCTTGACATAAGGAAAATTACTAGAAATGCAATGTTAGAGGTGAATTTTCTAAGCTTTTTATGCCTCTAAAAATATTCTTAGCACAAAGAGAACTACACTTTATATGGTCATCAATGATCCAAATACCTCCTCTATGTTTTAGAATTTATCAAATGTCCTAAGAGACTTTGCGGGAAACCACAAACATTTTTTTAATAGCCCACAATATGTGACATAAAAACTTAGTGAGCATGTCATATGCAACTTTAGAAAACACCCAACATTAGTAAGACATGAGTAGAAGCAATCACCTTAGAATAGATCTAAAACTTACCAACCAAAGATAAAGGCTTGGTAAACTAATTATAATTTTTCTCCACTTATTACAAAACACATTACCACAAAGAGGAAGGTGAAATTTCAAAATAGAAAGGAATCCCAATAAATTTAAACATATCCACCCTAGATTATGAATCCAATTGAGCATAAGCATCACAATCTAACAATAGAGTTATGTTTTAAGTTTATTTGATATGAATTGCTTGAATGAATATATCATTTATGCACTTAACATGGGAGACCCATCTATTAGAAACCCATCTATAACTGTGTGGGGAAAGACCCATCTCGATTTAGTAGAGTTATATCCTTGTTTCACCCACCATGGGATGACCAATAGAAAACATTAGAATTGTGACCAAGGAAAATTATAAGAAACATGCCAATAAAAATTATAGAACAAGGGAAGATTTTTTATGGAATTGGGTTCACTAATTCACTAGGGTGGATACTCTCATGAAATTAGATTTCATGGTGAAATTGGAAATATGGTATAAATTTATTTCACATTTAAGGGATAATCTTTCTAAATATTTATAATTTGGTGAAATATTTTTGTGAATATAGTAATTTTATTTGTAAATGCCAAGCTAAAACGGTTTCAATTAAATAAGGCAATTTAACTTCATGATAGGTTCCAAACATTATTCTACATTGAGAGACATTGAATTTGTGATGTAATGTTTTAATAAAAATAATTATCTCATTGAGAGTTAGCGACCACTATGTTCCCAAAATTATTCTTCAGGTTCAAAATATACCATGTTGGGATGCAACTAAAGTGAAAAAACTAGTCATCTCATTAAGAGCTAGCAGCCACTAGGTTCCAAATATTTTTCCCAATTAAGATATATTCATGTTGGAATGCAATTTTTGTCCTAAAACATATCATTTCATTCAAAGCTAGCGGTTAATAGGTTTCTAGAAGATCATGCCAGTGTAGTATATGTTCACTTTTTTACATGAGATTTTATCTTAAATGTAAAGAAAACAAATACAATAGTTTAGAGCTAGTGGTCACTAGGTTCCCAATAAAACATGCTAGCATAATACATATTAACGTGATATTATATTTTACTAAAAAGTATTTACTCATTGAGATCTTTTTATTGTAATAGTCCCAACATCATCATTAAGAGTCCTAAAAGATTACATTGTGATGGAATTAAAATAGTAATAATAACCACTTTATTGAGATCTAGAACTTATTAGTTTACTAACATTATTCCCAATTGAGACATATTCACACTACCTAAGGAAACTATTATCTTAAAATAAATGCCAACTTGCTGAGAGCTACCAACCACTAGGTTCCCAAATAAGAAAACTAGCATATTATATGTTAGAGCTAGTATGTTATTTTATGTTAAACATAGATAATACATATAAACTAGTTGAAATCTAGTGGCTATTAGATTCCAAAAACATCATGCTACATAGTAGATATTGACATTAGGATGTGATGTTTTGATTAAAAAAACATTACCTCAATGTAAGTTATCATTTGCTCTATTTCCAACATTGTTCTTTAGGTTCCCAACATATAACATTGGGATGAAATTAAATAATTAAAAATGATCACCTCATTGAGAGCTAATAGCTACAAGGTTCCCAACATTGTTCTACCAATTAAGACATATTCTCATTGGGATACAACTAGTAGTTTTCCCAATGGTGCAAATAACACTAGGAGGGATTTGTCTTTATATTTTATTTATTTTATTAAGTGATTATAAGTGTGAATTAGGGTCCATGAGGAGTAAAGAGAGAAATAAATTTTGTAAAATACAATTTTTGTATGTTTATTAAGAAAAACTACATTTATTATAAATGTTTTTCAAGAGGTATTACATTGAGTCTTGGTTCCTCTGATATTTTAAGATTTACATATGTATCATCCTTAATTATTTCATAGTATTCAAATGTAAAATAAGATTTAATATATAGGTCATACAATGAGCGTACTCATGATACAATAATGAAGGTCAACCCTTGACAATCAATGTTGCCAATATATATTATTTCTTTATTTAGTAATTATTTGTGATTTAGATATGGTTATATCCAATGCTAATTTGATAAGCATTTGGAAGTGATTATCCTATGACAAAACCAAATTAGGTTGTGTGTTCCACAATACAGTATGGCAATGCAATGCACAAATATGAGACGTTTCATTCTATAGTGAGTTTGAGGAATGGTGAAATGGTGTGGAAGGAAAAAGATATATAGAAGATAGAAGTGGTGAAATATTTTAAGGTGAACCATGGGAAGATACAATTTCAAAGTGTAGTGATATGTCACATATTCAATGTAATTTATAGCATGGACAAATAAAAGCTACAAGATAGGCCCTAAGACCTCAATGTCTTATCCCACATCAATGGGATTGCATTGTTGACTGAAGACAAACATTGAGTGTGGATCCATGGAATAATAAAATAACCTTTAATGACATACTTATCCACTCTTGATATTATAAAATGGCCATTCAAAGATGCCACCAACTTGCAATCTACAAACCCCTTTATAATGGGCAATGGTCATGCAAATCCAAAAGTTTCCTTGAATCTAGGTCTGGTGTTTAATAAGGCCCCCTTGGTGTATTATATCATAAAAAATACATTCTAATTATCCATTTCCATCAATGTTCATCTCACCTTTAAATATTTCACTATTTTCATGTTTTGTATGGCCTTGTCCTTTCTTCCACGGACTTGAGTATGGTACTTTTGTATGTTCTTAAGAATGATATAACTTATTAAGTTGTAGATGAGATGTGAACCCCTACCACAATAAAATTTACTCTTGTGATGTCCTCACACACCTTTGACAATATAAAATGACCCATCAAATATTTTGCCACCTTTATTTGATATAGTTTGAATGTATTATTTTTCATTGTTATTATTCATCCATGGATGTAATTCAAGTCACACATCAGACATGGAGTTATGATATAATTAAATTGAAATAATATATTTAATATTTTTTTTTATAAAGTGAGGTTTTGTAAATCAAGGGATTGTAAATCAGAAAGACTACTAACTCCATATAAAACTGTAATCCTATTTACTATATTATTATATTATATAGTATTATAGTTAAAGAGTTTTATAATGTATATCATAATAATATGATATATTATTAGTAATTTATTATAATTTTTAAAATATTATATACCTAAATATATAATAATAATAATAACAACATAAAATAGTAATATTGGATCAAACTTCCCAAAGACCTAGGATTAGGAAGCTAAGAACATTATCTACTATGTACTTACGTGAAAAGTAAGTTGAACACCAACTCCACATTAGTAATCTTTTTGTCATAAATAAGTATGTTATTGGAAATAAGCTATTTTTTAATGTGCATATGCTTAGTATAATAAATGGAATAAAGGTGTCAAAATATAAGACATTACACAATTTTTAGTCTAACACATGGTGTTCTAGATCCTTCTTCCTTTGATGAAAGATTAATATAAATTTTCCACATAAAGAATACTCTAAATTTGTATATTTTTTAGAATGGGAGATTTTTTTTCTCCACATTATTTAAAAAATTTAACATGGATTTGAACCCACTCCAACAATCAATTCTTGCCCAAGCTGGTATTCTTGCATTCTTGAAGGCAATGTTTTACAAGAGTGACATTACACCTTCTCATTAATTGCATGGCGTATGGAGAATTTATTATTAGACAAAAAAAAGTGCCAAAACTAAATTTTATGAATGAATCATTAAACACCAATCCTCTGATATTAATTTTAATAATCCTTCCAAAACATATTTTTGCTAACCAATGTTCCCCTATATTTTATGTTTTTTATGCATATAAAGACAAGATCCAATTATGATTGTAAATTCCTCTAAGGGTTTGAGTCTAGTGTTTACATATGTTCTTAAAATTTATGTAATATCTCTAGATGGTCATATATTGGTAGCATGGATGAAAAAAATCTATAATACTTCATAACCTAAATGTATCTCCCCCACATCAACGATATTGCATCACTAATTCAATCTGCACATTTGGACATGGAAGCCTTAATAAAATCAGATTTCATGACATCCTCACCCATCCTTAAAGATAAAAAATATCCAATATAATGTGCCACCACCCTAGAAACTATAGAACCCTTTGAAATGGGTGTAAGGCATCTAAATCCAACAATTAATTAAATTTGGATCATGTGTACTATATGGTCCCTCTAGTGTATGATATCAATTGAAACACCCTAGAATTTCGCCTCACCATCACTACCCAACTCATTTTTAAATGTATCACCACTATCAAGTTATGCATGGCCTTTCCATTTCTTTCAGGGGGATGAACATGGTTTTTTTTTATGTTATTAACCTTTATGTAATTTCTCTAGGTGATAATATATTGGAAACATAGATGAAAAGAAACTAAAATATATAATTTGGGACCTTATTGTATTTTCCCCACATTAGCATCATTATAGCACTGATTCATGACACAAATTATATGTGGAGCCCTATTTTAATCAATTTATCCTCTTGATGTAGATGACCAAAAATTATTAGTATTTATGGTCTTGGATATAATTTTACCTTTCCTTGAATCATTGAATAATGATGAATGAGCACTACTATTACAAAAAAAATGGTTTTTATTAATGTGTTATTGAAAATGAAAATGGAAAAAATGTTGGAAATACGTGCGCGTGCACACACACACACACACACACACACACACACACACACACACACACACACACACACACACACACACACACACACACACACACACACACACACACACACACACACACACACACACACACACACACACACACACACTCTCTCATGTATATGGAAACCTGCACCTATCGAGTAGATTATATAAGATGCATATTTCATTTCTAAATCATTTTAATTTTTCATCCAATTGGTTTTAAAGTCACATAATTAGGTTTTCTTTAATTAGTTTTTAACTCATATAAATCTCATCAATATGTGTTGGTTTTCATATGCATGCATGCATGCACGCACACGTGCGCACTTTTGTGTGTGTGTGTGTGTGTGTGTGTGTGTGTGTGTGTGTGTGTGTGTGTGTGTGTGTGTGTGTGTGTGTGTGCATGCGTGGGTGCGTGCGTGGGTGCGTGTGTGTGTGCGTGTGTGCGTGTGCATGTGCGTGCGTGTGTGTGTGTGTGCGCGCACGTGCGCGCACGCGTGTGTGTGTGTGTGCACACGCGCATGTGTGTGTGCGTGCATGTGTGTGCGTGTGTGTGTGTGTGTGTGTGCATGTGTGTGTGTGTGTGTGTGTGTGTGTGTGTGTGTGTGTGTGTGTGTGTGTGTGTGTGTGTGTGTGTGTGTGTGTGTGTGTGTGTGTGTGTGTGTGTGTGTGTGTGTGTGTGTGTGTGTGTGTGCATGCATGTGCGTGCGCACACGCGCGTGTGTGTGCGTGCATACATGTGTGTGTGTGTGTGTGTGTGTGTGTGTGTGTGTGTGTGTGTGTGTGTGTGTGTGTGTGTGTGTGTGTGTGTGTGTGTGTACAAGTTTATAACTATTTAAACAAAACCTAATTAAACATCTCTAAAACAAATTAGACAAAAAATGAAAAGGCTTCAACAATGAAATATGCATCTTATATAATCTACACATGTTGAGTAGATTATATAACATGAATATTTTATTGCTGAAGCCTTTTCATTTTTCATGTATTTTTTTTAGATCCATTAATTAGGTTTTGTTTAAATAGTTTTAAACTTGGATAACTTATAAATTGGTTCTTTAGTGAAAGCCACAGATCATTTTAACACATGTTAAATGTCATTGAACTTTACACATATATTTTTTGGAGCTTCTTCAAGTATATCACTTAGAGTACATTGTCATTACCTCTCACCATAATTTCTTAGACCACGTTGAAATCTTTCACTGCTTTCATATTTTTTATGGCTTTTCCCTTCCCAACAACGTTTTCCTTTTTTTAAGCTATACCACATGAAATATAGTCACCTATATACATATCCTATTTCCATTCTATATGAAGGAACACAATATTAGTGTAGATTGTTCACCTTACTTTTGTTTTAACTACACTTGTATTATTCACCATGATTAAGTGGATATTTGGTTCTTTAATATGATTTATGAGGTTGCTTATTTTCACACATACATGTGTAAATTATGGCCAAATAGGTTGGTAAGGATGCCTTATCATTCACCAACTAATGTTGACTAATCTGTAGCACATGGGTTTACTATTCATTTCGTAATGGACTTGTGTTCACATTGCCAAATAGTTGTGGCTTCATACCTCTTCTTAACCTATTTAATGGTGTGTTTTCATTTGTATTTGGTGAGGTGTGAGAGTTATTACTCTTGCGTGAATTAATGGAAGTTTGGGGTTTGTTTCTATCTTTTATCTAGTGTAATATTATTGCTTTGTGATTTCATCTTGCTTCAACTTTATTGTGGTTTGTACCAACTTTGTCTCATTCGATCATTCAACCATTGCATTCGCATTATCATAACTAGGATCAAACTCTTATATGATATCAGAGTCAACCCATTAAACATTTATCTAGTTTTTATTTGTTGTTAAACTTTCATTTTAAATATAGAATTTATTTTGTTGTATTATAAGGAATTTCTTTTAGGGTTTGGGAAAATATCCAAGATTTTTTTAAAATATCAATTTTTTTGAGATTTATATGGGTCTTTTTTGGGATAAAATATCTTGTTGGAGTATTCATCCTTGGTATAAGTATTGTGTGTCCAGTTATTCATCATAATACAACCCTCAACCTAAGCAGGTGTTGGTTTCATTATAAGGAGGTCTCTCTCTTCCTGAGTTTGACTATTTGGTTTCATTCCTTCAATCTTTGTCTATGTTTTCTACTCCTAAAATACATGTGACACTTTAACCTCATATACGCTCTCCACAACTTCATATAATCCATGCAAGTCACTCATCACATGTATGTTGTTCGTGACCTACATTTTGATAGATTTACCTCAACCACCATTAGAACAATCTCAGAAGCACCCACATTTGACAAAGTAGCCCTGAGTCAATATTCATGCCACCCTTGAACTGCAGCTCACATTTCGAGGGTTCACTACCTCTCCAGGTCCTGCTTATCATTATTATAGCCCCTAATTTTAAGTTTCCAATCCTCACTACTTCATTTAGTCTAGATCTGAAATGCTTCAACACCATTCAACCTCATAAACTTGCATGTTGTTCTACCACCTCCCACACTTACAACTCATCACTCTAAATTTTCCTCACTTGATAAGTCTCATTCTAACGATCAAACCACTCTTTTTGCATAAAACCACCTATCCTAGTCTATTCATTGTATTGATTTTTTTGATTCATGGTAAAGGATTTTTTAAGTTGGTCTTGTTGAATGGGAAACTATTTTTAAGTCTAAAACACTTAAAACTTTTTTTAGGTCCTTGACTTTTTACAAAATGCCATTATTATGTGAAAGGTGATAAAGGTTTTAAAATGAGTGAGGGGTTTTATTTTTGTTTTTTAAATAAAAATACATATTTTATGGGGGGATAATATTATGCAAAAAGTGGGGTCATTAGTATTTATTGGAATTAAAAAAAATTGATTGTTTTTAATAAAAATAATAAATAATAAACATTTTTAATTATTTTTGTATAAAAATAACATTATATAGTAAGCATAGTACAGAAAGGGAAAGTTATGTTTTTTTTTGGGGGGGGGAGTTTTCATATTTTTGATTGATGAATATTGGAGGGTGAGGTCTAGTTTAGAAGGTGGCCAAACACCCTCACATTCAAAACATTTGTTTTCTCTCTATTGTTCACTATTTATACTAGTCTTATTTAGATGTAGTTTTGGTGGAGTCTAACATCCACATCATGTTTGTGAAAACTTGTCTTTTAGACTTACACTAATTTCTTTAGATGCACTATTCACTGAGTCCAAAGTGTTTTGAGCATGCATTCCCAACATTTATGGGGGGTTCACCATTTAATATTTTAGGAGGGTGTACTTTGTTTTTTGGCACTTTTCATTATGTTCTAGACTTTTATTTATGCAATGACTACAAACTTGCACTACTACAACCTATTTCTGCACTAATGGATTCAAGTTCAATCAACCCACTAACTCCCTTTAACTATCATGAATGGAAAATTGAGATGATAATTATTATGAGGATAATGGTTTGTATTGGATAACCATGGGTGATGAAACTAAACCTATCATAGAAGCATATATAGTTAAGTGGTATAACCGTAGTGATGAAGCCCATGTGCTATTGTGTCTTTTTATAGACCATGATCTCTTATTTCACATAGATATTTCTAAGTCACCCCTTGATGTATGGACCATTTTAGGAAAGTTATTTTGGGGAAAATATGTGATGAGAGGTCACAAGATTGAGAATGAACTCATTAGTCCAAGTCCTTAAAACTTTGACACCTTTTAATATTTCTTCACTAAGTTCAAGTCCTTAAAATTGTAGTTGAAGGAATGTGGGATAAAGAAATAATATGACCAACTCATTCTTTCTATACTCTCAAAACTAGGTCTTAAGTATTCAATATTTCTCTCTACTTTTCATGTCAGTAAAAGTACTTTAGGCAATTCATAGAAAATGCCCTCTTTATATGATTTCATTTCCAACTTGACTAGGGAACAAGATAAGTTGATCCAGATGGGCACATTAAAGTCCACAAAACCTCAAGTCCTAATTACTGGGAATGGGAAAGCAAAGAATTCAAACAAAGAGAATAAGAAAGAATCAACATTTGCCAAAACCAACATTTAAGCCCCCTCTTCCAATGGAAAACCTAAGAAAGAAAAGTTTAAGTTTTCCTATTGTAATAAAAATGGGCATGATGAAAGCAAGTGCATGAATAAGCAAATAGATCACCTAACTCATCTCCTAGAGAAAATCAACATAAGTGTTTGAGTCCATCAATTATAATTAATTTATCGAAGATCCTAATAAGGTAGAGGGAAAGATAAAAGTAGAAAAAAAGGGTAAAGATGTTGTAGGAGTTGTAGATTCAACATATTCATAGTTTATTGACTCAGGTGCTTCTCACCACATGGTCTCTTCACTTGTTGAGTTTTCTTCCTTAGGACCTTATAGCATGTATTCTATCAATTTGGGTGATGACATTTCTGTATCAGTTGTATGAAGAGGGTAAGTTGAAATAGGAGAGGAACATTTAATAATGTTCTAAGTGTTCCTTCTCTTTCAACAAATCTCCTATCCATGTATCACATCCCTCACATCATTAAAGGCATGAGGGTTGAGTTTCTACCATATTCAATTATCATCAGGGAGCTATATGGTGATTCTATAGTAGCAATGGGTAGGGAAAATCACGAATATAGGTTATACACCTTATCACATTTTGCACCTGATTCTTCTCTGAATGTATTTTTGGCTCATTCAAATGGAGTTAATAAATTATGGCATGAGTGGTTTGGCCAACTTAAATACCACCACCTTAAATAACTTAGAAAAAATGGCATGGTCATAGGCTTACCTTGAGTCTAATTCTCTAAAGGACATTATGAGGGTTTATCTCTTGGAAATCACCTTGAATCAAAAACTTGACAAAGGTAAAGCTTGTAGGGCTTCACAAGCATTATAATACATAGTGATGTATCTAGGCCTCTTCCCAGTCTATCTTTTACAAGGGCTAAATACATTCTCACTTTCATTATTGATTTCATAAGACATACATGGGTTTAATTTCTTAAGAAATTTTTTGAAGTGTTTGAATATTTTCAAGACTTCAAGGCACTTGTTGAAAAATAATCTGATAAAACTATTAAGAATATTTGAACTGACAATGGAGGTGAATATGTAAGCAATAGATTTGAGCATTTTTTTTATTGTAGAGGTGATTTATTTGTAGTAGATAGTTAATAAAAATGATTCAAAGAATGGAGTTATAGAATGCAAGAAAAGATCATTGAAAGAGATGGCTAGTTGTATGATTTACTCTAGGTCCTTAACACCTCAGTATGAATAAAGCCATTAATTGTTCTTAATATATTCATAACAAGGTTCCTAAAAAATATTTGAAAGGCATAACTCCCTTTGAATCTTAGAATGGAAGGAAAACTGATGTTGATCTCTTTAGGATTTTTGGATCTCTAGGTATGGTACATATACCAATAATAAATTCAAATATATGGAACCTTAGTCCAAGCCTTTAATCTTTGTAGGTTATCTAGATGGTGTCAAGGGGTATCTCCATCTACATCTGATCACTCATGAGATGTTCATAGAGATAAATTTTCACTTTCAAGAGAGTCTCAAAGAATCAACACTTGACACTTATTTTCTTTCATTGGATAAACTTATACTTGTTGATTCTTCTTCTGATTTGGATCATCCAGCGTAGGTTCCTAAGCTAGATCTTCTTCTTATTCCTCTTCCAATTAAAAAAACAAGGACAATTATGAGGAGTATTGTACATCCAAATCTATTCATGTTTTATAAGATGAAGAGTCAACACCTAACTCACACACATTCAGGCCCTTTTGGGCCAGGGAAACACTCTAGAGTGCAGGCACTTAGGTAGGGGATCCAACATATGATAGATGTACCCAAAAAATTTATTAGAGTAG
>JARHVA010007788.1:237500-608458 GCA_037957365.1 Torreya grandis
ATAATTAATAAAAAAATATCACTTTAATTCATATAAATTCATGAGATACAACAATGGTTCATCAAACACCTTCTTTATTTAATTATCTTAGGCAAAAACATAGTCTATGTACATAGTTTATAGAATAGGCAAAGTTTCTTGAAATCTTCATCTTTAATTGCCTTTTCTCCACTCCACATATATATATTAAGAAATTATACACTCAAAATAACTTTATAAAACTTTAATTACTCACTCACATTCAATTATATTCTTTTAATACATCAAACATGCAAGAAAAATTCTTCTTTTTGCCAACTCCACATAGGGTGGCAATTACAAGACCAACTTTCTTGGATTACCTCTCTTGGTTCATGTCTTTAGATTTGAGAACAAATTTATCATACCCATATTCCAAAATATAACCCATTAAAAATGTTCAAAAACATTTGCGTTCCTTACAAGATCCAAAATACCACCCTAGCTTAGTTAAAAAATTCAAATTTTCAAATCTTCTCTTTTAGCGGGAAACTCTATAAGATCACACACCATTTTAAGAATCCTAATGACTCTAAAACATACTAAGGTCCATATAATACCTATAAAACACATACAAAACCAAAAATTTCCTTGATAAACACTCAAACATACTAACAATCTCTATTACTTGGTGATGCTCTACATCAAGCTCCCTAAGTGGGAAAATTTGAGCTATTGCTCAAATGTGCTTTGCCCAACTTATTCCTTGTTTTAAAATTTTTTATACTTTGATGTTTTAAGATACACTTATTTTTTATCCTCTTTTATTTCTCATTTCTACCCAATTGGCTCTGTTGTCCTTGTCTTGTCTCTTTGCCAATGCATCCTCTATATCCATTAAGTATATGACCTATTCAAAATCTTTGTCCATATAATATTATATCTCCTATATATATGAACTACCTTAATCATACTCTACCTCAAATTTATGTTTCTCATTTTTCACTCCCACTCCTAATTACACTCCATAGCTTTCCTCTTCATTAGTCATATTTGGTTCATGCACTCCTTGTTGGTCTTACTTATTGACAATTACTTATAATTTATCCTCATGCTCTAATGGAATATTTTTCATCTTCACATTTTTCATACTCTCATATATATCTCCTTCAGATGTCTCTTCATTATACTCCACCTTCTCATAATGATTCTTATCATAGCTTCCTAGCTTGTCTTGCAATGACAACTCCTTGACCAAACTATGCACATCATAACACCAAACTTATTTAAATTTTTTTACCTTACTATCATCATTTTTACCTTTACCCAACTCATCTACAAAATTACGAATTGAATATCTTACTTTCTTACCTATCTCTCTCTTCATTTTCTTTCTCTCTTGCTCACTTGCTTGTATCTCTTCTTCCATAAGTCTTTGCTCTTCAACTCTTTGTATGCTAATTGGACTAGATATTGGGATAATAATGCCCTCTATTTTCTCTTATAATGTTAAATTGATCTCGTTCCTTCCTTGAATTAACATATGACTGATCTTATCTTCCTCCTAACATGATTTCTTCTTCCTATCACTTCCTTTTTGAGGAACATGGTTGTCCTCCTCTTTCATTGGATATGTGATTAGATGTTGTAACTCATAGATTCTATCCTCCATGTTATAATGAAATGAATTCTTTAAATTCATATCCATCCATACACCATCATGTTTATTACTTATCATATTTCATTCATGAGACTTAATAGTCTCTTAAAGAACCTCGTTGTCCTTTCCATAATCTTTTTCTCTTGTATCCTTCTTCTAAGCCTCTTTAGGCATATCTCTCATCTTCTTGAGTTCCTTATCCTTTCCTCTTAACTTATGATATTTAATTGAATCATTATATTCCACTATTGGTTATTTTATCAACTCAAATTATTACATGCTCATCTACATTGGCTTGTAACTTTGTTTGTCTCATCTTGTACTCATACGTATCCATTTTCTTGGCTGCAAATCATAACTTGATTTTGAGTTTTTTCCCTTATGTGACTTTTAATTTCACCTTATTGGAGTGTTCTCATGGGAAACATTCTCCTTAAATTTTAAATTTTCTTTTATTCATCTTGAAATTTTGCCTCTAACTGTTGTATGATAGCTTCTTCCTTCTTTTAACCTTGACTTAGGAACTCTAATAGGTTAAATTCAACCTCTTACATGAATGCTCTCCATATCAACTTCTCTTCTTAATTGTCCTCAAAATGGACTTCTTCTTTCTTCCCTCTTGTAATTTCATACACACATGACAATAAATCATAAGATTTAAAATATTGAGTCTTCTTTACCTCAATATTATCCTTATTAGGTTTCTTTATCTCTTTCTTCTCATTATCCTCAATGACTATCTTCTTCTCCTCAAGTTTTGTTCACCTTCCTTTAGTCTACCAACTGGTTCATTCATCATAAACTTATTCATCTCCTCCTTGAGCTACCTACATAGAAAATTATTTTCCTTCTCATTATCCATCATGAAAATATTTCTGATTCTCTCCATGAGTATCCTTATATTCCACTTAACTCTCTTCTTCCTCCTTACCCCTCCATACCATTGGCTTTTTTCTTTTTGCATGAACTCTACTAAGAGCCTTATCCTCTCTATCATTTTATCTATCTCACTCATATCCTCTTCAATAATTAATACTTTTATATTTGGGTCTTCCTTATTATTTTTATCATTGTGGTACTCTAACTCAACCAATCCCTTCCTCTACTCTGCCTTAATTAACTTCGTCATCTCATAAGCAAGTCATTTTCACATTGTCTTGGTGTCTCAGCCTAGGTTCTCTCATCTACCTCATCTATTGACACTCTTGTCCAAGTATTTTTCACCTTGGAACTACTAATATTCTTATAATCTCTTATATCTCTTCTCAGTGATGATCTTATACCTAAAACTCTTACCTTTTTCTTCTTCTCTAACTCATTCCTTCAACTTAACTTCATGTAATCTCAAATAATAACCTTTTATACTTAAAATTCATAAAAAATTCAAGAGATTACTTTCTTTGATACCAATTTATGTAGATATAATTAATACACTCTCATTATTCATATGATTGACTTTTATATCTGAATTTAATGCCTTTATTCGTATCTAATTTTCTTTATTCTTGTAGATACTTTGCTTGTCTTGATACCCTCTTGATCCATCTCACCTTCACTAGGCACATAAGCCTCTTTTTATGCATATAGTCATAATTTATTTCTCTTTAATAAATATCATATTTATCACCCTCATAATTATTCCCTCTTATCACCATCCTCTCATTCATGACTTTCATTAATTCATACTTGATTCAAACTTATTCATCTCCATATAAATTCCTAGGCCTAAAATCCTAATTCATAATTAAAGCTTATTGAATCCAAAAATATGAATCCAAAGTAAATTAATATACCTATTATAAATATTTCACATATCCAATCAAATAATGTAATCCTCAAGGTCAGAATTCTCACACAACCTATACTTTCCTCTTTATTGCCTAGTTACTTATAACCCTCTTTTAGCATAAATATAGTAGGTTTAGATATAAAATAGGGGTTAAATATTAAATAATACCATATTTGGGTACCATTTATCTCCTTACTAATTCACACAAAATTTAAGAGCTCAAATCTTAATGTTGACTAACTAACATAACTCACCTCTCTAACAATTTGGTCTCTTTAGGTCCGGTCCAATGCTACCATCCTGAATGTTGTAATGCACGATATTATACTAACTTAAAACCTCATAAATCCTCTTTATCCCATAAAAATAAATAATAATTCAAATTTTAATCAGTCTTTTCTTATGGGAACAAAAGTTGTTGAATTTTCCAATCTTAAACCCTAGGTATTGTGTTGGCAGGCACGTGATGGCTTAGGGAAAACAAAATGGGATATTATGAGTTTTTTATCACTTATAAAATTTATAATAATTATTTTAGGTATTATAAAACTCCATTCACCTTATCTTATGGTTATTTATTCATGAACCCCCATAATAAGTCTCCAACCAGCAAGTTTATAGAATTGTGTGTGTACTTATAGGACTATGTGTGAAGTTTCCTTGGAATATTGCACTTATAATGAATTAATGAGACTAAAAATATATTATTAACATCATTTATACACTCTAAACTATTTTTAATCTTCAAAAAATATAGGAACCCTCATATAATCATCCACAATGCAACTCACTTCTCTTTGTTGATTGTATATTGGTAGATTACTCTCAAATGGTATTGTGTTGTAGGTTACCACATTTTCAATTGAGAAATCATCATAAGAACATAAAATAATCATGAATAAAAACAAAATAAAATAAATTACATTCATATCAATTGCTGATATCCAACAATGGTTTGTCAAATAGTTTTTTATTTAATTCTCTTAAGCGAATACATAGTCTATGTACAAAATTTTGTAGAATAGGTAGTGTTTATTGAAATATTCATTTTTACATACCTTTTATCCACTATATATATATATATATATATATATATATATATATATATATATATATATATATATATATATATATATAAAATAAAAATTTACAAAATCCTAATACCCTTATACAAATCTCATTAATCATTCACATGTAATTCTATTCTTTAAAGACACCAAACATGCAATAAAACGTCCTCTTTTCCCAACTCCATGTAGGGTGATAGTTACAAGACCAAATTTCTTGGCTTACCTCTCTTATTTCATGTCCTAAAAATTGAGAATCCATTTATAATAATAATATGACCTAAAAATATCAATTAAAAATGTATAAAAACATTGGCACTCCTTACAAGATCTAAAATACCACTCTAGCCTACTTAAAAAAATAATTTTTTTAAATATTCTCTTTTGGTGGGAAACTCTATAGGATCTAATAACACACCATTATAAGACTCCTAATGACTCTAAAAAATCCTAAGGTATCTATAATACCTATACCACCCATTTCAAACCAAAAATGTGCATAATGAACACTTAAACATACTAATAATCTCTCTTGCTTGGTAATACTCTGCATCAGTTTCTCTTCTTCTTCTAAAATCATTTTCACAAATTTTGTCCACTACCACAAATTACTATTTATTTTCACCACTCCCATTTTCTTACCAACATGTAAATATTTTTCCTCTCTACATTGTTTTCACTTTGAATCCACATTTCATCCTAGCCTTAAACAACAAAGCTTTGTGAGCAATTTCACTTCCAAGATGGGAAAAAGAAATAAAGAACATATGAAATATTAGGGACCACAAAATCCATAATTGGTATGTGTAATAACTAGGGTAAATTTTAGCTGTGATTTTTTGTTAACTCCAAAATATTTCAGTTTTAGAAATTAACATTTGGAGATTTTAGGGGGTGGTTAAAAGTGTGGATTCACTTAAATTATCTGGATGCAAGTTAGTTTTTTGCATAAGTTCACCTAATATTTAAAATAAATTTCATACATATAAATATAATTCACCATTCCATCAAAATTAAATATGATATTATTCATAATTTTATGTAATATATAATCATTTTAGGACTGATTACCAAACTTCTAAAGTATGTTAGCATAACTACCATTCGAAGGCACTTGTGTCACTCGCTAGCTTAGTTTTCTCCTACTGAAAATAGTTTTACCCACCATAACTATGTCAAGTGCAAGTAATCTTATCACACAACAACATTTATGTCATAGTCATCATAGGTTTCACCTAACAACTTTGGAATTGTCTAACAACATTGGTGTTTTCCACCAACTCCTATGCCACTCACCAAAACTGTCACTCATTTTTATTATAATAAGTTGATTACATGAAATATACTATAAATATTATGTGCGTGGGATAATCAACCCAAAAAAAATATTGTTATCTTATTTCAGCTAGTTAAAAAAATCCAAAATAATCAACATCCACCCAAAATATAGGTACTATATTAAAAATGAAATGTATTTTTATTTATTTTCAATTTCATATTAAATTTAAATAATATTTCAAAGGTAAACCCTCTTTAATTCAAAACCAAAGGATAATGGTAATCTTGTTGAATGAATTAATCGCATGTCACCATTTGAAGATATTTTTTATTATTCCATTGCAGCACTCAAAGACATTAATAAGCATGTCTATGCAATGCCTCAAATGAATAACATTACAAATAATATGACTTTAATGAGGGTTAAATGAAAGAAAAAACTTCTAGATCTCATGAAACACCAACTTTGGTTAAAGATTCCACTCAAAAAAATTTGTGAAGGAAAAGGAAACTAGAGGACATTACTAATAATGAGATTCAAATACCAGATGAGATTTTTACTCATAAAGCAAAAACTTTATTTTGACACCGCACTAATAAATCTATGTGAATGAATAAAATTAAATGGATAATTAGAAGGTCTAAGTTCAACTAGGAAGCTAAATATTCATTCATTGAGCGAGTGGAACTTGAAAATGATAATAATACTCCAATATAATGTATATGTATAATATGTAGTTGAAAACTAAGAAAGTACCACAAAATGAAACTTAAGTTGGACACTATTTATAAAAAATATGTAAAATTATATGTTTTGATAAAGTAAAAATATGGACAAAAATAGAAAACATGGAGATGGAAAGTTGCAGAATAATGCATGCATGTAAGGTACATACTAGAGCATAAAGATCTTTAGAAACATCTATGAATTATCATTGAGAAAAGAGGATAAATAACATATTAGTTATTAAAATTTACTCATGTTAACATTCCTACCAAAAATATATAGTTCTTTACCATCTATCACATTATAGAAAAAGAGAGACTATATCAGATTTTTTAGATTATAAAATTTTGTTCCAACATAATAGATTTCATAACATTATGCAATCACATTGGTTAGATATAATTTCTTTGTAAATTGAAAACTATCTCACCATGATTGAGAATGAGGATTTGAAATAAAAATTAAAAAATGCATTATTTATCTCATTGTCAACTTATGAAGTCACAACAATTGAAAACACATCATGGGTTTTTCATTCATATTTATACTTCTGATAGCCATTTAAGGCAACCTCATCTATTAGATATATATAAAATGACCAAAAATTATGACATTTAAAACCTTTATAGATTAATTATTTCTAATTTAAAAGATGTAACTAGGATGGATTAATACACCACATCTACTAAGTTATTCTGTGTTGGTGTTGATGGTGCATATATGATGCAAGGGAACAAAAATGATCTTTATGTTTGACTGAAAACAAAAATTATCCCATATATGATTCCAATTAATTTCATAGCTCATATAATTAATATTGATTACAATATTGTTAAAACATTTGAAAATGTCACAAAAGTGGAGGAACTTATCTATGACTTGCATGCATAAATGTCAAGTAGTTTGAAAAGATATTTAGAGTTTTATAAATTTTTGATTGGAGTGATTGATGTTAAAAATATTTTGAAATATGTTGATATAATATGGATTTATATGTATGATCCAACATGCTTAATTTTCAAATAATATCCATGAATAACAAGTTTTATGTTTATATATTAGATGGAAGTTGACAAGGCAAGAGACTTTTTGTACCATTTAATGGATTTAGAAACTTTTTGGCATTATATAGTATTATAATTATCTTGAGAGAAATGCAATGTTTGAAAATTCATACAAAATAGATATCTATATATATCGTTGACTTCATTTAGTTGAGAAAATGGGTTTGTCAATCTCTAGATATGTTATACTTCTCACAAGACGATTTGAAAGGCCCTATATTTGGCAGCTAGAAAATATTAATAGATATCACATAACCTAATATCTATTTGAAGTTTAATATTAACAATCATATTTGTATCATTATTAATATAAATGAGATACCAATGCACACATTCCAAAGACATGTTGATTTAGTAGGAGTAGAAATTGAACAAGTCCCTATAACATGAATACTACATGATATTGTTATTTATGATTCACGACTAAAATTAAGAAAGATTTTAGAAATCCTGTCTACTAAAATTCAAGATCATTTAAAAATGGATTACTTGATTGGAGTCATGGGATTTATGAATCCAATATTTTTAGAACATTGTAAATGGTGAAGAAATAACAATTAATTAATCTGTCAAATACACGGGTAGTCACATTAATCATTTTAGCAAGTCTATAGAGATCAATAGAGTTGAAATTAAAGGTATTTTACAAACATATTTATTGACATCCCAGTCAACACGTTTTAGACTTACAATGATTGATCAATATTATTTTTTAAATGAATAAATGGAAAGTGGTGATATTACAAATTTATGGAAAAAACTTTACCCTAGCAATGTTTTACAAGAAAATATCAGTAATTTTTTTTGATTATATAAAATTTTCTAAATAAAAATTTTATGATTTGTGGAAGCTGAAAGGATTTCCAATGATTTATATTTTATTAAATCCAAACTTCATAATAGATTGGATAGAAATATAGAGACTTGTTTGAGGTTGTATGTTTCCCATTATCCTGTGGATGGGTTTCCTTATGAAAGAGTGCTTGCAATTGGAGTTCACTAACTAAAAGAAGAGGTGTCATGAATACATCCACAAATAGAGAGAATGTTAATTTTGACAGTCAAAATGCCTTTAAGAATGTAGATATAAATCCCTATTTTGAATAACAAGTTGCAAAAGGATTTTTTCAGCTACTTAAGTTTTAGTTATGTATGTATTATAAACTCAAACATTGCAATCTAATTCATTATCAATTATGATATAATTTTTATTTATTATAAACTATTATCTGTGATAATTCAAAAATTGTAAAATTTACCATATTACAATATGATAAACACAAAATTAACTTTATTATGAAAAGATAAAATCAATAAGAATTATAAATCAGCTTTATCATAGGTACCATATCGATATAGTAATTTATTACTAAATATTTCCCAATTGTCATGTGATTGATATTTAAATGCTATCTCATGTTCATCACAGTAATAATATATTAATATGTGATTATTGATTAACAAGAATCCTAAGAAAAACACAACAATAATTTGATGTTCAATAACCATGTTTATATAAAAACCCCTGAAATATAACTTCACAAAAACCTTTTCTATGCCTTCAGGGTCAATCTTAATAATATAATAATTGACCACTTCAATTATCAATAATCAACATAATCAACACTTGATAATCTATTTATTAATCAAATGATAAGCTTAATATGTGAGAAGAATGGTTTCATACCTTGGGTAAGTGCACAAAGCTGGGGGCAAAAAGTGGCCTACCCATGGACATGAGTTCCTAAAATTTTAGAAATCTCAACTTATGTAGATAATTTGAGATGTCTACACTCTAAATTTGAAAATGGTGTAAGAAAATAAAATGTAGAATTTCAAGTCTAGTTTCCAAAACACTATTTTTTTAAAAAATGGTTAAGTATAACTACGTCAAACATCTAAAATTTAAAGAGAAAATCCTATTTTTTTAATAAAATAGAATAGATAGATGGTTGTGCAACACACCATTTTTTTAGCAGCACTTAATATTGTTTGAAACAGTTCAATGAAAATTTGGAAAAAATCTTCTAGTATGTGACCCATGTTTCTAAATATTTCTTAATGAATATTTTTTAATGAATTTTGTAAGTAAATAGATCATGAAAATTGACAAAAAATGGCTAGCCACTCATGTGGCACACCCAACTACCTCTTAAAAAATTGAAATTCAATTTTTTTTGGGAATGTATGTAGAATTAGGCCTAGTTTGTGACTATATAACTTGTTTTGCACTTGGATTAACGAAAGAAAAATTATATGAAAATTTATAGGCATATATGTCTGTGGCATATAGTGGCCTAGAAAAGGTATAGTAAAAAATCAACATAGTTTGAAACTTTAAAAAAGTCCAAAAATTATAAAAATAATATTTTTGGAAAGATGAGAGCATGCTCATCATGATGGTATTAAGATTTTGAATTTTACCATTGAAATTCATAGTGTATTTAGTAGTCAAAGTTAAATTTTATTGATTTTTAACACAACTCTAATACTTGACTATGGATTGACAGGTCCAAGCCTTTGGCTTAGGAATCCAAGCTATTCCTAAGCCAAAAGGTGCATGATTTGAATTTAAATTCAAATAATGTGATCTATTTAATGTATAATTTTATAGAATTAATAGATAACGTGATCACATTATTATGAAAGTAATAACATGATCATGTGATTCTTGTTTTTCAAATTAAAGTAGAGAACATGTACATGGAGCAAATGTTGGTTAATCGATAATGTGATCACATTATTACAAAAGTAATAACGTGATCACATTCTCATTATTATGCACATAAAAGCATGTGTACATGCACATGAATCTAATATTGACCATAATCTTATATTTACTACTCTAAATGTCAAGTATAAAGAATAAATGTAATGATATGATCCAAAAATCATTATTTATAAAAAAAATTACAGTCTACTTGGATTGGATTAAAAATGAATAATACATTCTAATTTACATTTAATTAAATTTTAAAGTTACCTTTTTAAACATTCCTTAATTTAATTATGGAAATTGAAAAAAAAATTGATCATAGAGATGAAATTTAAAAAATGACACAGAAGATTTGTTTACGGGGTTCACCAAATGGCTATGTCCTCGCGTCCACTCTATGAGTGTTTTGATATATTAAAAACTCTTCAAGAATAATTACAAATATCTATGAGTAAAATAAAAATTTTTCATACCAAATATATATCTTTTCAACACAAAATAAACCTCTTAAATTCAATGGAGGTTCTTTCTACCTTTGTAACCCTAGATATTCATCTATCTATAAAAATTCATCTGTGAAAATTCACTACTTCTCTACAAAAATATTACTACCCCCATAAAACCACTTACATATATATATATATATATATATATATATATATATATATATATATATATATATATATATATATCTATATATATATCTATATATATATATATATATATATATATATATATATATATATATATATATATATATTTCTAAGTGCCTCTGGCATTATCTGGGCACTAACCATTTTATTGATTTGAGGTTTTAGTTCAACAACATGGCATTGGTTTTCTGATATTCCCTCTTGAATGTCCTTACATTGGCTAAGTATTGGCAATAGTTATATGGTGGGTAATATTTTCCTATTCCATGATGTCTTCCCACATTGGTTGGGTGTGTTTATTTATTTCTAAATTATCTAGGATATTTTCAATACTTCCACCTTCACTAGGTTATCCATAATTTTACTCATAGATTCTCTCAACAGTTCTATGCTAGTACGTTGGTTCAATGCCATGTGGAAAATTATACCAAACAATTGTTGCTATCTATTTCACAATGCCATTTTTAGCATTATTTTTGGTTGGTTGGCATCTTATATGGACTCCATGTATTCTACAAAAATCAAATAGATTTTAGTCCACACCATAATTAGTTCCAACACCATATATAGATTTGGGTCAACAAAACCCACATTAAACCAATGCCATAACAAAACCCACACCAATCTTATATATCTGCATTGTATTTTATTTATCAGCTAAGGATTTCATTATGCTAAGTTAGAATCCATAAATTTAATATCAAAGCAAGTAGAAGTCAATGCTACTAAACAAAATAGACTTCCACTTTTTAGTTCCATGCTTTAGCACCATATCTCCATGTTGTAGTTCCACACCACTTTAGACTAAGTAAAACCTGTAGCTTTCATTCAATTACCATGTCATAATATTTCCATGCCATAATACCACATATACTTTTGGAACTCATGCATTTTAAGTTTGGCAGTAAAATAGAAGTCAACGCCATTTAATGGCATGTGTCCACATGGATATTTTGTTAAGAAATATTAGCATGCATGCATTTTTAAAATATGAGTTACACAAATTATAAATAAAGATATAATTAAAATATCTTATAAAATTATATTTATTAATTCACAATAAATATATTGAAATATATAACTTTATATAGGTGGCAATTTCTAAAAAATAACTAAAGTGTTACGGGTGGAAATTTGGCATTATTGGCCAGATAATGCCACATCTCTTTCCATATCAATAATAAATAATTATAATATAAATAGATAAAATATTTTAATATCCCTATATATTTTTACCATATTACCATATCATCTTGTAAACTGATTAGAATCATTGGGTAGAAATCCCCTGGATCATTATTCCCCACTGAGAGCTTTTAGACCTCCAAAATCTAATTTAATTATCAACCAAGTGAGGGTATTTTTCCCTCACTTTTATGATTTCCATCCATTTTGCCTTATTCAGATGCATCCCTTTCAATCCAACATGAAAATATTTTGTATCACCCCTTCAGATAATTCTATTTTTCCTGTCAATAATAACATCTTCCTTCAACTCATGAAGAGACTCATGAGCAAAATCATCAATATTAGGAACTTGAATACCCTCATCTTGATCCATGATCATATGAGGTTCATATAATTTCAAATTTTCCACATTAACCACTGAATAAATCTGCATATAATAAGGCAAATCCAATCAGAAAATATTTGTACCAATCTTTTCTAAAATCCTAAAAGGACCTACCTAATTTGTTTTAATTATTTACCTTCACCTTTCAATCTTTCCTTGATGATGTGAATCCAAAATTGATCATCTACTTTGAATTGATGATCAACTCTAAGTTTATTGTGCCTAGACTTGTATTTAGCTTAGCTTTTCTCCAACTATTCTTGAACAATTTTCTGAATCATTTGAGTCATCTAAATGAAAATTTTATCCCTTTAGTTTATTTTTCAAAAGAGAAGTCCAAAGGAGACATAGGCAAATAACCAAAACAAGTCTCAAAAAGAGAATTTAAATTAGAAGAATGTAAAGCATGGTTATATGAATGTTCCACATAACATAAATATTCATCCCATAATTCAGGATGTTTACCATAATACTCCCTGATTAAATGTACCACCATTTGGTTGAATAATTTTATTTACCCATTAGTTTGTGGATGAAATGCTGTACTTTTATTTATCCTAGTATCTATCAAATCCCACAAAGCTGACCAGAACTCACTAACAAATCAAGCATCACGATCAGATATAATATAAGTGGGTAACCGAAAATGGATCCAAACATTTAAAAAATATAAATGTGTATTATTCTCACCTATAACTTACAAGGAACCAAAATACACATTTTTTTGAACCTATCCATAGCCACATACAAATAAGCATGTTTTCTTCATAACATAGGTAAACCTCTTATAAAATCCATAGAAATACATTCCCAAGAATGGTTAGGAATAGGAAGAGGCGTATACAATCCTAACTTCCAATTACTAGGTTTACTTGTGGAACAAATAATAGAACCTTTGATATATTTAGATATATTTTTCATCATACGGGGCCAATAACAATATCTTCTTAACAGTGCAACTGTCTTACCAATGTCAAAATGAGTTGAAACAAGACAAGTGTGAGCTTCTCTAATCATGTGAACTCTTTCATCCTATGGAATACATATTTTTAAAAGATGATATAACATTCCATTATGTACATATTAGTAAAATGCTTTTACTGATTTATCATTTTTCAAATCTTCAGAGACATTCTCAAAATCAACATCTCTAGCATATTGTTCCTTATAACTTTCCTTAACAAAAGGACTATGCTAAAAAATAGTAAAATAGTATATGCTACAATAGGAGGTCTATAAAGCATATCTACAACCTTATTATGTGCTCCCTTTTTGTACCTTATAACAAGATGGAGCTATTGCAAAAATCCCATCCATCAGAAGTGCCACGATTATTGTAGCTTAGATTATTATTGAAGATACGGTAAAGGCTGATGATCTATATGGATGATTGTCTCTTTGACCATAAAATAATGTTTCCACTTTTTCACACTCTACACCAAAACATGCAACACTTTATCATAAGTAGGATAATTTTTCTAGTAATTTTTCCATTTGAAAATAAATCAAAGAGCAAGTCAATGCAAGGCATCACCTCTTATTTTATCACAACATTATACAGGCCTATTATCTTGATATACAAAATGTCATCTTTGTATCTTTCCTTGAAGAGATAAATTGATCCTCGGCCCTGTATGGTTCTTTATATTCTAATTCATCCCAGATGACCAAATAGTGTTTGAACTTGTGTTTTAGTGTTGTTGAATTAAACATTATTTCTGTATGTTTGGTTGTGGTGGTGATTTAATATGACAAGGGAGGAGGAGTGTGAGATGAGGAGGCAATTGAAATTTTCATGAATTTTGTGTTCTCTGAAAGCTGGAAGTCTCTGAGTCACTATGAATCTTGGATTCATAATATGCATAAGGTAAGTAGAAGTAAATGTGATTAAATCTCACTTTGTAATTGAGTATATTGATTTTAGATTCATTTGCTTTATGAATTGAATGCATCAAGTTTCCAATTCCTATAAATTAATGGAAATAACAACTTTTGCTCCATTCCTTCTCTATTTTTTCTTATTTGAATTTTAATTTTTCAATGCTAACTTTAGTGTGACTTTTTTCTATGTGTCTTATTTTCGCTACTCCTAGGTGCCTTTTCATCTTAGTATGATATATGTTCCTTTTTACACTCTTAAGATCTAGCTTTCATGTCTTTATATTTACTTGTTTATCTTGGAGACATGTGGTTATGTATAGCTTGTCCACTGGTGGCTGAATTTTGGCTCTTTATACTTTGCTTATTTTGGCCATGAGTTTCTATGATGATGACACTTGGTGAGTTCTAGGGGATCCTCTTATCTAGAGTATGAAATTATTTATTATATGTTGTGTAGGGTGTGGGCCAAAGATATTAGGACATGTAGAGTAATTTTTCTACTCCAAATAAATTTTTAAGACTCTACCTTTGTACCTTGTGTATGTCAGATTGTGGGTACCTAAGATGATGACACTTGGATGGATTTTTATTCTCCTCTTACTTGGATGATTGTATAATATAATTTTTCTGACATCATCTTTGGGTTTGTGTTATGGGGACATGTGGATCAATCTCATTTATCTACTCAATCAAATGACTTCATGACTTGCACTATTCAGCTTAGGCTTTGGGTTAGTGGGATGGTGACATGTAGATCAATCTCATTGATCCACTCACCTAAATGACTTCACAATTTGTAATTTCTTAATTTATCTCTAGTTTAATGGGATGGTGACATGTGGATGGATATTACTACTCAAAATAATTGCAACATTTCAAAATTTGCATAAGTACTAGATGGATGTGAAAGGACAGGTGGTGACACTTGGCAAAATCTTAGTGATCTAAATAAAATAAAGGTTTGGTTAACTTCTAGGGGCATATATGATCATGATGATGCTATGAAACATGACCAAATGAGCCTAGAGATGCTATAAATATGACATGAAACAAAAAAAGTGTGACATAGCCTGCATATGACCAAAACCAAACAAAAATAAACTAGAACATAACACCATTAGTCTTGTTAGTTATCCAAATCAAAAGGGTTCATTTTGAAAGTCAAATATTTTCATAAGGAATATATCAATGCTTGAATCTTGACTTCTAATGAATAAATATAGTAATCAAGATAGCTTTTTAACCTTAGAATTTAAAATTTGAAATGTTTAGGCTCTAAATTTATCTCATTCATGGATCATGATTTTAACCTTTGCCCTTTTTTTTTGAAGAGATCCTCTAAGTAAGAATAGTGGGTCCCTATTTGAATAATTCCAAATGGGGTATGTTGGGGCACAACAAAGGTATTCCTCTTATTTTTATGGAGGGCTATGAATAATGAAAGCAATTTATTTTCTTAGTTCCTAAACTCAAAATCTACCTCCTTTGATCTTCATGTTGCTCTTAAGAATAAGAATATACATATAAAGGGTTATTTAAGTAATATATTCTTATGTCTATTTTTTGGTTTGGCATAAGCCTAGGAGGGTTGCAACTTAGATTCACATTTAGGAGGGTTATGTATTCTTTTATATTTGTATTTAATTGATCTTAAATATAGAAGTTACACTTCATATTATTTTTTCTAATTTATTTATTTTAGATCAATGTTAGGGTTGAGGGGTCCTTATCCTATTCACTTTTGATTGGAGCTCCAACTAGTCTGGGACACAATCAGGGCCCAAAATCCCCAAGAGAATACCAATAAACAACCACAAATAGCTTGAGAATACCATCAATGACCACAATCAGCCCAAGAATACCAATGATTGACCACAACTGGCTCATGAATACTTAATGATTGACCACATCTAGCCTCTGATACCATACTGAGATTTGAACCTAGGTGGTGCTTGAAATAACCAAATCATTTTACCAACTCACCCACATCTCATCAATTTTTTTTTAACTTATTATTTTAGTCTCTATGTAATATTTAGATCTTGTAGGTATCTTTTGGATATGACACCCTTATGGCACCTTAATTGGCTATGAAGGATGATGTTCTGTTATGCATCCTATATATAATTATTATCAAGTCATAGTTGCCCATAAAAATGGAGTCCCTATTGTGGGCTCAATACAATTTTAATCAATCTCTATTAAGCTTTGTTATTCTATGTTTTATCCCTATTCAGGGTTAGTTCTTGAAACTATAAATATGGATAAGTAATTCAATGAGGGAAAGGGGATTATTTATCTAATTTTAATGGAAAAGTGGGGTTTAGTTTGACAAAAGTATGTTCTACAAGAAACAAAAAGCATATATTTTCTTTTAAGAAGGAATTAAAAAATTTTCACCATGATTTTAGTTTTCAATTGGTGTTTGCTAATCATACAGAGTGGTGTGAACCTAGGAATGACATCAAAAATCCAAGGAGAAAAAGTTATGCTAATTTAGATTGTAAAGTATTTTTTATAATTTAATTTTAGAAAATTTTATGTTTGTTATTTACAATGATTTATTCTAACATTTATTTTTGATCCATACCTAAAGCAACCAAAACAACAAGTTGAATTATGTTGTAATTTATATTATTCAACTCTTGAGTTTTTTTACCCATTGTTCATTGTAACTATACTTATCTTGAATTGCTAATGTCATGTGTTATATTCATTGTACTTTTTGAATGAATCTCATGTTATGGAATTGTTTTTACTCACATTTGTATATTTTTCTCATTCTTCAATATAAAATAAATAATTAAATATGCAGTTTTAAGATAATTATGACAATTGAAGATCCAATAAATTCTTAGTTTCATAGATACAATTAAAACCACCTATTTATATTTAAAAATAAAAATATTTTAATGATTTAATATTTAATAATTTAATATTTTAAATATATATAGGCAAATAAAAGAAGGAAAAAATATAGGATTAGATTCAGTTAGGAATTAAAGTATATTTATTGTTTTCACATCTTAAAAAAATTAATAGATATTTTTATAGATGTATGTTAAGCATATAACGAGTCTATTTAAAATGATAAATATGTTTCATTTGAATTATATAATTAATTTTAATAACATATTTTTAATTTACTTAATAAATTACAATTATTTAATATTTAGACAATTAGATGTAAAACCAATGGGTGTTGGATGCCAAATTCATGTTGTTTGTATGTTTTAGAAAAAACAAGACAATATCTATTTATTTTAATTAGATTTAAGGTTTTTTTTAATTTCATTTCAGTTTAAATGTAGCTACAATTAAAACTTATAATAAATATAAAACCTTCACAACACTATATTATTTTTAAAAATAATTAGTATTATATATATATATATATATATATATATATATATTCAAAAATAAAAGTGTTGATAACTTTTATTCCATTCGAAGAGGTGAAAAGGTACAACTAGAATGCCAATTCAGGGGCAAGTGTTATAAAGCATCAAATCTCCCACAAGTGCTTACCAAAGGAAATAAGTATATCAAAAGATGCCTTGGGAGACATAGCCTCAACCAGGGGGAAGTCCAATGTGTTAAAAAATTTAAAATATGTTGATAAAGCCTCCCAACAATGCACCAATGAATTAGAATACAAATTAGGTGAGGGAGAGTACTTCCACCAAGATGGATCCATTTCCATCTTTTACCTATAATTGAATGAAATGCATCAAAAGATTACAAACAGACTTTGCTAGTACATCAACTTCATTATTATATTCCTGGAAGACATGTGTAAAGGAGAAAGCCCAAAAATGTGTGAGGTGTTCCTTTGCTCTATTGTAAAGGTATGTAACTGGAGGGTTTTTTCAACATGCCATACCATTCATACAATCACACATAATCTTTGAGTCCAAGTAAAAAGAGATGACAAAGAGACCTCTTTCCAATGTAAGGTTTAAATTCATAAGAACTGCTTATAGCTCTACAAAGTTATTTATTTATAGACCCATTCCATACATGAAGGAAATCATAGTGGAGTGGAAATATAGAATGCCCTTAGCACCACTAAGACCAAGATTACCATGGCAAGCACCATCTTTGAAGCAATATGGAATGGTAAAGCCGATCTGAAGAGGAAGAAAAACATTATGTTTTTATGGGGCAGGAGGATGTTAGGCTAGTAGTTAGAAATTGAATTTGTGAACTGAGGAAAGGATAGAGGGTAGATCCATTAAAATATCAGAATTTATAGTAATCTAAATACTCTAGCACATTTGTAAAGGCACAACCTTCAAAGATTTTGAAACTCCTCTATGTGTAGTCCAACTAGACTATGCTTCCAACGGTGTGTCTCTATTCCATTCCAAAGTGAGCTGATGTGTTTTGATAGATACCCATAACTTCTTTATGAATTTTTAATGTAAAAAAATATAGTCGATGGTCTCATCTTGATCCCTACATAGGAAGCACATACTAGGGCCCTCCCAGCCTCTATGAATCAGATTTTTCTATGTGAGTATCTTGTTATTTAAAGCCAACTAGAAATGAATTTTAGCTTTGGGAGGATCCTGTCACTTCTTATGAAACTTCCACCACCATTGTTGATTTGTAATAATTAAAGGAACCCTATCTACCTTATAGCCCAACTTTACAACATAGTGACCCCCATCATGGTTGTAAGCCCATCAAAGCTTATCAAGATTATTTGAGAGATAAATAGAATTATTTATAAGTTCTTTCCAAAAAAAATTCAAATTGGGGCATATTCCCCTTTGATCCCAATGATAGAATTAGTTTTCCAACCCACTTGCCATTGAGAGCCCAAATCTCTGTCCTAGATATCATGTAGAGTAAGCAATGAACGCTGACTAAGAGAGGTCATTAGAGTGGCAATAAATGTGAACACACCTATAACTCTAATGATAGCATCCCTACTAATTTTTATCTTAGTACCATCCCCTGGTACCCATGCAAGATAATCTCTAATGAGAGGAAAGATAAGAACAATGGCTTTCTAGAAGATAGATGCCCTAGAGAATCTCTTAAGATGTGTCCTAATCCAGTCCTATAGAGAGAGAGAGAGAGGAAAGATGTATTTCTAAAAAATAATATATTAACAAAGACCAATGTTTTATGAGGCTCCATGCCCCCTTGCTTGCCAAAGCTTTTGATAAACAAGACAACTGTTTGATGCCCCACCCTCCTAATTTTGATAATTTGATGGAGCTCCATTTGATAAGTGGAATGTTGTGGTGTTCCTTATTACCCATCAAATGGAAAAGTATGCATAAGATACATATCTTATTGAGATAATACACACACACACACACACACACACACACACACACACACACACACACACACCTTATTAAATTATAATAAGTAACACATTAATATACTATAATAATATGTATTAATATTATAAATATCATATACATTTATAATCATTAATAATATGTTTATTATAATACTATTATATATTATTATGTATGGGGGTTTGACAAGCTATCAATTTTTAGTTAATAAATTCCGCCACATTTGTGATAGGATTGAATTGGAGTCCTGGGACGATGGGGAGTGACATTCAATGAAGAGAGGCAATAATGCTCTAATTTAAGATATTTAGAATGGAAGTGCTAACATATACATTCTATACTCTATTTAAAAATAAACTATGTTTAAATGAAGTCCAATAAAATTAAAGATACCCAAATTAATAATAATAAATAGAATAACAATTATGAATATTAGTGGGATATACAAGTCCTTCGTTCATTCAGAATAATTTCACATTTAATGGCCTTTTCTTCCCCAACAATGATTCACATTGAGAATTCCTTAGGTCTAACTACATTGGTACTGCCATGTGTGGTTAATTCTTTAGTTGTCCTAATGGTAGAATTCAGGGAGCAAGTGTTATCAAAGGAGGAATTATATCCATACACTACTGTCATTTATTGCTTCCATAAATTTGGGATTGCCTTGCTTCTCTTCATGCATGGAATATTGAATATTGGAAACCTTTATTCTCAAGGATTTTTCTTTGATTTGAACCTTAGTTGATAACCAATCAATCCTTATTTATAGAGGCCCTTCTTCATGGGATTGATACCATATGCCAAGGGCTCCTTATTATACACCAAATCTGAATTCACTATAGTGGTTAAATTTACATGGCTTGTAACACCCATTGCAAAGGGGTCCATAGCTTGTAAGATGGTGGCATATTTGATTTGTCATTTTATGTTGTTAAATTAGAGATGATTTGATTATAACATGTTTCTACATCCAATGTGCAACTTAAATCATGATGCAATGTTGCTAATTTGGGGACAACACATTGATATCCCATAGTCTATCTTCTTGCTTCCATTCATTAATGTTGTCAATTTATTTACAGCCCGATTCAAACAAGAAAGAAAAGATAGATCGGTCAAATAGAAGGATATTTCAAAAGGATTCATTATAAAGAAAGAAAATAAACCAATGACTAAACAACAAAAGTCCACGTGGAAAAATAGACAACAAAGGAGATGAACAAATCAAATTAATATATTCCTTTTGATGTTACTTGCTCCATCAAATCATCTCCAAGTTTTAATTTTATATGAATAGGTTTTGGAGTCATAATTTTATAACTCTTTGAAATATGTGGGTGATTAGTTGTGAAAAAAGAGTCTATGTATGTATAATTAAATAATGTTAATAATTTTAATGTCACATTTGTAGATATGATGATAGACATAATGGGATATATATATATATATATATATATATATATATATATATATATATATATATATATATATATATATATATATATATATATCTGTGTGTGTGTAAAATTGACTGCGAGGCTGTGAGAATTGTGTTATTTATTTAAAATTATAATTTATTTTTATAAAAAAATTATTCAAAAAGAGGGTGTAAAAAATATGTTATTTATTTTTTCAAAAATTTAATATATATTTATGAATGTTAACCAAAAATAATAAAGATGTTATGTGTAGCATATTACTATTGGAACACTTCAGGATGAATTTATTATTAAAAATAGTAAATCGAAGGCTACATAGTAAAGCAACTAGTTGTAAAACATGACACTAGTCCTCATAGCCCCTTCATTGGTTGGGAAAAGCCAAGCAAGTGAAAGAAAAAAACCATGTGCCCATAGGACAACCATGGTAGTTGGGAAAGACCCAATAGCTAAAACCAAACCCTAATTACTGACAAACCAAAAAAAATAGATCAAACCCTGAAGCAGGGTTATCACAAATAGAATTTAAACCCAAGAAAAATTGCCCAGACATGGTTGCATATTAGTAATAGAAGAGACAACACCAAATAAAAAAACCACCATAGTAATGAATCTAAGAAAGAAGCCCTATAAATGCCATGATTTATAGGCTCCAAAAGCATCTGTGCCACCACAAATAGCAAACTACTGTAAAAAAGGATAGAGCTTAAACTACTAAAATGCTATAAAATCCATACAAACTACCACCACCACCATGGATGCAATCCCAACAAATATCTTCATGAAAATGTTGAAATTTTCCAAGCTATCTTTTAGAGGAGCTATAGCACCAAAGCCCTTTTTATTTGACACGTAGTACCCCTTGAGTCAAACTCCTTAGAGATATGCACATGCAAGGTAAACCCTAACCTTAGGTTTTTGATAGACAAAAGGAGGGAGAGCATCTCCTCTACCTCATTCATCTCATTTCATTATGTATATCATATTGAAAGTGTAACATTTAGTTGTTTTATTATTAAATATTGTCATTTAATAATGTGTTGTTCCACATAGGAAAAATGACCAGGGTCTTCATATGGTAGAATATTTAGAGCCAAAAATAAATTATGTAATAAGCTTCACATTTATATTCTCTTTCGTTCATGTTAAATGTCAGTTGCCTAGATCAATAAAATATGTCATCCGTAATTGTTTCATTTTACATTTTTGTTCTTGTGAGATTGAATGCTCTAAAAATTTATGTTTTCCAACAAATATAATTTTTTTATCTGCATACTGGCAAAAGTGTAGCTATATGTACACATTATCATTTTACTCATTTATGTGTAACTACCAAACCCTAAAAACATCTAATCTAGTGCAATACATGTGACTTTTATGCACCACATGGAGGAGTTTCAATTGTGGTTGAAGCAAATAGTTTCAAAGCTCGAGACACTACTTAAGCCACATTTCATTATGTTATATATTTTCTTTGAGGAGAATAATCAAAGGGGTGTGGAGACCAAAATACTTGATTAGTAAATAATTAATTTATTTTTGGTGCATTAATTAGCTTATTTAGTTATTAAATTCATCTTTACATATTTTATTTTGTGTACAAATGTGCACTCACGTAACTTTTAATCTTTCAATTTATGTAGAGAAAACTTATAGTCGATTGATACTTGGGTCACATTGAAGTATAATAGCCTAAAATTGAAATCGATGATGAATCCTTATTAATCCTTTCTTGTTGTATTTTGCACTCACATAACATTCGTACATGGCGAATAAGAAATTTATTTAATATATAAAATCTTATAAATTATGTATCTTAATACAATTACATGTACGATGAAAAACCTTATACTCTGTCGATAGTTGGATTACTTTGAAGTACAATAGTTTCATACTAAACATGATGATGAACTGTCATTAATCCAAAAGGATCAATCACAGATGCGATAAAAAATATGACTATCTCAATTTTGGTTTTCACATGAATTGTACTCAGGGATGAAAATAATTTGCTTGTAGCTTTAGTATTCATTGGTGCATACATTGAAAAACCTTCTTCATTAGAGTTGTTATGTCTTATAGAATTAGTTCAAAGTGTTTGTCAGATGACAAACATAGTCACAAGTACTATTTTTCCATCATGAACTAGCTGTTATTGACATATGTTTAAGAAAAATGCCTTATGGTTGTCAAATGGATGAAAATTGTCATGCCATCCATTAATTTTAATGCACTCATGGACATTAGACCCCACTCGAACCCACCTTGCCTTGTTTTTCATTTAGGGCTTCCATTGACGTAAAAACCAAGTTTGAATATGTTGTGTTGCACATTGCCAAACTCACCGTAGGCATTGTAGACACCCCATATTCTATTTTCACCTTTTTTTAGTGTTGCAACCTTTTGTGTGTCTCCAAGATTTTCAACTTTACTCTTTTGATCCTATTAGGGAGAACACCCAAGAATTCCCAACATCCCTTTAAGCCCCATCGAAAGTTTCATCCTTATTATCTTCGTCTTCTCTCCTTTTCCAAAACCTTGAACTCTACCCTCAACAGAAACAACAAGAATGATATTATGCACTCTCAACATGGTCCATATTCCTCATTTCAAAATAAACTAAATGACTTCATTCCTTTCGGAAATAATCCCAATATTGCTCTTCACTCTTTGTTTATGTAGTGTGAAACCTTTAAAGTAGTAGCCAAAGAAAGATTTGAAAAAATACAAAATAAAAGCAACTTCCAAAATTACTAAGATTATCACAATGCAATGCAGCACAAATCGATAAATGATGTACAGGCAACAACATCCTCATTATCACCATCTCACACCCTGAACTCTTCGCTTACCTTGCTTTCCTTGCTATATTATTCTAATTAAATACATGATTTTTATTCAAAATTTATTAACGTTCTAAAAATTACTATAAACTTTTATTGTTATTACATTTTCTCAAAAATACACTCCTTCCTTATATATATATATATATATATATATATATATATATATATATATATATATATATATATATATATATATATATATATATATCCACCTCCTTTCTATTTTAAACAATTAATAATAATATTGTGTGCACCTCCACATTAAAAAAGTCTACCTTTTATATCGCACTGGCCTCTTAAACATTTGCAATTCCCAGTGTGCTCTAACTACCCTTGAACTTGAATGAAGAAAAAAAGTCCTTTGGGTGTGATATTGAAGATGAAAAAATTTGAATACGAAATCCCTACCCGTTCACCGTGCCGACGATAAATAAATATCTTCATAACCTTATCGACTCTGTGTACGTTTCTTTTCTAGAATATCCCAAACACCATAATTACAATGCTTACCATTCTCAATGCAAGACGAATATTTGTCTCACAGAAGTCAAAAAGAAATCGTTATTCTGATATTTATTTCGCCAGACTCCGAATTGGACTACGCAACGTCGCCATAAATAGTATTTCGATGCTTATTCAACTAGAACGCTTTCTTTTTGTCGGCAGTAAAGCAACGCTGTTACCGTAACACGTTAAGTTCGGTATACTTCCCTCCACTAGTAGCAAAAATTTATTGTAGAGTTGGTCATCCAAATCTTATCTTCAATATTTTCTTTTTTGACTGCCTATAAATTCACATTGCCACCCTCCTATTTTCATCAGTGTCTTTCACTACCTATCTTTTCTGTTTGTATTGTTGATTTGTGTAGCTTGAAATTTGGAATAATGGCGGAGACAAATGCACCAGAGCATCAGCATCGCGGGCTGTCCAGTTTGTTTGGGAAGAAGAAAGAAGAGACGCATCAGCAGCATCCCAGTGCTGTAGATCCGCAGGGCTATGGCCATGTAGGCGATGTCCACCAAGTTCCTCCCCCAGGGACATATGAGAAGCGGCAGCAACATCCAACTGGTGTAAATCCACAGGGCTATGGCCATGTAGGCGATGCCCACCAAGTTCCTCTAGCCGGGACATATCAGCAGGGACAGCAACATCCCGCTGGTGTAGATACACAGGGTTATGGCCACGTAGGCGATGTTCATCAGGGTCTTTCACCCGGGACATATCAGCAGGGGCAGCAATATCCCGCTGGTGTAGATCCAAAGGGCTATGGCGATGTTCGCCCAGCATCTCATGTCCACGTGGAGGAACCCAAACACCACGGCGAAGGTGATTTTAAAACCCACGAAGGGCGAAAGGGAGGAAAGCTCATTCGCAGTAACAGCTCTTCTTCAAGTTCTGTAAGTTTTTATTCATCTCAGTCTCCGACTTCTTTAGTTTAAGATTATTTTACTTAGATCTGATGACAGCATTAATTGACGAACTTATGTACAGTCTAGCGAGGAGGAGGGAGGAGGAGGAGGAGAGGAGAGAAAGATAAAGAAGGGTGGGCTGAAGGAGAAGCTTCCTGGGCACAAGAAAAAAGGGGAAAATCAGGGCGAAAAGAAAGAGGGGTTGATGGAGAAGATCACAGAGAAGCTCCCTGGCCACCGTAACAGCCAGGAAGATAAAGCCTATTAAGATTAGATGAGTAGAGTTTTGTTTAGGAGACACTGTTTTATATGCTTTATGTTCGGAGACGTCTGAATCGTGCCGTATTTACGTTTCTGCAATAAACAAGAGCTACGTTATAGATGTAGCATCTCGTCTCACATAGATTATTGGAATGTTGGGGAATATTACAACTTTCTATATGTATATATAAATAATATAGATATATATATATTTAAAAATGGTTTGGCCCTTAAAATTTCTTTGAATTCATATCTTACTTTTTTTTTTTTTAAAACATAAATATAATTAAATGGTTCAGACCTTTTTTTTTCCAATGTCAATCAATATTTGTATCATATGGTATTCTAATATTCCATATACATTTAAAAAAAATAAAAAATCATTGTCAATCAAAATTTCCATTATAAAGTATTCGAAATAGTTCATATACATTTAAAAAATAAAAAATAAAAATCATTGTCAATCAAAATTTGTATTATATCGTATTTCAATATATTATTTATTTATTAAATTTGACTTTAAATAAATCAATAAAATATAATAATAGAAATCTCATAATTCAACAGTTTTGATTTACATGAGATATGATCCGAGCCATTTGTTTTGTTTCCTTTATCAACTATACAAATATTTAGCATTGTTTAGTTGGTTGGTGGTCGGCTTGCCTTTTTTTAAAAATAAAATAAAATAAATGTATTAGCATATTTATTAATCAAAAAAAAAAAAATTATATTGTATAGTTTATGATAAAAACATAGTTAGTTGTATAAATGATTTGAAAGTTTTAAAGTAGTTTTAATTGAAATATAAAAAAATTACCCAATATAGGCATAGAAAATAGATTGATGTGGAGACATATTATCCCTATAAAAAGCTTTGGGTTAAGGAGAGGGCTCTCCTAGGGGCAAAGGAATGATCACACCTACATCAAGCATATATGGTGTTGAAAATGACCACCTCAAAAGCTCAACCATAGTCCTATCATAAGTACATAGGCTACAATCCCTTTACTAAAGTGGAGGGGTAGAGAAGTGGCTCGACAACTACTCCAACATTGGTGGACGAGAACCATAATATAGGATGTCTAGAGAAATTATGTTCATGGTGAAAGAAGCACTTACCCATTAATTGAGAAATTCTAAAAGTGTTGAAATTACAATGCCGCATTCTCTACCTACACACGGATTTAATAAAACACATATAAGTGAGAGCATATACTTTTTTATTAGTAAAAATTTATTTGGAAACATCCTCATTATTAAAAATAACAATAAAAAAAAAAAACTTCCAAAGTTGAAAAAGAATAGTACCTCTAAAAAAATTCTAATTAAAGTCAATAAAACCTAATCATTGAATTAAAGTCAATAAAATCTAATCATTGAGTAGAATCTCTGAATTGAGAAAATATCCAAGAAATGGGCTCGGGATGATATTGCATGAAAAGGTTATGAAGGTAGGAGACTTAGGTTGAGCGATCCCAATATGAAGAAGTCTTTTGCCCAAGGAAAATAACTATAAACCAAACACCCTAAAAAATGCACAAGCTTGGGCTCTAGCTTAGCCTATCATATTTGATTATGCCAAAAAACCTAAATTTGGGGTGAAGGATTCATTGCCCACCGACCATTTAACTTGGAGATATCCGAGGAGAATGGACTAAAAATTATTTAAAAAATCAAAATATTACAATTCCTAAAATGCATATCTTAATTCCAACACCAATCTTTCCCCCAAGTAATATGTCTATGAAGCCCTAACTTGTGCATCATAACATTAGATATGAGTTCTTGAATTAAAAAAATAGAATGAAAATCAAAGCTAATAATCTTCAACTTCCTTTGGAAGACAAGCTAAGGATTACTCCAGTGTTTATAGGTGACAATATTGTAAATACCGTGAATGTCTTTTCTAAAAATATGAATATCTTTGACACTAGGATTCTTAGCTAGAGGTGATATGATGTTGTTAATGATGTAGGATCACCAGATATTGTGGCCATTGAAAGAAATGCCTATTCCAACCCATATCTAACCTTATTGATGAATGCATTGACTGAATCAAAAACTTTTGAGATTCTATGAACAACAAATTATCTTGCCAATATTCTTGACAAGTCCCAAAATAATGTGTATATGTAAGTGAACTCCCTTCTTAGCCTTCTTGACATAAGGAAAATTAGTAGAGATGCAATGTTAGAGGTGTATTTTCTAATCTTTTTATGCCTCTAAAAATCTTCTTAGCACAAAGAGAACTACACTTTATATGGTCATCAATGATCCAAATACCTCCTTTATGTTGTATAAGTTATCAAATGTCCCAAGAGACTTTGTGGAAACCATGAACATTTGTTTAATAGCCCACAATAAGTGACATAAAAATTTAGTGAGCATGTCATATGCAACTTTAGAAAACACCCAACATTAGTAAGACATGAGTAGAAGAAATCACCTTAAAATAGATCTAAAACTTACCAACCAAAGATAAAGGCTTGGTAAACTAATTATAATTTTTCTCCACCTATTACAAAACACATTAACCATAAAGAGGATGGTGAGATTTCAAAAGAAAATGGAATCCCAATAAATTTAAACATATACCCCTGGATTATAAATCCAATTGAGCATAAGCATCACAATCTAATAATTGAGTTATGTTTTAAGTATATTTGATATGAATTGATTGAATGAAGATATCATTTATGCACTCGACATGGGAGACCCATCTATTAGAAACCCATCTATAACTGTGTGGGGAATGAGCCATCTCGATTCAGTAGAGTTATATCCTTGTTTCACCCACAATGGGATGACCAATAGAAAACATTAGAATTGAGACCAAGGAAAATTATAAGAAACATGCCAAAAAATTTATAGAATAGGTGGAGATTTTTTATGGAATTGGGTTCACTGATTCGCTAGGGTGGATAATCCCATGAAATTAGATTTCATGGCGAAATTGAAAATATGATATAAATTTATTGCACATTTAAAGGATAATCTTTCTAAATATTTATAATTTGGTTAAATAGTTTTGTGAATATAGTAATTTTATTTGTAAATACCAATCTAAAATGGTTTCAATTAAATAAGGCAATTTAACTTCATGATAGGTTCCAAACGTTGTTCTAAATTGAGAGACATTGAATTTGGGATGTAATGTTTTAATAAAAATAATTATCTTATTGAGAGTTAGCAACCACTATGTTCCCAAAATTATTCTTTAGGTTCAAAATATACCATGTTGGGATGCAACTAAAGTGGAAAGACTAGTCATCTCATTGAGAGCTAGCAGCCACTAGGTTCCAAACATTTTTCCTGGTCAAGATATATTCATGTAGGGATGCAATTTTTATCCTAAAACATACCACTTCATTCAAAGCTAGCAGTTGCTAGGTTTCTAATAGATCATGCTAGTGTAGTATATGTTCACTTGTTTAGATGAGATTTTATCTTAAATGTAAAGGAAACAAATACACTAGTTTAGAGCTAGTGGTCACTAGGTTTCTAATAAATCATGCTATCATAGTACATATTAATGTGATATTAGGTTTTACTAAAAAGTATTTCCTTGTTGAGATCTTTTTATTGTAATATTCCCAACATCATCATTAAGAGTCCTAAGAGATTACATTGTGATGGAATTGAAATAGTAATAATGACCACCTTGTTGAGATATAGCACATATTAGTTTACTAACATTGTTCCTAATTGAGACATATTCACACTACCCAAGGAAACTATTATCTTAAAATAAATCCCAACCTATTGAGAGCTACCAACCACTAGGTTCCCAAATAATAAAACTATCATATTATATTTTAAAGCTAGTATGTCATTTTATGTTAAACATAGATAATACATATAAACTAGTTGAAATCTAGTGGCTATTAGATTCCGAAAACATCATGCTATGTAGTAGATATTGACATTGGGATGTGATGTTTTGATTAAAAAACATTACCTCAATGTAAGTTATCAGTTGTTATATTTCAAACATTGTTCTTTATGTTCCCAACATATCACATTGGGATGAAATTAAATAATTAGAAATGATCACCTCATTGAGAGATAATAGCTACAAGGTTCCCAACATTGTTCTCCCAATTAAGACATATTCTCATTGGGATACAACTAGTAGTTTACCCAATGGTGCAAATAACACTGGGAGGGATTTGTCTTTATATTTTATTTATTTATTTATTTTATTAAGTGATTATAAGTGTGAATTAGGGTCCATGAGCAGTAAAGAGAATTTTTTTTTTGTGAAATACAATTTTTGTGTCTTTATTGAGAAAAACTAAATTATTTATAAATGTTGTGGAAGAGATATTATATTGAGTCTTACTTCTTCTGATCTTTTAAGATTTACATATGTATTATCCTTAATTCTTTCATAGTACTCAAATATAAATGAAGAGTTAATATACAAATCGTACAATGAGCGTACTCTTGATACAATAATGAAGGTCAACCCTTGATAACCAATGTTGTCAATATATATTGTTTGTTTATTTAGTATTCCTTATTATTTATATATGGTTAGATCCAATGATAATTTGATAATAATTTGGAAGTGACAACACCAAATTAGGTTGTGTGTTCCACAATACAGTATGGCAATGCAATGCACAAACATGAGATGTTTCATTCTATAGTGAGTTTGAGGAATGGTGAAATGGTGTGGAAGGCCAAGGATATATAGAAGATGGAAGTGGTGAAATATTTTAAGGTAAACCATGGGAAGATACAATTTCAAAGTTTAGTGACATGTCATATCTATCAATGCAATTTATAGCATGGATAAATAAAAGCTACAAGATAGGCCCTAAGACCTCAATGTCTTATCCCAAATCAGTGGCATTGCATTGTTGACTCAATTCAAACATTGAAAGTGGATCTATGCAATAATAAAATCACCTATAATGACATACTCATGCACACTTGATATTATAAGATGACCATTCAAAGATGCCACCAACTTGCAATCTACAATCCCCTTTATAATGGGCAATGGTCATGTAAATCCAAAAGTTGCCTTGAATCTAGGTCTGGTGTTTAATATGTCCCCCTTGGTGTATTATATCATCAAAAATACCTTGTAATTATCCCTTGCCATCAATGTTCATCTCACCTTTAAATATTTCACTATTTTCATGTTTTGTATAACCTTGGCCTTTCTTTGACAGATTTGAGTATTGTGCTTTTGTATGTTCTTAAGAACGATATAAATTATCAATTTGTAGATGTGATTTTAACCACTAACAAAATAAAATTTACTCTTGTGATGTCCTCATGCACCTTTGATAATATAAAATGACCCATCAAATATTTTGCCACCTTTATTTGATATAATTTGCATGTATCATTTTTCATTGTTGTTATTCATCCATGGATGTAATTCAAGTCACACATTAGACATGGAGTTGTGATACAATTAAATTGACATAATATATGTAATTTTTTTTATAAAGTGACGTTTTGTAAAGCGAGCGAGTGTAAATCAGAAAGACTAGTAACCCCATATAAAACTGTAATCTTATATACTATATTATTATTATTATTATTATTATTATTATTATTATTATTATTATTATAGTTAAATAGTTATATAATATATATCATAATAATATGATATATTATTAGTAATTTATAAATATTATATAACTAAATATATAATAATAATAATAATAATAATAATAATAATAATAATAATAATAATAATAATAATAATAATAATAATAATAATAATAATAATAATAATAATAATAATAAAAGCAACATAAAATAGTAATATTGGATCAAACTTCCCAAAGACTTAAGATTAGGAAGCTAAGAACATTATCTACTATGTAATTATGTGGAAAGTAAGTTTAACACCCACTCCACATTAGTAATGATTTTTTCATAGATAAGTATGTTATTGGAAACAAGCTATTTTTGAATGTGCATATGCTTAGTATAATAAATGAAATAAAGGTGTCAACATTTAAGACATTACACAATATTTAGTCTAACACATGGTGATCTAGATCCTTCTTCCTTTGATGAAAGATTAATCTAAATTTTCCACATAAAGAATACTCTAAATTTGCATATTTTTTAGAATGGGAGATTTGTCTCTCCACATTATTAAAAAAATGTAACATGGATTTAAACCCACTCCAACAATCAATTCTTTCCCAAGCTGGTATTCTTCCATTCTTGAAGGCAATGTTTTACAAGAGTGACATTACACCTGCTCATAGATTGCATGGCATATGGAGAATTGATTGTCAGATAAAACAAAGTGCCAAAAATAAATTTTATGTATGAAGTATTAAGCACCAAGCCTTTGATATTAATTTTAATAATCCTTCCAAAACATATTTTTCATGACCAGTGTTCCCCTATATTTTATGTCTTTTATGCATACAAAGACAAGATGCAATTATGATTGTATTTTCCTCTAAGGGTTGAGTCTGGTGTTTACATATGTTCTTAAACCTTATGTAATATATCTAAATGGTCATATATTGGTAGTATGGATAAAAAAATCTACAATACTTCATAACCTAAATATGTCTCTCCCACATCAACGATATTGCTTCGCTAATTCAATATGCACATTTGGACGTGGAAGCCTTCCTTAGTAAAATTAGCTCTCATGACATCCTCACCCATCCTTGAAGATAAAAAATATCCAATAAAATGTGCCACCACCCTAGAAATTGTAGACCCCTTTGCAATGGGTGTAAGGCATGTAAATCCAATAATTAATTAAAGTTGGATCATGTGTATTATATGGTCCCTCTAGTGTATGATATCACTTTAAAAACCCTAGCATTTCACCTCACCATCACTACCCAACTCACTTTGAAATTTCTCACCACTTTCAAGTTATGTATGGCCTTGCCATTTCTTCTAGGGGTGTGAATATGGTGTTTTTTAAAATGTTCTTAACCTTTATGTAATTTCTCTAGGTGTAAATATATTGGAAACATAGATGAAATAAACTAAAATATATAATTTATGACCTTAATGTATTTTACCCACATTAGCATCATTATATCATTGATTCATGATACACATTGATGTGGAACCCTGTTTTAATCATTTTATCCACTTTACATAAACTAGCAAAAATTATTAGTATTTATGGTCTTGTACCTTTCCTAAAATCATTAAATAATGATGAATGAACACTACTATTAACAATAAAATGGTTTTTATTAATCTATTATTGAAAATGAAAATGGAAAAAATATTGGAAACACACACACACACACACACACACACACACACACACACACACACACACACACACACACACACACACACACACACACACACACACACACACACACACACACACACACACACACACACACACACACACCCACACCCACACCCACATGTATATGGAAACCTACACCTATTGAGTAGATTATATAAGATACATATTTCATTGCTAAAGCCTTTTCATTTTTCATCCAATTGGCTTTAAATTCATCTAATTAGGTTTTTTTAATTAGTTTTTAAATCATATAAATCTACTCAATAGGTGTTGGTTTTCATATGCATGCATGCGTGCGTGCGTGCGTGCGTGCGTGCGTGCGTGCGTGCGTGCGTGCGTGCGTGCGTGCGTGTGTGTGTGTGTGTGTGTGTGTGTGTGTGTGTGTGTGTGTGTGTGTGTGTGTGTGTGTGTGTGTGTGTGTGTGTGTGTGTGTGTGTGTGTGTGTGTGTGTGTGTGTGTGTGTGTGTGTGTGTGTGCGTGCGTGTGCAAGTTTAAAACTATTTAAACAAAACCTAATTAAACAAATCTAAAACAAATTAGACAAAACATGAAAAGGCTTCAACAATTAAATATGCATCTTATATAATCTACACATGTCGAGTAGATTATATAACATGAATATTTTATTGCTGAAGCCTTTTCATTTTTCATCTAATTTTTTTAGAGCCATTTAGTTAGGTTTTGTTTAAATAGTTTTAAACTTGGATAACTTATAACTTGGTTCTTTAGTGAAATCTATAGATTTTTTTAACACATGTTAAATGTCATTAAACTTTACACATATATTTTTTTGAGCTTCTTCAAGTATATCACTTAGAGTACATTATCATTGCCTCTCACCATAATTTCTTAGACCACATCAAAATCTTTCATTGCTTTCATATTTTTTATGGCCTTTCACTTCCCAACACTATTTTCCATTTTTAAGCTACACCACGTGAAATATAGTCACCTAAATACATAGCTTATTTCCATTCTATATGAAGGAACACAATATTAGTGTAGATTTTTCACCTTTTATTTTTACTACACTTGTGTTATTCACCACGATTAGGTGGATATTTGGTTCTTTAAGATGATTTCTGAGATCGTTTGTTTTCACACCTACATGTGTAAATTATGGTCAAATAGGTTGATAAGGATGCCTTGTCATTCACCAACTAATGTTGACTTATCTCTAGCACATGGGTTTACTATTCGTTTGGAAATAGACTTGTGTTCACATTGCCTAATGGATGTGGCTTCATACCTCTTCTTAACCTATTTAATGGTCTATTCTCCTTTGTATTTGGTGAGGTCTGAGAGTTATTACTCTTGTGTTAATTAATGTAAGTTTGGGTTTTGTTCCTATCTTTTATCTTGTGTAATATTATTGCTTTCTGATTTCATCTTGTTTCAACTTTATTGTGGTTTATACCAACTTTGTCTCATATGATCATTCAACCATTTCATTTGCATTATCAGGACTAGGATCAAACTCTGATATTATATCAAAGCCAACCCATTAAACATTTATCTGGTTTTTATTTGTTTTTAATCTTTCTTTTGACATATAGAATTTATTTGATTGTATTATAAGGAATTTTTTGGAAGGTTTGGGAAAAAAATATAGGATTTTAAAAAAATATCAATTTTTTTGAGATTTATATGGGTCTTTTTTAGAATAAAATATCTTGTTGGAGTATTCACCCTTGGTGGAAGTATTGTGTGTACAGTTATTCATCATACTAAAACCCTCAATCTAAGTAGGTGTTGGTTTCATTATAAGGAGGCCTCTCTCTTCCTAAGTTTGACTATTTTGTTGCATTCCTTGAATCTTTGTCTGTGTTTTCTACTCCTAAACTACACGTGACACTTTGACCTCGTGTACACTCTCCACAGCTTCTCATGACCCATGCAAGTCACTCATCACATGTGTGTTTTTCATGACCTGCATTTTGATAGATATACCTCAACCACCATTAGAACAATCTCAGAAGCTCCCACATTTGACAAAGTAGCCTTGACTCAGTATTCATGCCACCCTTGAGCTACATCTCACATTTAGAGGGTTCACTACCTCACTAGGTCCTACTTATCATGTCTATAGCCCCTAATTTCAAGTTTCCATTCCTCACTACTTCATTTGGTCTAGATCTAAACTGGTTCAACACCTTTCAACCTCATAAACCTGCATGTTGGTCTACCACCTCCCACACTTACAACTCATCACTCTAAGTTTTCCTCACTTGATAAGTCTCATTCTAATGATCAAACCACTCTTTTTGCATAAAACCACCTATCCTAGTCTATTCATGGTATTGAGTTTTCTGATTCATGGTAAAGGATTTTTTAAGGTGATCTTGTTGAATCGGAAAATGTTTTTAAGTTTAAGTCACTTAGAATGTTTTTTTAGGTCCTTGACTTTAAACAAAATGCCATTATTATGTAAAAGGTGATAAAGTTTTTAAAATGAGTGAGGGTTTTTATTTTTGTTTTTTAAAATAAAAATACATATTTTGTGGGGGGATAATATTGTGCAAAAAGTGGGGTCATTAGTATTTGTGGGAATAAAAAATAATTGATTATTTTCAATAAAAATAATAAATAATAAATGTTTTTAATTATTTTTGTATAAAAATATTATTATATAGTGAGCATAGTATAAAAAGGGAAAGTTTTTTTTTTCTTTTTTTTGTGGGGTGGGGTGGGAGGGGGGAGGGGACTTTTCATATTTTTGATCGATGAATATTGGAGTGTGAGGTCTAGTTTGGAAGGTGGCCAAACCCCCTCGCATTCAAAACATTTATTTTCTCTCTATTGATCACTATTTGTACTAGTCTTCTTTAGATGCATTTTTGGTGGACTCTAACATCCTCATCATGTTTGTGAAAACTTGTCTTTTAGACTCATACTAATTTCTCTAGATGCACTATTCACTGAGTCCAACATGTTTTGAGTATGTATTTATAAAATCTATGGAGGGTTCACCATTTAATATTTTAGGAGGGTGTACTTTATTTTTTGGCACTTTTCATTATGTTCTAGACTTTTATTTCTGTAATGACTACAAACTGGCACTACTACAACTCATTTCTACACTAATGGAATCAAGTTCAATCAACCCACTAACTCCCTTTAACTATAATGAATGGAAAATTAAGATGATAATTATTTTGAGGAGTAATGGTTTGTATTGGATAACCATGGGTGATGAAACTAAACCTAGCATAGATGTAGATATAGTTAAATGGTATAATTGTAGTGATGAAACCCATGTGCTATTGTGTATTTTTATAGCTCCTGATCTCCTATTTCAGTTAGATATTTCCAAGTCACCCCATGATGTATGGACCATTTTAGGAAAGCTATTTTGGGGGAAATATGTGATGAGAGGTCACGAGCTTGAGAATGAACTCATTAGTCTAAGTCCTTGAAAATTTGACACCCTTTAATATTTATTCACTAAGTTCAAGTCCTTAAAATTGTATTTGAAGGAATGTGGGATAAATAAATAATATGACCAACTCATTCTTTCCATACTCTCAAAACTAGGTCTTGACTATTCAATATTTCTCTCTACTTTTCATGCCACTAAAAGTGCTTTAGGCAATTCAAGAAAAATGCCTTCTTTATAACTAGCGAACAAGATAAGTTGATCCATATGGGCACATTAAAATCCACAAAACCTCAAGTCTTAATTACTGGGAATGGGAAAGTAAAGACTTCAAACAAAGAGAATAAGAAAGAATCAACCTTTTCCAAAACCAACATTTAAGCCTCCTCTTCCAATGGAAAACCTAGGAAAGAGAAGGTTAAGTGTTCCTATTGCAATAAAAATGGGCATGATGAAAGCAAGTGCATGAATAAGCAAATAGATCACCTAACTCATATCTTAGAGAAAAATAACATAAGTGTCTGAGTCCATCAAGAAAAAATCATTTACCTAAGATTCTAATAAGGTAAATGGAAAGATAAAAGTGGAAATAAAGGGTAAGGATGTTGTAGCAGTTGTAGATTCAATAACTTCATGGTTTATTGACTCAGGTGCTTCTCGCCACGTGGTCTCTTCACTTGTTGAGTTTTCTTCCTTAGGGCCTTATAGCATGTCTTCTATTAGTTTGGGTGATGACACTTCTGTACCAGCTGTATGGAGAGGGTATGTTGAAATAGGAGAGTAACATTTAATAATGTTTTAAGTGTTCCTTATCTTTCAACCAATATCCTATCCATGTATCAAATCACTCACATCATCAAAGGCATGAGGGTTGGGTTTCTACCAGATTTAATTATCATCAGGGAGTTGCATGGTGATTTTATAGTAGCAGTGGGTAGGGAAAATCACTAAGCTAGGTTATACACCTTATCACATTTTACACCTAATTATTCTATAAATGTATTTTTAGCTCATTCAAATGGAGTTAGTAAATTATGGAACGAGTGGTTTGGCCACCTTAAATACCACCACCTTGAACAACTTAGAAAAAATGGCATGGTCATAGGCTTACCTTGAGTCTAATTCTCTAAAGGACTTTATGAGGGTTTCTCTCTTGGAAATCACCTCGAATAATTTTTTTTACAAAGGTAAAGCTTGTAGGGCTTCACAAGAATTATAGTAAATAGTGATGTATCTAGGCCTTTTCCCAGTCTATCTTTTACAAGGGCTCAATACATTCTCACTTTCATACCATTCTACTTGTCTGGTGCTGCCGACGTCGGCTGACTCCCTGCCATCGCCGGTCTCCTTCTCCACTACATCTGACCGACATCGGTCATACTGCCAACACCGGTGGCTCTAGTTCTTCAGCATCCTTCCTTGTGTCTACAAACAGTTGAAACTTTTAGCTCCACACCTTAACAATCTCCCACTTGGAGATAAACAGTTGCAACTTATACCTGTACCTGTACACCATCTATTTTGTTCCTTAGGCTCTGTATCCCTCTTCAACGTCACTCTTGAAGACCAACCACCACGCAAACCTATGATGCAATACCTGTCTCTTATGCTACAAGAATTTTGCTGCTCCCAAATTCTCCATGACATACTTCTGAACCAACTCTACCCTTAGCTCAGAAAACTCCCTGTATATGAAACCCTGCAACAAGTAACACAATACAGTAGCAGGATAATGTAGCTAATATTATCCAACTTGGTAAAGATAAAATACAATGGTCAAACCTCCATTGTTTTTCAGCATAATCAAGACCATATACCATAGCCTTCTGTCTCATGTGTCCATCCACTCTCTTCTCTAAAACGGGAATCCATTCCTCTATCCAGTGATTTCTTCCAGCTGACAACTCTACTAACAAATACCTGTTTGGTTCTCCAAGGACTCACACTCCTCATCCATGTTAAGCTCCCACTATTTCTGGATTCTACCTGCATTGCTTCTTCCATCTTCCTAGTTCATGACTATCACTAAGCAATATAAAGAAGGTGAACAATGAATATGAGGTTCACATACCTTTCCTGACCTCCACATGGGTGTTTGAGACTTATTGATTCACCCAATATCTGTTCCAGTGACTGATATCGGCCATCTCCCAGTCTGCTCCCGACCGATGTCGGTTCTCTGCACTGACCCTGACTGCCGACGTCATTTCCCTGGCCGACGCCAGTGTCCCTGATGCCGACGTCGGTCCTTATGATCGATGTCAGACTTCTCCTGCCTGACCTACCGACCCTGTTGGTCTGCACATGACCGATGCCGGTATCTGGATGACTGACGTCGGTGCCAAGCGACTGACATCGGTGTCTATGTGTTCCTGTAAGTGATGAAATTTTCATCCGCGAGCTCTTCTTAGATCAAACCTCTGTCCATGCTGCCCTGCTCAGATTTATTCAGCCCCTGTGACTGATCTCTATCCTTCATCTCCTCCGTAAACACCAAGGCTTCTTTGTTCCTATCAAAAGCATCAAATTTCCTCTTTCTGCAATGAACTGTATCTATGCTTTCCAAATTTGAACACATACCTTTTGGATCAAGAACTTCCATTCCCTTCCTATTCATGTGACCAAGCCTATTAGGCCACATCTTTGAATCTACACCAGAAGTAGAATCAGTAATACAAGTAGACAGATAAAGAGTATCTATTTTCTTACCTCTTGCTAGAACAAGTGTTCCCTTGGTAACCTTCCAAGAATCCGCTGTGAGGGTTATTGTGCATCCCTCATCTCCCAACCTTCCTATAGAAATCAGACTCTGCTTCAGAATTGGAACATGCATGACCGCTTTCAACACCCATGTGTTGTCAATCTGCAATCTCAGCTGCACTTTCCCTTTGCCAACTATCTGACAAGGCATACCATCCCCTAAATAGAGCACTCCAAAATCTCCCTGTTCATACTCATAGAACAAATCTCTGTTTGGGGATGCATGAAAAGATGAACCAGAATCTAAAATCCATGATCCTACCTGACTATTCGAAGAAAGTATGAGAGCATCCTACATCACAATATTTGCATCCTTTGCTTCTTCCATACTTGCATGTTGATTCTCTTTATCTCTCAACCAACACTCCTTCTTCGTATGTCCTTTCTTTCCACAAAACCAGCAGGTAATACCTTTGGACTCGGATCTCCTTCCCGACCTTGATTTCCCTTGCTCAACCTTCTCCCTTTGCCTTCCCCTGCTTTCTGCACTTAGAGCATTCCCTGATGATTCACCTATGCTTCTCCTGCATATTTTTTCATTCAAGATCACACTTACAACATCATCAAATTTTAAGATTTTAGAAGTAGATGCAGAATTACTTATTGCCATAACCATACCGTCCCAACTTTCAAGCAAAGAACATAAAATCAAGAGAGCCTTTACCTCATCATCAAAAACAATATTGATTGAAGCCAATTGGTTTACCAAACCATGGAAATCACTGAGATGAGTATGTACCGATCCACCTTCCTGCATTTGCAAAGTAAATAGTTGCTTCATAAGATATACCTTATTAGAAGCCGAGGGCTTTTCGTATAAATTCGCCAAGGACTTTATCAACTCTTTCATTGACTTGTACTATGATAAGCTAGAAATCACAGACGATGCAAGGCTCAACCTTATGGAACCGAGAGCCTTCCGATCAAGAATGTTCCATTCTTCATCCTTCATATCTATGGGCTTGCATGCAACCCCACCCAACGGTAAGTACAAATCCTTCTGATACAAATAGTCCTCAATCTGCATCCTCTAATGTTGATAATTCTTTCCGTTAAACTTCTCCATTCGTAGTCTACTTTCTGCTGCCATTGTTCAACTCCCACTCAATTAGAAAACCCTATGAATGACCTGTAATCAAAAAACAATACCCTGCTTCCTGCAAACCGTAGCTCTGATACCACTTGTCAGGGGATCTATAGCTCTACCAATTAGAGCACATATGATTACTTCTCGTATTAGAAATTAAACACAAAATTATACCAGAATGATAAAGTAGCTAGAAACTTGAGACAACAAAGAATTTGAGAGACAATACATACTCTTGTATTAAATATTACTAGAAGAAAATACAATAAGGAAGATGCCACTTCTTCCTCCACCTCAAAGGCTTGCCACACCTCAAGACCTTCTTCCCTCTCTCTCTTGCTCAACACAACAACTCTAAAGCCTGAGTTGCTATCCCTCCTTGAATACTTCAGCTGATCTCCTTGACCTTGCTAGCTTCAATGCTTTTACTTGCCTTCTTGCTTAATTACAATACATGCCTTATGGGTCTTTAAATAGGATCCCATGCTTAAAAAAATAGAACTCTAGTTACAATAATTAGACACACAGCTCATGAGTATAATTAGTCATTTGACATGAAAACACTCGCTTCACTTAACTGGCTGTTTGTCAACAGCAGTTCTAGAAATACACAGGCGACCGACGCCGGTCCTTACTTGTCTGGTGTTCCCGATGTCGGCCGACTCCTTGCCATCTCCGGTCTCCTTCTCCATTGCATCTGACCGACGTCGGTCATACTGCCGACGCCGGTGGCTCTGGTTCTTGAGCATCTTTCCTTATGTCTGCAAACAGTTGAAGCTTTTAGCTCCACACCTTAACAGTTTGGCCACCTTAAATACCACCACCTTGAACAACTTAGAAAAAATGGCATGGTCATAGGCTTACCTTGAGTCTAATTCTCTAAACGACTTTATGAGGGTTTCTCTCTTGGAAATCACCTCGAATAATTTTTTTTACAAAGGTAAAGCTTGTAGGGCTTCACAAGCATTATAGTAAATAGTGATGTATCTAGGCCTTTTCCCAGTCTATCTTTTACAAGGGCTCAATACATTCTCACTTTCATTAATGATTTGTAAGATATACATGGGTTTATTTTCTTAAGAAAAAGTTTGAAGTGTTTGAATATTTTCAAGACTTCAAGGCACTTGTTGAAAAATAATCTGATAAAACTTTTAAGAATATTCAAACTAACAATGGAGGTGAATATGTAAGCAATAGATTTGAGCATTTCTTCACTAGAGAGGTGATTTATTTGTGGTAGATAGTTACTAACAATCATTAAAAGAATGGAGTTGTAGAATTCAAGAATAGATCATTAAAAGAGATGGATATTTGTATGATTTACTATATGTCTTTAACACTTTAGTATGACTAAAGCCATTAATTGTGCTTAATATATTCATAACAAGGTTCCTCAAAAATATTTGAAAGGCATAAATCCCTTTGAAACTTAGAATGGAAGGAAAACTGATTTTGATCAATTTAGGGTTTTTGAATCTCCATCTATGGTACACATACTAATAATAAATTCAAATCTATGGAACCTTGGTCCAAGCCTTTCATCATATAGGTTATCTAGATGGTGTCAAGGGGTATCTCCATCTACATCCGATCACACAAGAGATGTTCATAGAGAGAAGTGTTCAATTTAAAGAGGGTCTCAAAGAATCAACACTTGACATTTATTTTCTTTCATAAGATTCACTTATACTTGGTAATTCTTCTTCTGATTCAGATCATCCATAATAAGTTCCTAATCGAGGATCTTCTTCTTATTCTTCTTCTAATTAAAACAACAAGGACAATGATGAGTATTGTATATCCAAATCTATTCATGTTTTATAGTATGAAGAGTCAACACCTAACTCACACATATTCAAGCCCTTTTGGGCCAAACAAACACTTTAGAGTGTAGGCATTTAGGTAGGGGATCCAACATATGATAGATGTACTAAAACAATTTTCAGAGTAGTCCACATGACTTCTTTAATTCTGTTTCAGATCCATAGACATTCTAAAAGGCTTCAAGTATACCTAAGTGGGATAGTTATATATAGGAAGAATATTCTTAATAAAAAATCACAATTGAGATTCGACATCACTTCTTAAGGGAATGAAGATGGTTCAATGTAGGTGGATATATCAAACTAATTTTGTAGTAGATAGGTCAGTCGATAAGTACAAGTGCAATTAGTTGCCAAGGGTTTTTTCATAGGTAGTTAGCATCGATTACTTAGAGTCCTTTATACCTATTACAGATATGACTCTGATCCAACTCACACTATCTATAATTGCATCACGTGGTTGGTATGTGCACTAGATGGATGTGAAGAGTGCCTTTCTTCATGGAGACCTTGAGGAGGAGATCTACATGGAACAACCACCTAGGTTTGTTTAGGATTCATCCTTAGTTTTTATACTTAGGAAATCCATCTATGACATCAAATAGGCCCCTCAGGCTTGGTACGCCAAGATGGATTCCTTCTCCTTACTTTAGGTTTCACTAGGTGTCATTCAAAACCAAATGTATAATTACTACAATAGGATTATTATTTACTAATATTGTTCCTTTATGTTGATGATATTTTGATCACTTTAAGTTCCTCATCATACATTATAGTGGTGAATACATCTCTAAAAGATAAATTTGACATGATAGACTTGGGTTTTTCACATTACTTCCTTGGCATCAATATTTCAAAGTCTAATTTAATGATATCACTTACACAACCCAGTTATGCTCTCAATATTTTGGCTCAGTTTCACATTTTTGATTATAATCCATATCCAACTCCCTTTATACCAAGAGTCAAGTGTGAGACTAATTGTTGTACATGCTTGGTCAATGCCACTCAATATTGATAGCTTGTTGGGAGCCTCATCTATCTAACTCATACCAGGCTTGACATTTCATATGTTGTGTGACTTATCTCTAGATTCATGTAGGAACCCCATGAGCTACACTAGAAATTAGTTAAGAGGATCTTGCACTACATCTAAGGTTTTTATAGATTTGGCATTCAATATGAATTTGTCATAGAGGTTAACTTTCTTGATTTTATAAATTTAGATTGGGATGGTGATACTTAAAATCATAAGTCCAGTTTAGGTTATAATTTTTCTTTGGTTTCTATTCTTATCAGTTGGTTTACCAAGAAGCAAAATATTATTGATATATCTTACACAGAGGTAGAGTACAAGGGAGATGTTAACACAACTACTGAGGCTATTTGGATTCTAAATATTTTATTTCAGTTTGACATTATAATCAAACAACTCACCATCATCTATTATGATAACTAGAGTACTATATAGATATGAAAGAATCCAATTAAACACTAATAGGCCAAATACATTGAGATTCACATGCATTTTATTTGGGAGCTTATTCATGGTCAGGTCATTGACTTGAGTTTTTTACACTCTTTAGATTATGTTGTAGATATCTTTACCAAACCCTTTATCGAGATTAATTTTATTCATATATGATTTCTTGTTGGAGTATGGTCTACATCAACAGTAATATCATCTTCAAGTGGGACCTTCTAACCTCTTCACTTACTCAATGTCTTCTTTTAGGGGGGAGGTCTTTCCCATTAGGTTTTATATTTTTTCTCCACTTTGTGAGAGCTTGATTTTTACTTCAATACTTGATTAGACCTAGTTTTTAGGACCTAATTATATGACCCACCTAAGCTATGCTTAAGAGGGTATTCTAGTGTATATTTTTCGCCTTAGTTATTTTAATACATTTGTATTATTCACCATGCTCAGGTGGATATTTGGTTATTTAGGATGATTTATGAGGTCATTTATTTTCACACCCATATGTGTAAATTATGGTCAAATGGGTTGGTAAGGATGCCTTGTCATTCACCAACCAATGTTGACTTATCTCTAGCACATGGGTTTACTATTCATTTGACAATTGACCTATGTTCTCATTTCCAAATAGATGTGGCTTCATACCTCTTCTCAACCTATTTAATGGAAAGTTATCCTTTGTATTTGATGAGGTGTGAGGTTTATTAATATTATGTGAATTAATGTAAGTTTGAGTTTTTATCCTATCTATTATCTTTAATATTCTTTCTTTGTGATTTCATCTTGCTTCAAATTCATTATCGTATGCACTAGCTTTGTCTTGTGTGATCATTCAACCATTGCATTCACATTATTTAGATTGGGATCAAACTTTGATACACAGCATCTCATTTTCTAATGTCACCTTCCCCAAAATATCATATTATTATTTTATTTTTATTTGATACATAGTGATTTTAATGAACATAAATTTTGAGGGAACCATTGGTAGTGAATTTATCTATACATAATTAAAGATATACTATATTTTAAACATTAAAAAAACATATTGCATATTTTAAACCCCTATGTACAAAAATATCATTTCACATAGTCTATTATCCAAATACTTTATTCTCAAACTAAAATTAAATTTAAAAATTTTTAATTAAAAAAATGATAGGTATGAAAACAACCAATGTTAAAATAAAACACACACACACACACACACACACACACACACACACACACACACACACACACACACACACACACACACACACACACACACACACACACACACAATGATTTAGGAAGTTGTTTGCTTGATAAAAATATGATGTAGTACACTAACTACCTAAGAGTACACTTTATATTAATGAATAAATATGTATTTAGATGAAATATATATCATTCAGCTTAAAAATAATTATGTTGACATCTTGACAAAAGGCCCACAGTTGGTGTCTAAATAAGCACCCCACACATGGTTTCCATAATCCTAAAAAATAACCATGATGGGTTTCTATTGTAGAGATAATGCTTACACTCTCCTTCAGCATACATCTAACTCTGATATCTAAATTTAATGCCTTTATTAATCTCTGATTTGCTTTATTTTTAAAGGTAATTTACTTGTCTTGACACCCTCTTGATCCCTCTCAACTTCACTAGGAACCTAAGCCTCTTTAGATGTATATAATCCTCCTTATTTTCTCTTGAAGACATCTCATCTTCATCACCCTATGCATTCAACCCTCATTTTCACCATCCTCTCATTCATGACTTTCATTGCTTTATACTTGATTCAAACTTATTCATGCCCATATAGTTTCTTAGGCCTAAAAGACTAATTCATGATTCAAGATTCTTGAACCCAAAAATGGGACTCCCAAGGAAATTAATATTCATATTATAACTCTCTAACACATCCAATCAAATAAAATAATCCTCAATATTAAAACTCTCACACAACCTACACTTTCCTCTTTTTGGCCTAGATCCTTGTATCCCTATTTTAGAATAAATATAGTATGTTTAGACAGACCATATGGGTTATATACAAAATAATACCATATTTTTATTTAATTTATCCCCTTCCTACTTCACACAAAATTTCAAGTCTCAAATCTTAGGGTGGACCAACTAACTCAACTCACATCTCTAGCAATCAGGGCTTTTTAGGCCTAACCCAATGCCACAGTCCTGAATGCCATGCTATATGGTACTATAATAACTTTAAAACTAATTAATACTCTATATCCATTCAAAAAATATAATAATAAAAAAAATTAGATTTTTTTTTCTAGTAGAAATAAAAATTATTCAATTTTCCAATCTTAAACCCTAGGTCTAGTGTTGGCAGTCATGTAGATGACTGAGAGCAAACAAAATGCATATTTTAAGTTTTTTTTATAAATTTTAAAATTTATAATACTTTTTTTAGGTATTAAAATACTCATTTCACCTTATCCAATGGATATTTATTCATGAACCAACACAATAAGTCTCCAACCAACAAGTTTACAGAATTATGTGTGGACTTGCGGTACTGCTTGTGAAGTTTCCTGGGAATCTTGTACTTATAATAAATTAATGATACTCCAAATATAATATTACAATAATTTATACAATTTAATAGATGGTTAATCTTATAAAAATGTAGGAACCCTTAAACAATTATCCACAATGTAACTTACTTCTCTCTCTTAATTGTATATGGGTAAAATTACTCTCAAATGGTATTGTGTTGTAGGTTACCAGATCATCACAATAACACAAAATAATCATGAATAAAAAAAATATCACTTTAATTCATATAAATTCATGAGATACAATAATGGTTCATCAAACACTGATCTGGGCAACAATTTAGGTGACAATTCAGGTGACAGTTCCACCCCAATTGATGACGAAACTTCCAGGAGCCATAACTTTTACACCATAGCTCCAATTGGCTCACCGTTTGAACCATTGGAAATATAATAATGATGATAACATAATGATATGGCATCAATCTCTACTAAATGAATTTTGACCCTCTAAAATCCAATGGAAGTGCCCCAAATTTTAATTTTAGTAGTGTAGTCTAAAAATAGTAATTCCTTGAATTATGTATTATATTTAATCTTGGAAGTTGAAAAAATTAATATACCTAGATATTTGTGACATTATACATCCTCCCCATTCTTTCAAAATGTTTATAAATGAAGAGGTAACCTAAAATGTGAAGACAAACATCTCTTCCCAGAGATAAGCATATAATTGTATTGTGATCTTGAGTAATACTACATCTCTTCTCAGAGAATTCATTATTACAGTGTTTTTTCTATGTAATTGAAATATTTATCAACCATAACTTCTGATTTTTGGATCAAACACCTTCTTTATTTAATTATCTTAGGCAAAAACATAGTCTATGTACATAATTTTATAGAATAGGGAAAGTTTCCTAAAATCTTCATCTTTAATTGCCTTTTCTCCACTCCAAATATATCTATTAAGAAATTATACACTCCTAATACCATTATAAAACTTTCATTACCCACTCACATTCAATTCTATTATTTTAATACATCAAACATACAATAAAGAATTCCTCTTTTTGCCTACTCTACATAGGGTGGCAATTACAAGACCAACTTTATTGGATTACCTCTCTTGGTTCATGTATTGCACGTTGATAAAAAAATTATCATACCAATATGACCAAATATAACCCATTAAAAATTTTCAACAACATTGGCATTCCTTACAAGATCCAAAATACCACCTTAGCCTAGTTAGAAAATTCAAATATTCAAATCTTCTCTTTTGGCGAGAAACTCTATAAGATCTAATAACACACCGTTTTAAGACTCCTAATGACTATAAAACATAATAAGGTCCATATAATACCTCTAAAACACATATAAAACCAAAAATTTCCTTAATAAAAACTCAAACATACTAACATCCTCTGTTACTTTGTGATGCTCTACATGAAGCTCCCTAAGTGGGAAAATTTGAGCTATTGCTCAAATGTGCTTTGCCCAACTTCTTCCTTGTTTTAAGTTTTTTTATCCTCTGATGTTTTTATTTCCACTTTTTTTTTATACTCTTTTATTTCTCATTTATCCTCAATTTGTTCTTTTGTCTTTGTCTCCCTACCTTGTCTTGTCTCTTTGCCAACTAATCCTCTATATCCATTAAGTATATGACAAAACTCTTTGTCCACATCATATTATATATCCTATATCTATGAATTATCTTAATCATACTCTAGCTTAAATTTTTGGTTCTCATTCTTCACTTCCACTCTTACTTACACTCCATAACTTTCTTCTTCATTGGTCATGTTCGGTTCATGCACTCCTTGTTGTTCTTACTTATTGACAATGATTTATACTTTTTACTCATTATCTAATGGACTATTTTTCATATTAAAATTTTTCATACTCTCATATATGTCTCATTTTTATTCCTCTTCATTACACTCACCTTCTCATAATGATTCTTATCATAGCTTCCTAGCTTGTCTTGCAATGACAACTCCTTGACCAAACTATGCACATCATAACACCACAATTCTTGACAAAATTTTACCTTAATATAATAATGTATACTTTTACCCAACTCATATACAACATTAAAAATTTAATATATTACTTTATTACCTATCTCTCTCTTCATTTTCTTTCTCTCTTGCTCACTTGCTTATATCTCTTCTTCCATAAGTCTTTGCTCTTCAAATCTTTATATGCTAATTGGAATATCTATTGGGATAATACTTCCCTCTATTTTATATCATAATGTTAAATTTCTCTCATTACATCCTTGAATTACAATAAGAATGATATTATCCTCCTCCTAACATTATTTCTTCATCCTATCACTTCCTTTGTGAGGAACATGGTTGTCCTCCTCTTTCATTGGATATGTGTTGAGATGTTGTACCTCATAGCTTCTCTCCTCCATGTGATCATGAAATTACTCCTTATCTTTCATATCCATCCCTACACCATCATTTTTATTACTTATCATATTCCATTCATGAGAATTAATAGTCTCTTAAAGAACCTTATTGTCCTTTTCATAATCTCTTTCTCTTGTATCCTTCTTCTAAGCTTCTTTAGGATTATCTCTCATCTTATTGAGTTCCTTATCCTTTTCTCTCAACTTATGATCTTTAATTGAATCATTATATTCTAATATTGGTTCATTTATCAATTCAAATTATTACATTCTCATCATACCTTGGCTTGCAACTTTGTTTGTCTCATCTTTTACCCATACTTATCCATTTTCTTTGCTGCAAATCATAACTTGATTCTATGTTTTTTCCCTTCTGTGTCTTGTAATTTCACCTTATTGGAGTGTTCTCAAGGGAAGCATGCTCCTTAAATTTTAAATTTTCTTTTCTTCATCTTGAAATTTTGCCTCTAACTCTTGTATGATAGCTTCTACCTTCTTTTCACCTTGACTTAGGAACTCTAACAAGTTAAATTCAACCTCTTACATGAATGCTATCCATATCAACTCCTCTTCCTAATTGTTCTCTTCCATATATTTTACCATCACTTTTAATTTTAATCCATATCCATATTGTGCCAAGATAGAGACTCCTTCATACTCTTCTTGCATCCATCTCCATATTTTGCCATGATGTATGTTACCTTAGCCACCACTATATCTCTCTCTTGAGACTCCATTGACTCATGTACATTGTTCCTCTCTTCAACTAATTTTATAGGATATATTTGGTCCTTTTATCTATTTTTTATATCATCCTCTAAATCTTACATATCTTCTTGAAAATTTTCTCAAATCTTATATACAAATGAATAATCTTGTTGCTCACCTAACAACTCTCCATCACTTGCAATCTTTTGTTTAAGTTGATGTATCTCTTTCAATAGATGTTTTCCATCAAATATTGGAATAATGTTATCAAAATTAAATATATAATGATTATTCAAAAGGAAAATATGACCTTCTATCACTTTTATTACTACATGAAATACAAATTCTGAATCTTGATCTTCATACCTCTCATTTCTATCCTCTTGATTCAATTCTTTCTATTTTATGATTTCAATGAGGTAGCCTTCTTATTGAATATATCATTATACAATAATCTCTCATATTTCATGGAAAATAACCATTGTACCTATATACATGTATTCCAAATCAAATTCTTCTCCAACATAAGCATGTTGTTCATGTTTGCTTTCTTGTATGCTTCCAAGTTTTATGTCCTCAAAATGGACTTCTTCTTTCTTCCCTCTTGTAATTTCATACACACATGACAATAAATCATAAGATTTAAAATATTGAGTCTTGTTTACCTCAATATTATCCTTATTAGGTTTCTTTATCTCTTTCTTCTCATTATCCTCAATGACTATCTTCATCTCCTCAGGTTTTGTTCACCTTCCTTTTGTCTACCAACTGGTTCATTCATCATAAACTTCTTGATCTCATCCTTGAGCTGCCTACATGGAAAATTATTTTCCTTCTCATTATCCATCACAACAAAATTTATTATTCTCTCCATGAGTATCTTATATTCCACTTAACTCTCTTCTTCCTCATTAGCCATGCATACCACTGGCTTTTTTCTTCTTGCATGAACTCTACTAAGAGCCTTATCCTCTCCATCATTTTATATTCTCACTCATCTTCTCTTAAATAATTAATCCTTTTATATTTGGGCCTTACTTATTATTTTTATCATTTTAGTACTCTAACTCAACCAATCTCTTCCTCTCCTTTGCCTTAATTATCTTCATCATCTCACAAGCAAGTCATTTTCACCTTGTTTTGGTGTCTCAACCTAGGTTCTCTCCTCTACCTCATCTATTGACACTCTTGTACAAGTATTTTTCACCTTATAAATACTAATATTATTATAATATCTCTTCTATATTCTTAGTGATGCTCTTATACCAAAAAATATTGCCTTTTTCTTCTTCTCTAACTCATTCCTTCAACTTAACTTCATGCAATCTCAAATAATAACCTTTTAAAATTAAAATTCATAAAATTTTCAAGAGCTTACTTTATTTGATACCAATTGATGCAGATGTAATTCATACACTCTCCTTATGTATATGATTTACTTTGATATCTAACTTTAATGCCTTTATTCATATATAATTTTCTTTATTCTTGTAGGTACTATGCTTGTCTTGACACCCTCTTCATTCATCTCACCTTCATTAGGAACCTAAGCCTCTTTGTATGCATATAGTTATACTTATTTTCTCTTTAATAAATCTCATATTTATCACCCTCAGAATTCTTCCCTCCTTATCACCATCCTCTCCTTCATGACTTTCATTAATTCATACTTGATTCAAACTTACTCATCTCCATATAACTTCTTAGGCCTAAAAGCCTAATTCATAATTCAAGCTTATTGAATAAAAAAATAGGAATCCAAAGGAAATTAATCTACCTATTATAACTCTTTCACACATCCAATCAAATAATGTAATCCTCAAGGTCATAACTCTCACACAACCTACACTTTCCTCTTTCTTGCCTAGTTACTTATAACCCTCTTTTTACCATAAATATAGTAGGTTTAGATATACCATAGGGGTTAAAGATTAAATAATACCATATTTGGATGCCCTTTATCTCCTTACTAATTCACATAAAATTTTAGGGCTCAAATCTTAATGTAGACCAACTAACATAACTCAACTCTCTAATAATTTGGTCTCTTTAGGTCTGGTCCAATGCCACCATCCTGGATGTTGTACTATGCAATATTATACTAAATTAAAACCTCATAAATACTCTTTATCCCCTCAAAATAAATAATAATCCAAAGTTTAATCATTTTTTTCTTATGGGAACACAAGTTGTTAAATTCTCCAATCTTAAACGCTAGGTCTTGTGTTGGCAGGCACATGATGGCCGAGAGAAAACAAAATGGGATATTATGAGTTTTTGATCACTTATAAAATTTATAATAATTTTTTTTGTGTCTTTTTAAACTCCATTCATCTTGTCCAATGGTTAGTTATTCATGAACCACCATAATAAGTCTCCAACCAGCTAGTTTATAGAATTGTGTGTGTACTTATAGGACTATGCGTGAAGTTTCCTTGAAATATTGCACTTATAATGAATTAATGAGACTAAAAATATATTATTAAATTAATTTATTTTTAATATTCAAAAAGTGTATGAACCCTTAGATAATCATCCACAGTGCAACTTTCTTCTCTTTGTTGACTGTATATTGGTAGAATTACTCTCAAATGGTATTGTGTTGTAGGTTACCAAATTTTCAATTGAAAAATCATCATAAGAACATAAAATAATCATGAATTTAAAAAAAAAAAAAAAAGATAACTTACATTCATATCAATCCTTGATATCCAACAATGGTTTGTCAAACGCTTTTTTATTTAATTCTCTTAAGCAAATACATAGTCTATGTACAAAATTTTGTATAATAGGTAGAGTTTATTGAAATATTCATTTTTCCATACCTTTTATCCACTACAGATATATATAATAAAAAATTATAAAATCCTAATACCCTTTAAAAACTCTCATTAATCATTCACATGTAATTCTATTCTTTTAAGTCATCAAACATGCAATAAACCTCCTTTTTTCCGAACTCCATGTAGGGTGGTAGTTACAAGACCAAATTTCTGAGATTACCTCTCTTAGTTCATGTCCTAAAAATTTATAATCCATTTATAATAATAATATGACCTAAAAAGAGCCATTAAAAATGTATAAAAACATTGACACTCCTTACAAGATCCAAAATACCACTCTATAGCCTACTTAATTTTTTTTTTAAAAAAAAAATCCTTCTCTTTTGGTGGGAAAATCTATAAGAACTAATAACACACCATTATAAGACTCCTAGTGACTCTAAAAAATCATAAGGTATTTATAATACCTATAACACCCATATCAAACCAAAAATGTGCATAATGAACACTCAAACATACTAATAACCTCTCTTGCTTGGTAATACTCTACATCAGTTTCTCTTCTTCTGCTAAAAGCATTTTCACTAATTTTGTTCACTACCACAAATTACTAGTTATTTTCACCAATCCCATTCTCTTATCGACATGTAAATAGTTTTCCTCTCTACATTGTTTTCACTTTAAATCCACATTTAATCCTAGCTTTAAACAGCAAAGCTCTGTGAACAATTTCACTTCTAAGAAGGAAAAAAGAAACAAAGCAAATATGGAATATTAGGGCCCCCAAAAAACATAATTGGTATGTGTAATAACTAGGTTAAATTTTAGTGGTGATTTTTTGTTAACTCCAAAATATTTTAGTTTTATAAATTAACATTTGGATATTTTAGGGTGTGGTTAAAAGTGTGGATTCGCTTAAATTATCTGGGTGCAAGTTAGTTTTTTACATCAGTTCACCTACTATTTAAAATAAATTTGATACATATAAATATAATTCACCATTCCATCAAAATTAAATATGATATTATTCATAATTTTATGTAATATATAATCATTTGAGGACTGATTACCAAACTTATAAAGTATGTCAGCATAACTACTATTCGGAGGCACTTGTGTCACTCATTAGCTTAGTTTTCTCCTACCTGAAATAGTTTCACCCACCATAACTATGTCAATTTCTAGTAATGTTATCACACAACAACATTTGTGTCACAGTCAGCATTGGTGTCACCTGACAACATTGAAATCATCTAACAACATTGGTGTTTCCCACCAACTCCTATGCCACTCACCAACAATGTCACTCATTTTTATTATAATAAGTTGATGACATGAAATATACTATAAATATTAAGTGGGTGGGATAATCAACCCAAAAAAAAGCTTGTTATCTTATTTTAGCTAGTTGGAAAAGGTCCAAAATAATCAACATCCACACAAAATATAGGTACTATATTAAAAATGACATGTATTTTTGTTTATTTTTGTTTTCATATTATATTTAAATAATAGTTCAGAGGTAAACCCTCTTTAATTCAAAACCAAAGGATAATGGTATTCTTGTTGAATGAATTAATCACATGTCACCATTTGAAGATATTATTGATGATTCCATTGTAGCACTCGAAGAAATTAATAAGTATGAATACGTAATGCCTCAAATGGAGTAAAATTACAAATAATAAGACTTTAATGAGGGTCAAATGCAAGAACAAACTTCTATATCTCATGAAACACCAACTTTGGTTAAATATTCCACTCAAAACTTTTTGTGAATGAAGAGGAAACTAGATGACATTACTAATAATGAGATTCAAATACTAGATGAGATTTGTAATCATAATATATATATATATATATATATATATATATATATATATATTAACACACACTAATAAATCTATGTGAATGAATAAAATTAAACGGATAATTAAAAGGTCTAAGTTCAACTAGGAAGCTAAATATTCATTCATTGAACTAGTGGAACTAGAAAATGATAATAATACTCCAAAATAATGTACATGTATAATATGTAGTTGAAAACTAAGAAAGGACCACAAAATGAAACTTAAGTTGGACACAATTGATAAAAAATTATGTAAAATTATATGTTTTGATAAAGCAAAAAGATGGATAAAACTAGAAAACATGGAGATGAAAAGTTGTAGAATAATGCATGCATGTAAGGTACATAATAGAGCATGAAGATCATCAGAAACATCTATGAATTAACATTGAGAAAAGAGGATAAATAAAATATTAGTTATTAAAATTTACTCAAGTTAACATTTTTGCCAAAAATATATAGTTCTTTACCATCTATCACATTCTAGAAAAAGAGAGACTATTTTTTTTCTTTTGAGATTATAAAATTTTGTTCCAACATAATGGATTTCATAACATTATACAATCACATTGGTTAGATATAACTGCTTTGTAAATTAAAAACTATCTCACCATGATTGAGAAGGAGGATTTAAAATAAAAAGTAAAAAATGCATTATGTATCTCATTGTCAACTTATGAATTCACAACAATTGAAAACACATCATGGGTTTACATTCATATTTATACTTCTCATAACCATTTAAGGAATCCTCATATATTAGAAATATGTAAAATGACAAAAAATTGTGACATTAAAAACCTTTATAGATTAATTATTTATAATTTGAAGGATATAACTAGGATGGATGAATACACTACATCTACTAAGTTATTCTATGTTGGTGTTGATGGTGCATATACGATGCAAGGGTACACAAATGATCTTTATGTTCGAATGAAAATAAAAATTACCCCATATATGATTCCAATTCATTTCATAGATGATATACTGAATCTTGATTACAATATTGTTAAAATTTTTGAAAATGTCCCAAAAGTGGAGGAGCTTATCTATGACTTGCATGCATAAATGTCAAGTAGTTTGAAAAGATGTTTAGAGTTTTATAAATTTTTGATTGGAGTTATTGATGGTAAAAATATTTTTAAATATGTTGATATAATATGGATTTCTATGTATGATCCAACATGCACAATTTTTAAATAATATCCAAAAATAACAAGTTTTATGTTTAAATATCATATGGAAGTTCACAAGGCAAGAGATTTTGTGTACCATTTAATGGATTTAGAAAGTTTTTTGGCATTATATAGTATTATAACTATGTTGAGAGAAATGCAATGTTTGAAAATTCATGCAAAATAGATATCTATATATATTGTTGACTTCATTTAGTTGAGAAAATGGGTTTGTCAATATCTAGATATGTTATACTTCTCACAAGACTATTTGAAAGGCCCTATATTTGGCAGCTAGAAAATCTTAATAGCTATCAAATAACCTAATATCTATTTAAAGTTTAATATTAACAATCATATTTTTATCATTATTAATAGAAATGAGATACCAATGCACACATTCCAAAGACATGTTGATTTAGTAGGAGTAGAAATTGAACAAGTCCCTGTAACATAAATACTATATGATATTATTATTTATGAGACACGACTAAAATTAAGAGAGATATTAGAAATCCTGTCTATTACAATTCAATATCATTTTAAAATGGATGACTTGATTTAAGGCATGGGAGTGATCAATCCAATATTTTTGGAGAATTGTAAATGGTGAAGAAATAACAATTAATTTATTTGTCAAATACACAAGTAGTCACATTAATCATTTTAGCAATTCTATGGAGATCAATAGAGTTGAAATTAAAGGTATTTTAAAAAAGTATTTATTGACATCCTAGTCAACACATTTTAGACTGACAGTGATTGATCAATATTGGTTTTTAAATGAACAAATGGAAAGTGGTAATATTACAAAGCTATGGAAAAAACTTTACCCTAGCAATGGTTTAGAGGAAAATATCAACAAATATTTTTTGATTATATAAAATTTACCAAATAATGATTTTAGGATTTGTGAAAGTTGAACAGATTTTCAATTATTTATATTTTATTAAATCCAAACTTCATAAAGATTGGATAAAAATTTAGAGACTTGTTTGAGGTTGTATGTTTCCCATTATCCTTTGGATGGGTTTCCTTATGAAAGAGTGCTTGCAATTGGAGTTCACTAACTGAAAGAAGAGGTGTCATGAATACATCCACAAATAGAGAGAATGTTAATTCGAATAGTCAAAATGCCTTTAAGAATGTAAATATAAATATCTGCTTTGAATAACAATTTGCAAAATGATTGTTTCAGCTACTTGAGTTTTAGTTATGTATGTATTATAAACTCAAACATTTCAATCAAATTCATTATCAATTGTGATACATTTTTTATTTATTATAAACTATTATCTATGATAATTCAAAAATTGTAAAATTTACCACATTACAAATTATAAACACAATATTAACTATTCATAATCGAATTGTTTATTATGCAAAGATAAAATCAATAAGAATTATAAATCAGAACTATCATAGGTACCATATCAATAGAGTAATTTATTACTAGATATTTCCCAATTGTCATGTGATTGATATTTAAATTCTATCTCGGGTTCATCACACTAATAATATATTAATACATGATTATTGATTAACAAGAATGCTAAGAATAACACAATAATAATTTGATGTTTAATAACCATGTTTATTAAAAAACCCCTAAAATACAACTTTACAAAAACCCTTTCTATGCCTTCAGGGTCAATCTTAATAAAATAAGAGTTGACCACTTCAGTTATCACTAATCAACATAATCAACACTTGATAATCTATTTATTAATCAAATGATAAGCTTAAGATGTGAGAAGAATTGTTTCATACCTTGGGTAACTGCACAAAGTTGGGGACAAAAGGTGGCCTACCTATGGACATGAGTTCCTAAAATTTTAGAAATCTCAACTTATGTAGATAATTTGAGATATCTACACTCTAAATTTGAAAATGGTGTAAGAACATAAAATGTAGAATTTTGAGTCTAGTTTCCAAAACACTATTTTTAAGAAAAATGGTTAAGTATAAATATGTCAAACATCTAAAATTTAAAGAGGAACTCTTATTTTTTTAATAAAATAGAGTAGATAGATGGCCGTACAACACATCATTTTTCTTAGCAATGTTTAATATTATTTGAAACACTTCACTGAAAATTTGGAAAAGATCTTCTAGTATGTGATCTATGTTTTTTTATATTTTTTAATGAATATTTTTTATGAATTTTGTAATTAAATAGATCATGAAAACTGACTAAAAATGGCTAGTTGTTCATTTGGCACACCCAACTACCTTTTAAAGAAATGAAAATCAGTTTTTTTGGAGAATGTATGCAAAATTAGGCCTAGTTTGTGACTATATAACTTGTTTTGCACTTGGATCAATGAAATAAAAATTAAATGAACATGTATAGGCATATATGTTTGTGTAATATAGTGGCCTAAAAAAGGTATAGTTAAAAATCAACATAGTTTGAAACTTTATTTTAGCCCAAAAATTATTAAAATAATATTTTTGGAAAGATGAAAGCATGCTCGTCATGATGGTATTAATATTTTGAATTTTACCATTGAAATTCATAATGTATTTGGTGATCAAAGTTGAATTTTGTTGATTTTTATCACAACTCTAAGACTTGACTATGGATTGACAGGTCCAAGCCTTTGGCTTAGGAATCCAAGCTATTCTTGAGCCAAAAAGTGCAGGATTTGAATTCAAATTAAAATAATGTGATCTCTTTAATGTATAATTTTATATCATTAATAGATAATGTGATCACATTATTATTAAATTAATAACATGATCGTGTGATTTTTGTTTCGAAAATTAAAGTAGAGAACATGTGCATGGAGCAAATGTTGGTTAATCGATAATGTGATCACATTCCTATTATTATGCACATAAAAGAATGTGTACATGTACATGAATCCAATATTATATAGAAGCTTATATTTACGACTCTTAATGTCAAGTATAAGGAAATAAATGTAATGATATGATCCGAAAATCCTTGTTTGTAAAAACTTTTATAGTCTACTTAAATTGGATTAAAAATGAATAATAAATTCTAATTTCCCTTTAATTAAATTTGAAACTTGCCTTTTTAAACATTCCTTAATTTAATTATGGAAATTGAAAAAAAATTGATCATAGAGAATAAATTTAAAAAATGACATAGAATATTTATTTACGGGGTTCACCAAATGGCTACGTCCTCAAGTCCACTCTATGAGTGTTTCGATATATTAAAAACTCTTTGAAAATAATTAAAAATCTCTCAGAGTAAAATAAAAATATTCATTACCAAATATATATCTTTTCAACACAAAATAAACCTCTTAAATTCAATGGAGGTTCTTGTTACCTTTGTAATCCCAGATATTCCTCTATCTGCAAAAATCCCTCTATGTAAATTCTCTACTTCTCTACAAAACTATTACTACCCCTTTAAAACCACTTGCAGATATATATATTTATTAATACCTCTTTGGCATTGTTTGGGAACTAACCATTTTCTTGATTTGGGGTTTTAGTTCAACATGGCATTGGATTTCTGATATTTCCTCTTGAATGTCCTTACATTGGCTGAGTATTAGTAATAATTCTATGGTGGGAAATCTTTTCCTATTCCCTGATGTCTTCCCACATTGGTTTAGTGTGTTTGTTTATTTTTGAAGTATTTGGGATATTTTCAATACTTCCACCTTCACTAGGTTATCCATAATTTTACCACCAAATTTTTTGAACAGTTCCATGCTGGTACGTTGGTTCAATGCCAAGTGGAAAATCATACCAAATAATTATTTCTATCTATTTCTCAATTCCATTTTTAGAATTTTTTGTGGTTGGTTGGCATTATATATGGACTCCATGCAAAATACAACAATCAAATAGATTTTAGTCCACACCATAATTACTTCCAACACCATATATAGATTTGGTCAACAAAACCCACGTTAAACCAATGCCATAACAAAACCCACACCAATGTTATATATCTGCATTATATTTTATTTATCAACTAAGGATTTCATTATGCCAAGTTGGAATCCAGTAATTTAATATCAAAATAAGTAGAAGTCAATGCTTCCAAACAAAATAGACTTCCACATTTTAGTTCCATGCTTTAGCACCATATCTCCATGTTGTAGTTCCACACCACTTTACACTTAGTAAAACTTGTAGCTTTCATTCAATTACCACGTCATAATATGTCCATGCCATAATACCACATATACTTTGGGAACTCATGCATTTAATGGCATGTGTCCACATGGATATTTTGTTAAGAAAGATTAACATGCATGCATTTTTAAAATAAGAGTTGTACGAATTATAAATAAAGATATAATTAAAATATCTTAATAAAAATATATTTATTGATTCATAATAAATTATTAAAATATATAACTTTATATAGGTGGCAATTTTCGCAAATTAACTAAAGTGTTATGGGTGGAGATTTGGCATTATTGGCTAGATAATGCCACATCTACATCCATATCAACAATAACTAATTATAATATAAAGAGATCAAATATTTTAATCTCCCTATATATTTTTACCATGTTACCATATCATCTTGTAAATTGATAAGAATCATTGGGTGGAAATCCCCTGGATCATTCTTCCCCATTGAGAGCTTTTGGACCTCTAAATTTTGATTTAATTATCAACTAGGTGAGGGTATTTTTCCCTCACTTTTTTGATTTCCATCCATTTTTCCTTATTTAGATGAATCCCTTTTAAACCAACATGAAAATATTTTGTATCACCCCTTCGCATAGTTTTGGTTTTTCTGTCAATAATAACATCTTCTTACAACTCATGAGCAAAATCAACATTAGGAACTTGAATACCCTCATCTTGATCCATGACCATATGAGGTTCATACAATTTGAAATTTTCCACATTAACCATTGAATAAATCTGCATATAAGAAGGCAAATCCAATTAGAAAACATGTATACCAAACTTTTCCAAAATCCTAAAACAACCATACTTGATTTGTTTTAATTTTCTACGTTCACCTTTTAGTCTTTCCTTCATGATGGGAATCCAAACTTGATCATCTACTTTGAATTGATGATCAACTCTATTTTTATTGTGCTAGATTTGTATTTACCTTAGCTCTTCTCCAACTATTCTTGAATAACTTTCTGAATCATTTGAATTATCTAAATGAACTTTTGATCCCTTTAGGTTCTTTTTCAAAAGAGAAGTCCAAAGAAGACATAGGAAAATAACCAAATCAAGTCTCAAAAGGAGACTTTAAATTAGAAGAAAGTAAAGCATGGTTATATGAATGTTTCACATAATATAAATATTCATCCCATAATTTAGGATGTTTACCACAATACCCCTTAGTAAATGTATCACCGTTTGGTTGACTACTTTTATTTACCCATTGGTTTGTGGATGAAACGATGTAATTTTATTTTTATTAGTATCCATCAAATTCCACAAAGCTGACTAGAACTCACTAAAAAATCAAGCATCATGATCAAATATAATTTAAGTGGGTAACCCGAAATGGATCCAAACATATTTGAAAAATAAATGTGTAGTATTCTCGTTTGTAACTTGTTTAGTACAAGGAACCAAAATACACATTTTGTTGAATCTATCCACAACCACATACAAACAATCATGTTTTCTTCATGACATTAGTAAAAATCTTATAAAATCCATAGAAATACTTTACCAATAATGGTTAGGAATAGGAAGAGTTGTCTATAATCTTGACTTCTAGTTTCTAGGTTCACTTGTGGAACAAAGAATACAACCTTTGATATATTTAGATACATTTTTTATCATATGAGGCCAATAAAAATATCTTTGTAATTGTGCAACTGTATTACAAATGCAAAAATAACTTGAAACAAGACAAGTGTGAGCTTCTCTAATCATGTGAACTCTTTCATCCTATGGAATACATATTTTTAAAAGATGATATAACATTCCATTATGTACATGATATTAAAATTATTTTACTGATTTATAATTTTTCAAATCTTCAGACACATCCTTAAAATCAACATCTCTAGCATATTGTTCCTTATAACTTTCATTAACAAAAGGACTATGCTACAAAATAGTATAATAGTAGATGTTACAACATGAGGTCTAGAAAGCATGTCTACAACCTTATTATGTGCTCCCTTTTTGTACCTTATAAAAAGATGGAGCCACTATGAAAATCTGATTGAAAGTGTCATGATCATTATAGCTTGGATTATTATTGAAGATATGGCAAAGGTTGATGATCCATATGGATGATTATCTCTTTTCCCATAAAATAATGTTTCCACTTTTTCACACTCTGCACCAAAACATACAACTCTTTATCATAAGTAGGATAATTTTGTAACAAAATTATAAAGGTTTTTGAATGAAAACATACTAGTTTTTGGTTTTACATTAGCACTACCCCCATTGCATACCCACTAGCATCAATTTCTATCTCAAAAGATTGTCATAAATTAGTAAGTGCAAGAATTGGGGTTGTACTTCTCTTTTCTTTCAAGGTATAAAAGCTTTTTCATGCTTTCCTCCCCATTAAAATACATGCTTAAAACTAGTTAAAATGTAAAGGAGATGCAATATAAGAGAAGTTAGCAATACATTTTATCCAAAATTGAACTTTTCTAAGAAAACATCTAACTTCTATTGCATTATTAGGCCTTGGCTGATTTACTATGTTTGAAACTTTTGTAGGGTCTATTTTTAGTGAACCATTCCCTACAACATAGCCTAAATAAACCAAAGATGTTTTTTTGAATTCACATTTTTACATTTTTTAAAATATTTTCTCCTTTTGCAAAGTATCTAAGACTTTCCTGATGTGTTTAAGATGATCTTCTAATGTGTTACTGTAGATTAAAATGTCATCCAAGTACACAATTACAAAATCATCTAGAAATGGCCTTGATACATCATTCATAACCCATATAAATGTGGTAGGTACATTACAAAGTCCAAAAGGCATAATAAGCCACTTAAAAATACCTTGCCTAATTTTAAAAGCAATTTTCCAACAATCACCATCACTTATTCTTACTTGGTGATAACCACTTCTCAAATCCAAATTAGTAAAACACTTTTCATTTTACAACTGATCTAATAAATCATCAATACAAGGAAGAGGGTAGTGGTTCTTAACCATGATTTTATTCAAATCTTGGAAGTCCATGCACATTTTCCATGTACCATCTTTCTTAGGTACCAAGATAATAGGCAAACCACATGGTGAGGTACTTGGCCAAATAACTCCTTTCTCAAGTAACTCCATCACTTGCTTCTTTATTTCTTCATTCACTACTATTGACAACCTATACATGCCAATATTAGGGAGAGATGCATCTTATTGTAATTGAATCTCATGTTGAATTTCCCTCTTAGAAGGTAAACCTTGTGGCTCCTTGCAGACCCATGGTAGTTACCTTTGTTTCATCACTAGAATTTGATCCTAGGTCCTATTGGATCTCATCATATCCTTATTTTTTTATTATATAAAATCTTTATTTTGAGTTGTGGATGGAGTTTCAACACTTATCCTCATCATGATTACTGAAAGGTTTTCCTTCCTCTTTCTTAACAGTGTAAGTAGACTTACCCTTACCCTTTCCTTTACCTTTACTTTTATTTTCAACTAAATTTTGATATTCATTTCCATAGCCTTCCTTGGTATATTACCCTTGGCTTCCATATGGGTAGTTTGAACACAAAATTCATCCAGGTTAGAAGCACTAAACATGATAATAGTATGCCTCAAATAGCTATGTAAACCTCCAATATATTTCAATAATGTTTTTGGATTGTATTGATGAATGCATAACATTAATGCCTTCTTTATAAACTCTTGATTATAATCCTACACACTCTGACCTTTATTCTACCTTAAAGTCTACCAATCCAAGTAACTTGTTGCATATAACCCAAAGGATAAAATTATTTTCTCAGTTTAAAAATAAAATCATTCCAAGAGGAGATTACTTTACCATGTTGCTTGAGATCCTCCTGAATCTTACTCTCCCACCAGATGAGTGTTGTGCCACTCATATGGAGAGTAGCCAATTGAATCTTGGCTTCCTCACTAAGAATATTTTAAATCATGTAATATATTTGAATCTGCTTGACCTAGTTATCCAAATTGTTTGCACTCAACTCACCATTATAAACTGGCAAATCAAATTTAACATCTAATTTTAAGTATGGGATAATTTTACCTTGTATACAAGAGAAGGATTTCTTGGAAGGTGAAAGAGGAATTTATTCTCTTTCAACTTTATCTTCCTTTTTCTTTCTCTATTCCTCGTACATTTCCTCAACCATGTTTTTCATGCTGAGGAAAGCATGCTAGAATTCTACCTCAGACATATCTGCTCCCATACTTGACTGCTAGCTTGCACATCTTGCACCAATTTTAGGATAAAAATATATAATTTCTCCTTCACCATGTCTTGATCTAGACCTGGTTAACATATAAGACTATTTAAATTGATAGACAATGTGTTAAGTGGCCTTGATCATAGGCTTTGATACCATATTGATCTAAAAATCCAAATTTATAAAAACTTTTATAGTCTACCTGGATCGGATTAAAAATGAACAATAAATTCTAATTTCCTTTATTAAATCCAAAAGTTACCTTTTTAAAAATTACTTAATTTAATTATGGAATTGAAAGAATTTATGATCATAGATAAGAAATTAAAAAAATGACATAGAAGATTTATTTACGAGGTTCACCAAATGGCTACATCCTTGGGTCTACTATATGAGTGTTTCGATCTATTAAAAACTCTTCAATAATAATTATAAATCTCTATAAGTAAATAGAATTCTTTCGTACCATATATCTATATTTACAACACAATATAAAACTCTTAAATTTAATGGAGGTTCTTACTGCCTCTATAATCCCAAATATTCCTCTATCTGCAAAAATATTTCTATGAAATTCACTACTTGAATGTAAAAATATTACTACCCATATGAAACCACTTGAAAATATATATTTCTCTATGCCTCCTTGGAATTGGTTGGGTACCAACCATTTTACCTATTTTGGTTTCTAGTTTAACAACATGGCATTGGATTTATGATATCTCCTCTCCAACATCCTTACATTGGCTGAGTATTGGTAATAGTTCTATGTTAGGCAATATTTTCTTATTTCCCAATGTCTTCCCACATTGGTTGGGTTTGTTTGTTTTTTCCATAGTATCTAGGCTATTTTTAATACTTTCACCTTCATTGTCTTATCCATAGTTTTACCCTTATATTCTCTCAAAAGCTCCATGCTGGTACATTGGTTCAATGCCAAATGGAAAAGCATGCCAAACATGTTGTTGCTATCTATTTCACAACACCCCTTTTAGCATTGGTTGTGGTTGGATGGCATCATATATGGACTCTATTCGTTCTAAAATAATCAAATAGATTTTAGTCTATGCCATAGTTAGTTTCAATACCATATAAAGATTTGGGTCTTGACAAAACCCACACTAAACCAATGCCATAACAAAACCCATGCCAATGTTGTATATCTATGTTATATTTTATTTATCATCTAAGGATTTCATTATGCTGATTTGGAATCTAGTGCTTTAATATCAAAACAAGTAGAATTCAATGTTTCCAAACAAAATAGACTTCCACGTTTTAGCTCCACGCTTTAGCTCCATATCTCCATGTTGTAGTTTCATGCCACTTTACACTCAGTAAAACCTATAGATTTCATTCAATTACCATGTCATAATATTTCCATGCCATAATAACACATATACATTGAGAACTCGAGCATTTTAATTTTGGTGCTAAAATAGAAGTCAATGCTATTCAATGACATATGTCCACATAGAGTTTTTCTTTAGATTAACATGCATGAATTTTTAAAATAAGAGTGGTGCAGATTATAAATAAATATCTAATTAAAATATCTTAGTAAAAATATATTTATTAATTCATAATAAATATATTAAAATGTATAACTTTATATTGGTGGCAATTTTTCAAAATTAACTAAAGTGTTATGGGTGGAGGTGTGATGTTATTGGCCAGATAATGCCACATCTACATCTGTATCAATAATTACAAATTATAATATAAAGAGATAAAATAATTTAATCTCCCTATATATTTTTATCACATTACCATATCATCTTGTAAATTGATCAGAATCATTAGGTAGAAATCCCTTGGATCATGATATAAGAAATTAGGGCCACTGTGCATTTGATAGAGTTAGTCTCATAGATACACACCTTACGATATGTAGTTTAAAAAATCCAATCTAGTCAGTACTTAGGCATTTTTAGGATTTAATTATTAAACCTAAGGATTTTAATACATAAATTTTGTAATTGATATCCATTTGTGGTTAACATATAATCATTTTTTAGGTTTTTATGCCTTCCACATTGATTCCTAGAATTTATACAAGTCCTAGGTTTGTCAAAATTGAAGTTTGAAAATTAATCACTTTGAAATTGATCGAAAGTGGTATGACTAGCATAGTGTAGGTCACATTGATGACCTACACACATCAAAAAACCACTTTTTGTTAATTTAACTTGTTCATCATCCTTCCCTCATCCTTGATCACTTCCTACTCATCCCTCATTACCCATAATCACTCTCTCATAATTCCTCATTGTCCATAATCACTCCCTCTTTAACCTTCACTATCCATTGTAATCTCTAATCACTCTATTATAATCCATAATCACTCCTCTATTGACCCTCACTATCCATAATCATCCCTAATCACTCCCTCTCCATCCTTCATTGTATCTAATCACTCTTTCCTCATCCCTCATCATCCCTAATCTCTTCCTAATCCCTATTCACTCCCCCCTCATCCCTCCTCATCCTTCATCACTCCCTCATTGACCTTAATTGTCCTTCATCATCTCTAATCACTTGGTATTATCATCCTTAATCACTCCTTCATTGACTATAACCATCCCTCATCATTCCTAATCACTCCCTCCTCATCCCTCATAATCCCTAATCACTCTTTCCTCATCCCTAATCATTCCTAATCACTCCCTCATTAACCGTCACCATCCCTCATCATCCCTAATCAATATCGCATCATCTGACATAAGTATATACTCTAAAGATATATTTGTTTCCAATAATATGTTATTTAGTCTATTATAATAGAAATAAACTCTTTTTTATGACTTGTTTTATTGTCAATACCCATTTCTGATAGTTAATTTTATTACTAAATTAATTGGATGATATTCTAAATTTATAGTCAAATAACATAAGTACTAACACAAAATAGAGTCTAAATTTTTATTCATTGAATTATCTTTTTTATACAGCTAACTAGATAAAACTTTATTCAGTTCCACCTTTGTTAATTTGGTTTAAAGGATAAAAATTAAACACAAATATCTTGTATAATTTTCTAATTCTACAAATATTTGAATCAGATGCGAAGTTATTTGGTGTTTCCCATTATTGTATGACATGAATCTTGGTTAGGTTCATGCATGCACTCCTTGTGTGTGTAATTTATCCAACATATTTTATCTCTTACATGAAAAATGAACATTTATCCACGTTATCATAAAAATATGTTTCTAAAAAATGTGAAACACTAGTTCAACATGGTGTAGATGTTCATCCCATATTTTCTAAAGATTAATATGTTATCAAGGGAGATTTTAAAAATTACATAGGTAAAGGGATTGAGGATGTCATTCAACATCTTAATGAATGAATTCCCGACATGAGTTAACCTAAAATGCATAACCAACTAGTCAATCAATCCTTCCTTTATTTTTAAGACTATATTTCAAATGTCTAGAGGCTCAACATGAATATGATGATACCCAAACCTAAGATCAATCTTGGAAAATACTTATACACCATGGATATGGCAAAAAATGCCTTAATATTTAGATGAGGATAATAGCTATTCAATTTAGTCTTGATATTTTTTAATTGATTCACAACTTTGGAATAATAATAATTGGGCTTCTGTAAGCAATTATTTCAGCATGATGTGTCCATTATCCATGATTTCATAGATCTACCACTTGATATATTCATTCTTTATAAATGATATGTTTTATAAATAGGTTTGAGGTAAAGGTAGATAAGGGATAAAATCAATAGTATTGTTTAGTATACAATATGTAGGAACTTATTTAGGTGACTGAAAGATATCCTTGTATCCAACTAGTTTATGGTTCAATTATTTTGTCTTTGTTATTATTGGATAAACCACACTATGATATGGTGACATAAGGATGTTATTACATTTACTTATTATCATCAAGAGTTTAATTATTACTATAACTAATAAGATTATTGCACTTCATGGAACTAATGACTGAAAGCTTATAAACTAACTATGATATATGGTATTTTAGATCATGACAATCTATCACAACATTTCAAGTATTTACTTCATAGACTACATGTTAATGGTAAATATATGGATAACCACATGTAAAAAATCGCACGCCTTTAATAGTGAGATGTCACAAAGGATTGCATCTTTAAAAAGTTTGATTTTGTACACTAAGTGACACTACTAAGTGATCCATTTCTCAAGGCCTACACTAGACCATACACTAGCTTATGTTTATGGATGATGTATAAATTTTAAGTTCAATTTTTGAAAATATTCTTTAAGATAAATTAAATTATTATGATTTCCATTAGAAATGATGAAGTGTATTAGCTCATCATTGATCTACATTTATTAATGTTTTTGGGAGAAGTAGAGATATTTTTAGTACCAACCATATCATTGGGTTCATAATATATTATCTACTTACCTTTTTATAGTGTTAGATAACTTGTACCCACTTCTTGAGATGTGCAAGTATAGAGATCATCATGTGACACTCTTCATTCTATTGAATATTAAATTTATGAATTAAGCACCACTTTCCAATCTTGGACTACTTGTTCTAATCATTTAAAAATTATTTTCCACTCTTGGGTAACATGAATCAATCAATAGACATAGAAATAGAAGGCCTTCAATGTAATTATTCAGATCATAAAATGCCCTCATATGAAAATTAATTTATTGGGTTCATTAAATCACATAGATTGGTGTTCTTCATGTATTTAATACCCATTTTTGGTGCTATGGTATTTTTACTTGCTTTTATTTTTCTAGTAGATTTTTAATTGTGAATTACATGATTTATAATAAGCCCATATTTTTTGATAGGTGTTAAATATTTATGTTTCAAATTTACCTCCACATCATTTTAATCACTATGTATTATATTTTATGCTATCACTCAACTCTCCACTTGTAGATCCTATAATTTTTAAACCCAAACAAAAAACCACCATCAATGTATTGGATGGAGCGATTAAGGATGAGGAGGAATGATGAATAATTGAGTAGAGATGATAAGGGATTCAATAGGGATGATGAGAGATGTTGGAGGTCAATGAGGGAGTGATTAGGGATGATGATGGATGGTGAGGTTTAATTAATAAGTGATTAGGGGTGATGAGGGATGAGGAAGGAGTGATTATAGATGATGAGGTATGATGAATCAATGATTAGGGATGATGAGGGATGGTGAGGGTCAATGAGGGAGTGATTAGGGATGATGAGGGAGTAATTATAAATGATGAATAATGGTGAGGGTTAATAATGGAGTGATTAGGGATGATGAGAGACTGATTAAGGATTATGAGTGATGGTGAGAGCTAATGAGGGAGTGATTAGGGATGATGAGGGACTGACTAAAGATGATGAGGGATGGTGAGGATCAATGAGTGAGTGATGAGGTATGATGAGGGATGAGGAGTGAGTGATTTGGGATGATGATGTATAGTGAGGGTCAATGAGAGATTAATCAAGGATGATGATGGAGTGATTAGATATGACTAGGGATAATGAGGGTTAATGAGGGTTAATGAGGGAGTGATTAGGGACAATGAAGAATGATGAGAGATTGATTAGGGATGATGTAGTATGAGTAAGAATTGATAAAATATGAGGGAGGGATGATTAACAAGTTAAATTAACATAAAGTGGTTGTTTTATGTGTGTAGATAATCAATGTGACCTATGCTACTGGAATCACACCACTTTACATTAATTTAAAGTGAGATGTTTTCAAACTTTAATTTTGACAAATGTAAGACTCCTTTAAATGCCAATAATTAATTTAGAAGGCCCAAAAACCTATAAATGATTATATATTTACCAAAAATGGACATCAATTACAAAATTTATGGCCTAAAATCCCTAGGTTTAACACTTAGATGCTAAAAATGCTTAAGTGATAACCAGATAAGATTTTGGAAAACTATTTTCTACATCATAAGTCATGCATCTATGAGATCAAATCTATCACAAGTAGAGTGACCCTAATTTATAATATTTACTTAAATAAATTTAAGTATAATGAAATAAATCATTTATTTCCTTATACTTTACATTTAGAGTAGTAAATATAATATTCTATCCAAGATTGGCATCATGTGCATGCCCACATGCTTTTATCTGAAAAATAATAGGAACATGATCATGTTATTTATTTTAAAATAATTCAATTGTGTTATCTATTAACTATTTTTTTTCCTTATACATGTTCACTGCTTTAATGTGCAAAATAATAGTAACATGGTCATGTTATTATTTTTACACTAATGTAATCATGTTATTTTTGTTGTAATAACATGATCACATTATTATTTTTACAATAATTCAATTATGTTATGTATTAATGTAATCATGTTATGGCTTGGTAATTGCTAAGCCATAATTTAAATAATGCAGTCATGTTATGTCAATAATGCAATCATGTTCTGGAAAATGTCCATAAAATTATCCTCCAACTCTGTGCACTTACCCCTTTAATAACTTTAACCATTAACCATTTTCATTTCAATTAAATAATTATAGAGATTATATTAATCAAATTAAATTATTTTCCTAAAAATCCAGTCATCAAAACATGTCTACTACCAATCAACACTATTATAATTGAAATTAAAAATCAACACTCACATATAAAAATATATATCATAAATATAGTGTAGCTAAATTATTTACAAACAAATCATTACACTTTAAGATAATATATAACTCATCAACAACTAAAAATCATAAAAATTCCAATGTGTATTTGAAAACCCATAAATACAATATATATTTAAGTTTAAAATTGATTGTTTTATTATATTACAATATTTCCACTATAAATACATGATAAAACTGATTAATTCATTATTTTTGAATTTCATGTGGAGTGTCTATCTTATTTTCTATTTATAAGACACTCCCTCTTTATGGTTTGTATAATATTTTAGTATTCCTTATTGGATAAGATTCTTGGCTATAGGATTAATATTGGCAATATTTTCCATTTCATCCTTTATTGTGTCTCCTACCAAAAATAATGAGGGATCTGCATCAAATTTCTATTTGAACAAAATTTCTAGAACCAATCCATGCTCCTTGATGATTTTATTCAATGTATTATTTTGTTGATTAAAAAAAAGTTTTTATTTCCAAGAAATTGATGCATTTAAACTTGCTCATGTTGTTTGGAGGTGCACTTCAAGTACATTGAATTTATTCTTCAAATTTTTATATTCTGACTTCAATTAAATAATGAATATTATTTATCTAAAAATTACAAGAATTAAAATGCAAATGACAAACAACTTATAATGATTATAACTTACCACAACTTCCCCTTTTTTGCATCAACAATAACTACAAGGCTTTTATCTTTTTCACGTTTGTTGTCATACACCTAGGCCTCCACGTTTAAATTTTCAAGCTTGTCCAATATAATATGTAAAATTTTATAATTATGATTATTACTAACAACTATTGCTCTATAAATAAAGTAATTCAATAAAACATCAATTTTTATTGTTTGATTTTCAACCAATTGGAATAATTGATTACTTTGGGAGTAATTATAAAAATGGACATTTATTTCCTAAATCAAAATTCTATCCATTATGTCCCATATTATCAAACACTCAAGTTCAGTAATAAAATTTTATTTTACATATTCAATGGTATTATCTACCAATAAATTATTTAAAGTAAAATTGTTAATATCATCATCAATGTTAGGAATATTAGAATTAAGAGGGGGAGGGAGTGAGCTAGATGATGGAGCACTAGGTGTCAATAGTTGTTGGGAACCAGCCTTTGTTCCCCTCAAATATGATTCCTAAATAATATCAATGGGATTGTTAAAAGTATATTTATCCCAACTCTACATCCCCAAAAAATCATCATCAAGATCTATTTTTTTGTAAAATGGTGGTTATTGAGCTAGGGAGACCACCAAGAGAAAGGTTTGGAAACTCTAATGTTGTCAAATGAAAAGTGTCATTTCTTAGGGTCTGAAATAATAACTGTTTACCCCTAATTGCAACTTAGTGGGTTGATGGTGGTGGTTACAAATGTTTCCTTTGATAATGGGTCCCTATAAATTGAAAAATAGATAATATAAATACTAAATGAGAATAAGGTTAATATTTATTAATTATATCACAGAAAATATTGATAAGTGCATACCATGCCATTGAAGATACCCTAAACATCTTTATTGCAACTGAATACTTGGAGGTTGTTATTGGTAATATTGGGGAAATATTATAAATAATTTTTACAAATAACATGAATAAAATAAAATAACACAAGTAAAACATATAATGAAATTATTAATAATATAGACAAGACAATGGTATTACCAACAACATGAGATTAGGTTTGATTTTACATTGGTGCAAGTAGATTAGGTGGAGGCATAATAAAAATATCAATACTTTTTATTTTGGTCAATGGATGAGGGGATGATTTTACATCCATGTCTAATTTTATGGAGGCTTTGATGGGTTGTCAACCTCTTAATGCTACCTATCTTCTTGAAATTAGTTGCAGAATTTTTTATGAGGATAATATTAGTTAAATCAAATAAAGTACATTAAATAAATTTTTAATAATTTAAAATATAGTTGAAAACATTAATTTATATCTTGTTATGAAATTTAAATAGAGTTTATTTTCGTTTTTTCATGAATAATAGTTGAAATATTCATGACCTGCATTTGTAATTGGTGAGATGCCTCATTGTATGAAGTAATAATAAAATTGGTAATGTAAAAGTGAAATTATCAATGGTAAGATATCAATTTAAATCACTAATTTTTTTTTTCAAAAAATAATAAAAAAATAAAATTATTGGCCACTTAGAGCATGCAGGATGTAGAGCATAGCCTAGATCAGAATATATAATGTTCTTCCTTATAGTACAATTACAGCCTGAATGAATTCTGTCATGGCCAAAAGAAAAGGATTGATCATGTATTGTATAATGAAGCCTCTATATTTATGATTTTAACCACCTTTAAAAAAATGAATTATGATATTAAGGATGTTTAATAAAGGTATAAATTTAAAAAAAAAATAAATGAAAATAATATTAATTTAACCAAATAGTAAAGTTCATCAATCAACATGTCAAAGTGAGACTCCAAATACTTATGGTCTTGGTATATCAATGAGGCATGGGTGGTCATATGGTTAACATTTATGTGGGTAAACCCTATAAATAAATAGAGGTCTTTGGGGTTGATCCTAAATTAGAAAACACATGATTTCACCTTTGTAGTGAACATTCACTCTAAACTATCATATATCCTAAGTAAATAATTGAGTAAAGCGGTGTTTGTGTCATACTAGATAATCTTGAAAATCCCCTCCAAGCTGTATTTATCAACCTAGTCTATGTATGCATATTTTTATTCTATTATTTAAAGTATCTATGAGCACATGAGGTTCTTGTATAATATTTTTGATGAGGATGAGTTTGAAGTAGCCATTATGTTGTATGTGGTCTCTAGGATACCTATAGGAGTAGGAGGTGGTCTCTAGGATGTCTTATGATATAATTTGATTTGTAGGGAATCAGGTCTTTATGAGGTTGAAGTGTATTTTTCAAGTTATAAGAATTAAAAATGAATGGGTTTGAGAATATTTATAAAAAACATATGGGTGAAAGTATCCTATTGGTGGGTGCCAACATTCTGGTGGCAGAGACAACTCCTATATCATATGGATAGAACTATTGGTGGCTGATAGTAACTATTGATAATTGATATTAAATATCAATGGCCAATAAAAATGCTATCACCTATCAACACATGTTGTCATATGGTAGCATAACTAGTGCCCGTCAAGAGACCATTATCACCCAATAACAAAGTGACAACAGAGTTATCGGCCAATAACAGAGATGTTTCCAAATAGTAGAATTATCACTCATCAAAAATTTTGTCCCTCAATAATACATTTTTCATTTAGTAGCATTACTATCATTCAAAAACATTTTTATCATTTGACAACATAACTTTTCCATATAGTTACACCCCAACATGACTTATACACCCTATCGTGTTGTGCCTGTTGATTCACTTTCTCACCTAAACATCATCCATTAAATTTTACCAAATTTTTTAAAAACATACTTATATTTTCACCAAAAAACCCAAGTTCATTTATATATGGGCCACTAAAATTTACTCTGGTAATACCCTAAAATTTATACACTGTCTACCCAATCAAATTAATTTTGAAGAGAAAAGTGCTCACCTTTAATGGAGTGTATTTCACCATCATCAACTCCAAAGATAATGATGTTCTTAAACTGGCTAGAAAGGTGATGAGACTTCATGATTGATGTTTTCTACAAGAATTCATTGTCGTAAATCCCTTCCTCACCATGAAAAAAAGGTAGAACTAGCTATAGCTAGATAATCACCATTATTTAATTATGGCTTATAATTTGGTTCTACTGATTATTATTTTGATGCATATTAGATATAAAGAATTTATGGGGAACAAAACTAAAGATAATTTTTCTTACTTCACTACAAAGACATCAGTGGTGTTTTAACTAAATAAGCATTAGATATATTCATGTAAAATAGTGATGATGAAAAGTATGTGATTTCTATGTGAATGGTAATAATTTTGATCAATATTTCACATATATCAAGGTGAATGGATCCTTCAAGACGTATATGATAATAAATAAATAAAAAATTAGTATTAGTTAATATATATTAGTTAACTATTTCATCCAGTGTTTTTTAATTCAATATTTATATTAAGACATCCATTGGAGGTTTGTGCAAACCAAATGAAGTGAAAACATAGTGTTTCAAATGTGTTTATGGGGAACGACACATGTGTTGTGATCATTTAGGAGAGAGTGGATTATGAATCCATTTTCTATGCCTCAATATCATCTTCACCTATCACTACTATTTTAAATGACATCAAAAAATGTTGAAACAAATCTTGGCAAACTCCACACCAATATTCGAAAGCCTTGACACATTCATTGCTTCTCATTCAAGTCTCATCTTCATTGCACAATTAGCATATTTAATATTCTAGGATGAATCTACCCAAGTTTCATATTAATTAAGGACTCCAACATAATTATATATGATGTATTAATTATATTTTTCAATTATGGATAGAGAAAGAGAAATGGGGAGAGAGAAACAAAGACATGTTGATAAACTAAAAACCACAAATAATGCCTAATTTAAATCAATAATTGATAAGTAATAAAACATGATAAAATCATGTAATTTAAAAAAATAATAAATTCATAGAGCCATTTTAAGTGATTCTAATTAAAACAAGTTTTGATTTATGTCAGACAAATTATAAAAGTCTTGTAATTGTTTAGGATTTACAAAAATGGAAACTATTATTTTGAAAATTATAAAAAATCAACTTCAAATTAACCTAAAAACACTTAGGTAGACCTTTTATAAGACTTTGAAAATATATATTTTTAGTTAATTTATTTTCATGAATAATTATTTACATGTTTAATTTTCATATTCTTAGATGATACAAATATCTTTAATATATTTTTGATGATCGTGTCTAGCTATAATAAGACATAGATCCTTAATTTTTTTTTATGAATTTAATGATATTATAATTTTAAGACATGTGTTATTACCTAACACACCCCATTCTCTACATCTTTGTCTTTGGTCTATATTAACCTTAGGAAATATGATATTGACCAATAGTGCACAAAACTAAGGTTGTTTTAAAGTCTAACTTTATTGGAAAAGTTTCAAAAGGTAAAATGTAAACGATCAAACATAATTCATGAATTATTTATCACATTTTATTTTATTTTATACTTTTTAAATATGTATTTAATATTGTACTTTTAATTTTATTGACTAACAAGATTGACAGTGTAATGTTCTAGTTTATTTTTTACCTAGTTTTCCTTAGATATAGGTTACTCCACACTTTGATTTGTTCCATTTTTAGCATATAATGAAGGTTTTCATGATTTAGATTCTATAATATCAATATAAATATCATTATCCTTCCATTTTACCATTGTTTTTTAATTCCAAAAATTCTCAAATCTTTTGATTCTACAGAGCAACGAGATTCATCCATATGTCATCATCTTGTAAACCCAAAGTTTAAAGAATAATAGTAAAATTCAAAGAATAATATGGGTAAGTAAAGTAGTGATATCCATCCACATGTCATCATACCATGAACCTAGAGTTTAAATTATAAATTTAAAATTCACATAATCATTTAAGTAGGTGGAGTAGAAAGAACTATTCACATGTAATCATCCCATGAAATTGAAGTTCAAAGCATAAACATATAAGTCACAGAATCATCTAGGCAAGTAGAACATCAAGAGATATCCATGGTAATATAAATTCAATAAGATGATGTCATTTAAATTACATTATATGATCACTTGATTAATAATATCCCTCAGATCTCATCAAGTGTTATCATCTTGGGCACCCATAGTATGGTATACACAAAGTACAAAGGCATAATCAAAAGGATTAATATAAAATAGTGGGATAACTCTAGTGTCACAATCCCAAATTTTCATGGCCTACCCAATGTATAATGAAAGTTTTCATGCTTGAGATTCCCTAAAATCTTACCAAGTGTCATCATTTTGAAAGCCCGTAGCCAAGATAAACAAAGTACAAAGTGTATGCAATGAGAAATACATCAGATCTATAAATAAATATTAAATAAAAGAAGATAGATCCTATTTATAATAAAAATTTGGGATACATTATATAATAGAGAACATGACCTATATGGATCTGCTTAACTGAATTAGGGGATCTCTTACCATAATAATATTACTAGGGAGAGTTCTAAAGCCTCAAGTCAAGAAAAACTATGCAATAACTCTAAGTCCTATATTTTCATATTCACTAAAATAATAAAAAGTAAATAAAAAATCTAATCTAGTTCTCACCAAAGCTTGTGACATAAAGTGGGGCTTAGTAAACATAAAAGTAAACATGCATAAGAGAATCCTAATTAAGTTATGTATAGGTAAGACCCTAATGTATGGAGAGGAAGATCAATATTAGTCAAAAGCTATTATTTATGATACTTATATCTACTAAAGAGACAAGTAAACTTAGAGATACTTATTTAGAAGATGAAACCATCGAGATTCAATCTCTCCCTTAGCCAAAGGTGCTTCCCAAGAGGTTATTTTTGTTTATAAGGATCACTAAGAAAGGCCAAAGCATTCAAGACTTCTCCACAAGACTAGATTATTCTCCAAGTATAAACCCTAAGCTAAGACTCTTCAAGTAAAATGGTGGAAGATTAGATTGTAAAGAATCATTAACTCTTGTCTACTCTCAAATAATGGAAAAACAAATGTGTTTATATAGGTGGATCTAACCTTAAACCCTTATAAAATTTTAGGCTGACAAGGTCGAGTTGATAGACCTATTATCATTATTGAAAAAAACTAACTAGGTTGGATAGGAGTTGACCTAGGTCCTAAATAAGTTTTGTCAATATGAGTACAAAGTCAACACAACTAACATAGCCATGTAAACTGTTAAAAGAGGTTTTAGGTTAGGAAAAGGGATAATGAATGTGGTAAAATGCTACAAGAGTGTGAAAAATAGGAGGCCAAGCTTAGTGGAAAGGTTTTTAGATGACAAGTATGTAGATAACAAGTGGAAAAATGGATAACAATCTTATGAATCACTAATGGTCTACCCACCCTTAGGGTGTGCACTTAGAGAGATTAAGAATTAATTATTTCTTATAAGATAGAAAGCATCAATAATTGATAAATTTTGAAAATATTATGTATATATGTATGCCCCACTCTAAGATCATCATGTGTCATGTAGGTACAAAGGAGGATGGTGTTTCAAGAAAGAACATAGTAACACACAACATTGAGGCTAAAAAAGTTGCAGTATTTTAAATCGTAAAATAACTAAAAGTAAATGAATGAAAGGGAAATGACTGAAAAAGAATAATGTAATGTATACCTTGACTTACCTTTATCACTAGATGGTTGTCTTTTGTGTTTTTAGTTTTTATTATGGAGGGCATAGAGACTAATTATGATAAACCCAAGAATACAAAACTAAAGATTAAAAATAAACAAATATGGGAAATCCAAGATAACTAGTGTTCTATGGGTAGGAAATACTTGGAAATTTGGTAAGTTGGGGTGACAAGTGCTACTTTAGATCAAATGACCAAGTCAAAATTTAGAGTAAATTAGGTAATCAAAAATCCAAGGCTACTAAAGACCAAAAAATTCAAACAATTAAACCTTAAGTAAGAAAGGCAAACTCATTAAGTCAAACCAAAGATACATGTCAAAAAAAAGATGGTAATCAAACATCAATGTGAAAGAAGTAACAATCCTTACTTAAACAAAGATGGGAAAGAAAAAATGGTAAAAAAACATTGATGAAAATAAATAACAATCCTTAATCATCAATGGAAAAGGGTGCATAAAATGGAAAACAACATTATTGGTGAGTGAGAAGTAATAAACTACCCTCACTCAATAATGGAAAAAGTACATAAAAGTAAAAATAGACTTAGCTGTCCAAAAAAGGGGTAGTAAAACAATGACAAATGGTAAAAATAAATCAGGGAATATCTAGAAATGTAGTGCCATGGTGTAAATAAAATAATCCATAGTTACTCAAGCATATTACTTTCCTCTAAGGATAGATAAAACTAAAACAAAGTAGTGCTAGAATGTTTTTAAGATGTGAAGAAGAAGGAAGTAGAGAAGAGGGAAAACAAATTTAGAATCACATGTGCCTATCAAGGGGGAATGAAATGGGTGGAGGGGAGAATGAAGGAAAAACTAAGGTAGAGGAACTCTTTATCAAATTCAAGACAATCAAATTAGGTTTATGAAAATAAGAGGAATTTTGACCTTAAGGACTCTGAAGAGCTTCTCCTAACCACACAAGTCTTACATCAATAAATGAATTATGTATATCATCCCATGAAGGTTATATGCATGAAAATTAAAATGAATCTACCTTCTCATAATGTGTTCCCCACTCTTTAGGACCCCTTATAGAGCCATCAATATGTTGTGAAGATTACGTACTTATGTGAGAAAGTATTACCATAGAGTGTATTGAATTTTCCTATTCCAATCTACTAGACTACTATACCCCAATGGACCTTAGATCTATTGTGCAACAACTATGGAGTTTGAGATTCGATTAGAGATAAGAGATGTGATTATAATCACATATTTTGGTGTGATTTTGAATTTTGATATTTGTATGTTTCCTTTTGTATATCATTGCCTTTTGTTTCAAATGATTTGTCTTTTAAATTTATTGATGGAATTTTTCTATTACTCCTTCATATGAATTCAAATAACCAAACATGGGTACTAAATATGACCTTGATTTGAATACTTAGGACTTGGTTGTTAAGAGAGATAACTCAGAGAGCATGGTGTCTAAAATTCTTAAACATTAAGGTGAAATAAAAGTGTTATCTTGAATTTGACCTTGTTTGATCCAATATGGAGTGAAATAAAAGGTAATTAAGAGGAATGAAACATTAAACAATTTAAATTACTTCAAATTGGAAAAAAATGTGATAAAGGGTGAAAAAGGGATAAAATTATAGAAAAGTGTGATTCCTTATCATAAGAATGAGGGAAATGGAGGAAAACATGAAAACATAAGTTTTTATGTAAATTTCATCTATCAAAAGAAGCAAAAGCTAAAACTTGAGAATAAAAGATCAATAACCTGTAACCATTGTAGAATGCATTCTAGATAAGGAATGAAAAGATAGTTTTTTAATGAGGAAGGCTAGCTCCTATCCATGATCTTACACTGAAACTCATAAAGTATAAACCCAAGGGGGTTCACAAAGCATGTGAAGAATAAATGGGATAAGAAAAATATGGTATTTGTGAGGAAGGCTAGGTCCTATCCATGGTCTTGCACTGTAACTCATAAAAGAGAAACCCATGAGGGTGTTAAAAAGTGTGTAAAAAGTATGAAATTAAAGAGGATAAAATTATATCATGAGTAAGATCAGATCTTATCCAAGGTTTTACAATGTAACCCATGAGAAGAAGGGAAAACCAAAAGACCAAAAGGAATGACTAAGGTTTATGAAGAGAGAGAATTATGGAAAAGGGTGAGACCCATGTAAGTATCCTACAAAAAAATGTTAGAAGGATAACATATAAAAATAATTATAAGAAGGGAAGGATCCTACACTAACATTGATATGAAGGATGAACATGTGAGAGACAAGATTATGTGTCTCAAAAGGTTTCTTGAAGTTGAATGAGTTTTGGATCATGACATGTAGAATAAGAGTGGACATCACAAGATGTCCCAAAGGGTAATTAGATATAGGTATGAACATCAAAAGATGCCCCAGAGCCTAAAATGATATGTGGGTGGGCATCATAAGATACCCCAAAGGCTAGAGTAATATGTATATGGGCATCACAAGATGCCCCAAAAGCTAAAAAAAGGAATAAAAGAAAACAAAAGATAAGAAGAAAAGAACACCCCATATAGTGTCTAAATGGATTCAAGTTGTCTAAGAATATTATGATAGGGGATATGATACTTGAGGAAAGAAAGAGGATGCTAAGAAAAAATGAGAGATAAATAACTAAGTCAGCTAGACAAAAGAGCAAGGGTAGAAATAAGAGTACAAGGTTGACTAGGGTAACTTAGTGCTAAAAACTAGGAAAAATAGTCTGAAAAGGATACATGGTCGACTAGGTCAACTTAGTATTATAACTTGACTAGTAAAATGGATACAAAGTTGACCAAGTCAATTGACTATTATAGGTAGGAAAAAAGATAGTATATATGAGACTGTGTCAAATAAAATGATAGTGTACTCAAAATAGGGAAAGTTTTTGTAATGTAATTGAAATAAGAAGTGAAATCAAATGCAAAATCAATTGGATCAATGAGAATGATATAATTTTCACACTACACAAAACCTTGCTCTAACACTAGCTAATGCAAGTTTTTGCAATACAACATACATTGAGAAAAGAACAAGTAGTCAAATAAAAATTAAAAGCTAACTAAATGGTCATCCCAAATGTTGTTATATTATTATAAAGTGTTATTAAGTATGATGCAGTATTGGCTAAAAGTAGGGAACTATAAAGTAATCTATGGATGGTTTCAAGACATTTAGTCTAAAAGGGATTTATGTTGGCAATGGTATTGGCTTGGTATTGGGGCCTACCCCCTCACTTCAAAATATCATAGTGGTAAGGGTATAAGGTGCTTAGCCAATAAATACCATTAAACACATGTTTATACTTGGATAGAAAACCAAGTCAGCTTCCCCCTTAGTGATGAAATCCAAGTAGGTATGTCTTAGGTAGACAAATTTTGAATGCATTTTCAAATTATGTGATTTGGTAGTGTGTGTAGAAGGATAAAATAGTAAAACTAAATGGTATATTTAAAAACCACCTAATTAGACTATGTGAGCTACTCTAAGCATGCACATAGCTAAAAATGAAAGTGTGAATTAATTACTAGCATATGGTTCTTAATTCCCAATTTAAGCATGATACAGAGTTAGTTCAGATAATATTATATGCAAAAATTACATAATAGAGTTGATATTATACTATTAAATTAAGTTTCCTTAAGAACCAAGTCAACCAAGTTGACTTAGTCTTTCAGATAGACTACAAAACTAGGTTAACCAGGTTGACCTAGTTTCTTATAGGATTATAGTTTTAAAGACTACAAACTTATGAAAAATAGAAATATAATGAATAATTGAATTGAAAGAGAGATAAAAAATGGAACCTTTGTGGCTTTGAAAATGTTGAGGACTATGAAATTTTTGTTGAAGTGCCTTGAATGCTTGCTTGTAAGTTCCACCAATTGTGTCAACTCGGTCAACCTAGTTTTATGATTTTTTGTTTGTTGAAGCCTATTAAGATGAATGAGTCAACTTGGTTGACATGGTTTGTTATCTATAATCTTTCTAGAGTACTAATTCAACTTGGATAACTTAGTTTGCTATTTTGGAGCTAAATAAGAGACTAAATTGACATGTTCAACATAGTCTATTATTTGGAACTAAATAAGAATACTATGTCAACCTATTTAATTTAGTATCATGTATTTGATGAAGACATACAAAAAAATCACAAAGTCATTTTGATGTGAATATGTGTTAAACATGTACATAAAAGTTAGAATCTATGCTAGTTTGGTTAACCTAGTATTGCCAATATAGAAAATAATGAAATGAAAAGTTTGAAAGAAAACTTGCAAGGGTTAGATTCACATTAGGTTCACTATAATATATATAATTAGAAATGCATAATATCTATAAATCATTCATAACTTGAAGAAGATAGATCCTACTTACACTTCCAATTAAGGATACATTAGATAATCTAGAACATGACCTATATGGATCTACTAGACTGAATTAGGAGATATCTTACCATAATAATATTACTAGGGAGGGTTCCAAAGCCTCTAGTTAATAAAAACTATGAAATAACCCTAAATAAGTTCTATATTTTCATATTCACTACATTAATAACAAGTAAAGCAAAAATCTAATCTAGTGATCACCAAAGCTTTTGAAACAAAGTGGGGGTTAGTAAACATGCATAAGAGAATCATAATTAAGATATGTATAGGTAAGACCTTAGTTCATGGAGAGGAAGAGCAATATTATTCAAAATCCATTACTTATGCTACTTTTATTTACTCAAGAGAAGTAAAATTAGAGATACTTACCTAAAAGATGACCTCATCAAGACTCAATCTTTACCTTGGCCAAAGGTGATTCAAAAGAGGTTATTGTGGTTTATAAAAAAGGCCAAAGCATCCAAGACTTCTCCATAATACTATATTCTTCTCCAAGTACAAACCCTAAGCTAAGAATCGTCAAGTAGAACGGTGGAAAACAAACTGTAAATAAGCACAAATGAAGAATAACTCTTACCTATTTTCAAATAATGGTGAAATGAATGTGTTTATATAGGTGGATCTAACCCTAAACCTTTTTAAAAAAATTAGTTGATTGGGTTGACTTGGTTTACCTAGTATCGTTATTGACAAAATCTCACTAGGTAACAGACTAGGTCAGCCAAGAGCTAACCTAAGCCCTAAATAAGTTTTTTCAATAAGATTATAAGGTCAAAACAACCAATATAGTCATTTAAACTATCAAAAGAGGTTTCAGGTTAGGAAAATGATGAATGAATGGGGTAAAAGACTGCATGAGTGTGCAAAAGATGAGGCCAAGCTTAGGGGAATGGTTTTTAGGAGATAAGTGTGTAGATAACAAGTGGAAAAATGGAAAACAATACTATGAAGCACCAATGGTCTACCCATCCCTTTCTCAGTGCACCCCTTAGGTCATGCACTCAGAGAGATTAAGACTTGATGGGTTCCTGAAAGATAAAAAGCATCATTAATTGATAAAGTTTGAATATATTATGTATACATAAAGAGACAAAGTTTACTAGTGGATGAGAGATATACAACTACGTGTAACCTAACCAAACATATAAGTATAAGGACAACAATACCAAACATGAGAGAATGAAAAAGGGACATCTTTCATACTAAGATGATAAGTCACTAGGGATAGTGAAAAGTAGCCACATGGAAATAAGACTCACTAAATTTATCATTATGAAATAAAAATTCAAATAAAAAAATAGACTGGGAATGGAAAAAAGTTCTGTTATTGCCTTTAATATGTATAAATTGGTAACTCAATGCATTTTATTCATAGATTAGATGAATCTAAAAATATATATTCAGTATCAAGGTAAGGTATAATCATAATGACTTCTAGATAACTTGTGCACATCATGAATTCAAGTTTCACAGCAACTCAAAGACTTCAAGTTTTCACAGAACATAAAATTATTGTGAAATTCTAATGGCCTCCACATCTTACACATCTCCTCCTTTGGAATACTTGATTGTAATATAAAAATGAATACATATACCCCATATTTAATTCAACAACACTACAACATAGGTTCAAACATTATTCAACTATTTAGGATGAAGTGAAATCTATGAAGCCATATAGGGCACAAGATCAATTATTCTCTTCACATAGAGATATATGGATGACCTCTTGGAATTCAAAGTAATATGTATACATAATGATTCATAAAATCTAGTGGTAATGCTCTACATTGACATGCTCTTTGATTTATTCATAAATGACCAAATTAGTAGGAAAATCCACACCATAGGCTTAATTCCACCCTCATGGATTACATTAGTAATAATGCCTTTGTGAAGTACTATCAGCTTCATGTCCCTAATATAACCTATGGCCAAGCCATGGTCAAGTCATGTTTGATTGTAAATTTAATCCCTAATAAACTATGTGATAATGGGCCAAGAACCCAAGTAAATTTTCCATTAGATGCCCAATTTCTTCTGTACCCATACGATCCTTTAGTGTAGGCATAAGTATCCCCATGGCTCTATTGAACAAATTATATGGGTTACCAAATTTTTATTATTTCTAGGATATATGAGTTCCACTAGTAGACATTATTTTGAGCTCAAGGAAAATCATTGACTTGGGTGAGATCATTAGTTTCAACCTAATATATTACATCAATAATCTAGGCTATCTACTTGATATAAATTTGTATATGATGTCAAACATTGTGGATGCCATAACTACCATAGTTCACTCATTCTTGTCATTATAATTTGATCCTTCTACATAATTCCCTAAGAACAAAATTTGCAATGAATTTAATATCCTTCATGTTCATAGGTTCATCAGGCAAATTAAGAGGTTAACAAAGATGTTTTACCCTATGGTATACCAAACCATCTATGGTCAAAATCTACCTAGGTTGTTAGATCATATAAAAATAACTCTCAATAAAATAAGTGACTATTGGTTATATCTAGAGTAGACATTTAAATTTAACCACTTTCATGTCTAAATTGTAATAAAGAGTGATTTCCTACAATCATATGTATGTTTAACTAGAATTTATAACTACACCTAATTTACTTGTAAAACTATTTTTTTAATCCAAAATTGTAATGACACATCCATGATTAGAGCAAGGTATTGTATTTCATCATTTATCTTAAAAAGTGCATCCATAATTAAATCAACCCTTTACAAGTATTTTAATAAAATAATTAAATGAATACTTGATTGAGAAATAGAAACATTTCAAAAGACAAATTTTCTTCTAATTATTGATTAATTCCACTTAATCAAGCCTAATCATTCCTCTAATAAAAAAATTCATGTATTTGAATTATCCTATTTTCTTAAAATCAAAATTAAAATACTCCCCACAAATGGATGGCATCATCATGTAAAGTGTGTATTAAAGGGAAGGTTATGACATGTATTACATTTTACTTAAACACTCAATATAAGTTCTTACACCCTTATTACACACTCCTTCTCTTACACCCCTCTTACAAAATCTAAGAGGACCAATGACTGCACTTTTCTTCCCATGTGACTTCAATAATCCAAGAGGCCTTAAATGGCCTCTCTTATAGATTCCATATGTGTAATCATATATTTGAGGATCGATCCTCAACCCTCCATCTTGATATGAATGGTTCACAATGATTTAGTAAATCTATAAATAAGAGCCTCAAATATCTCATTTCAATAGGCTTCTCCATGTAAACTTACGTTACCCAATTACACAAGGAGCTTCCTTACTCTCATGCTAATCTAAATACAAATCAAGTGTAGACAAGGAGAGATGCTATTCATGTGAGAAATAAATAGTTTAAAAATAGTTATACATCTACAAGTCATGCTCAGCCTCTTTAGACCAATATTCAAACAAATATTCAAGGGAGGTAAAAATGATGGTTCTTTATCTTTCAATTGCATTTATTGTTTGTTGTCCATATAGCTCAACCTAGGGATTACAATTGATTATTAAATAAAAATTAGTTAATATCTCTTGGATTCTTGATCTACATAATGACATACCCATTGGGACCTGAAGGATTGGACACATCTCACATTCTCTTTTAGATCATTTACCTTCTTCTAATTACCATAATTAGCCTTCCTAAAAAGATAATTCTCTTTTTTATTTTCATGTTATTTCCATGTCCATTCCATACCAAACATCAAATTCATGACTGTATAATTGAAAAATTGATAGATTCATCATCAAAATTATTAATTATAGTAGCAAAATGATCTTTAGCAATGGTGAAATTAGTTTTAAGCTAGGAAATAAATTTTATTCATTTTATTCTATTCTGACTGTTTTCTTATAGAATAGTGAAATCAAAAATAATTTTAGAGAAATCATGTTGCATATTAGTGAAATTATGCTAAGCATCAATGGAATTTTTTATAAACTATGAAATTTTTTATGTACCTTTTTGTTTTGACTAATTTTTTATAGATTTGTGGAATTAGAGATCTTATCCATGAAATCACTTTGGGTATTTACAAAATTGTCTCTATACTTTTATTTTCTATTTTAATAGTATTTATGAAATTGAACATAACTATAATGAAATTGTGACACCAAGTATAAAAATAATTATGCACCCTTTCTTTTTATTTTTTCTTATTTGTAGGCCTTAATTATGAAAATGTAGCTTCTAGTATTGAAATTATGAATCTTAGTATAGAAATCATTATACCATGTTTTCTATGCTTTTTTATGTATGTACCATTAGTGAAATCATAAAATTTAGTAGTGAAATCATCATTTATTATAGTTAAATCATTGGAAGTAGTATTAAAATTTCTTCGTGTTCTCTATTTCTATTTATAGGCCCTAATTATGAAATTGAAAGACTTAGTAATGAAATTGTCTTGCATAATCATAAAATCATTTTATAACAGGGTTGAGATTTTAAAAAACCTTCTTTCAAACTAATTATTGATTCAAATCCACTTTTATCAAACTTATAAATATTTGTGCTATAGGACCTTAGCCAAATAAATGGTATTTTGAGTCAAAAAAGTCATTTCTACCTCACGTTTTGATTCAGGCATTAAAATAAATTCACTTTTCAATTGGGTTATATTTTAAAGTTACATACTTTCTTGAAGGTTTGTTTATTGCTTGATTGTCTTGTGGGATAATATTTACCCATATGCTCTGCCCTTTTTGGGTGATTCAAGAATGAAAAAGTTTCTATTTTCCTTTTACTCTATTTTTCTTTTGACTTTGTCGAGTTGATTTCATCACCTTCCCATAAGTCTTTAGGGGTGTGTTGACTTAGGAAGTGACATCCTAGAACTGTACCAAATCCTACTTATCAAGATGGCTATACATATTGAGGAATGATACATCATGAAGGCCTAAATTTTTACTTACACATTGTCATGTGAGGAAAGTAACCCTAGGAAGTTATTTCCAATATCCTAGGCCAAGGTGTAGTACCCTCTAAAGGAGATATATTGGAAATGTGATTGAAATTATTCATTAATGGATTTGTTCCCATGTAAAACCTATTATGGGTTTTATATAGGGACCATATAGAAATCCCAAGTAAAACTATAAGTGAACTCCAAATTCAGTTGCACTCTACCTAGACCCTTACAACTAAAGTAGTTACAAAGGGACAAGATCTTATCCTGAATGGCCCAATATTGGATTGCTTCTTATATGCCTATTTTATTTTAAGTCATCCATAGATGTAAGGGTAAGAATATAACATCCCCCAAATATCACCTTACTCATATGAAACTTCTGAGATAAGGGTGGGGTTAAAATATTAACAATAATTATAATAATTTATTTAATGAACATTTAAATTTTATAATCCTCTCAAGGTGAGTATTTTAAAGGTTGAAAGGATGTGATGAAAACCTATGTAAATTATTAAATTATCATGTAATGATTTTATTTTATTTCTTGATTGTTGTGTCAATACCTTTTTTACACTTTAACATACAAAATCAAACAAACCAAGTCCAAGTCCAAACCATTTTTATACACACACAATGAGGAATTATTAAGCTAACATTATGGGTCAAATAAAAGTGACATGTTAAAACTTGGTCCCAATAACTATATTTCCTATCCAAACCATGCCATTAGCCTACCCAATTTGAACTAAGAGTCTTATCCTGACCCAAATTTCCATTTCAATCCAAGTCCAAAATTTTAACTTCATGTTCATGATGTGCCATTATGAAGTTCACTTTAGTCAAAATATAAGTACAAATCCAAGTGCCAATTTTAATTCAACCTTATTTTGAAAGGTTAAACCAAGTATAGTTATGAGTCTAATTCCTAATTCCAAGATCAAGTTCTAATTCTAGTTGAGTTGTGTTAAGACCAATTCCTTTTAGAATTCAAAAATTTAAAGCTTAGATTAAATCTTCATTCCCCATTGTCAACCAAGACCATTTATTGTGCCAAACTTCCTACGTTCTAATGTTTCTAAATTATCTCAAATTGACCAAGTTTCCTTTGTTTTATAACAAAGTAAATTTTCTAAGATAGAAACATCTCAAGACAAGACCAAGTGCAAAATATTTCCTAAGTATAAATATTGAACCTTTATACTTAAAACCATTGTCCCCAAAACTTGTGTATTTTTCCTTTAAAAACTAACTTTGAAACATTTACATTGATATATATTTTATTGGTATATTCTAATTTTACCTTATCATAATATAAACATCTTACCTCAAACCAATTTCCAAGTGATATTCCAAGTGTGATCATGTATCAAGTCAAGACATATTCTTACATATTCAAGACCTTTTCCTATTTGCCTTTTACCCAATTTTTCTTTTGAATTTGTGGGGTGATTTCATTGCCTCAAATAAGTCTTTATGGGTGTGTTGACATAGGAAGTGACATCCTAGAATTGTACCAAATCCTACTTATTTGGTGGGATATACATATTGAGGAATGTTGTCATTATGAAGGCCTAGATTTTTGCTTACACATTGTTGTGTGAGGAAAGTAACCCCAAGAAGTTATTTATGTAGTAACCTTGAAAGGAGATATATTGGAAATGAGATTAAAATTATTCATTAATGGAATCATGCCTACATACCACCCATTATTAGTTTTATATAGGAACCATATAGAAATCCCAATTAAAATTATAAGCAAACTCCAAATTCAATTTCAATCGACCTAGACCCTTATGACTGAAGTGGTTACGAGGGATAAGACCTTATCCTAAATATCCCAATCATGGATTTATTCTTATATGCCTATTTTGTTGTAAATAATTCATTGATGTAAGGGTTCAAAGGTAACATCCCCCGAAGATCACCTTACTTGTATGAAACTTTTGAGAGAAGGGCGGGGTTAAAATAATAACAATAATAACAATAATTTCTTTAATGAACATTTGAAATTTATAATTCTCTCTCAAGGTGAGTATTTTAAAGGTTCAAAGTATGTGATGAAAACCTATGTTAGTTATTAAATTGTCATGTAATTATTATATTTTATTTCTTGATTATTGTGTCAAAACCTTGTTTACACTTTAAAATAACAAATCAAACAAACCAAGTCCAAGTCTCAACCATTTTTATAAACACACAATGAAGAATTACTCTACCAAAATTCTAGGTCAAACAAAATTGACATGTTAAAACTTGGTCCCAATACCTATCTTGCTTATCCAGACCATGCCATTTTGTTACCCAATTTGAACTAAGAGTTTTATCCTGATCCTAGTTGCCATTTCAATCCAAGTCCAAAATTTCAAATTCTTGTTCCATTGTTCCATTATGTTTTTCACTTTAGTTGAAATCTATGTACAAATCCAAGTTCCAATTCTAAGTCAACCATATCTTTCAAGGTTAAACCAAGTCTAATTCCAAATTCCAAGACCAAGTTCCAATTCTAGTTGAGTTATGTTAAGACCAATTCCTTTTAGAATTTAAAAGTTTAAAGCTTAGATCAAATCTTGATTCCCCATTGTCAACAAAGACCATTTATTTTTCAAACCTTCCTAGCTTCCAATGTTTCTAAAGTATCTTAAATTGGCCAAGTTTCCTTTCTTTGTTAACAAAGTAAAATTTCCATGATAGAAACATTTCAAGACAAGACCAAGTGAAAAATATTTCCTAAGTCTAAATATTGGACCTTTATACTTGAAACCATTATGCCCAAAACTTGTTTATTTATCCTTTAAAAAATAAATTTGAAACATTTATGGTAATATATCTTTAATTAGTGTATTCTAATTTATCCTAGCATAATCCAAACATCTTACCTCAAACCAATTGTCAAGTGATATTCCAAGTGAGACCACGTATCAAGTCAAGACAAAATCTTACATATTAAAGACATTTTAAAGATGAAGATTATAATTTTATACATGCCTAAGTACACACATAGTGGGGCCATTTAAAACCCATCATTTGATGAGGAATTAGTTTACAATCCCTATGGGTGTGATCACTATGTAGAATATGAAGGAAACCAACAATACCTTACTAATACACTATCTAATGCTGAAATTAAACAACATAACCCATACATTAAAATCATATCACCTATTGTTGAACAAGGCCAATAATAATCATATTTTTCACATGTTCCATTTGAAATTGAGCATATCCCTAACCTAGTGCATCTTGTTAACATTCCACTTAGGGATGAATATCAAAAATATCAATTCGATCGAAAACTATTTGACAATAAAGATTAAATCTTGTTAGATTTTTGTAAATGGGTAAAAAGTATTCTCCTAATTTTCCCATATAGGAATTTTTTTATTTGGTTATAACACCCAAGGAAAAACCTCTTATATTATCAAAAATCCATGTTTCCTCTAGCCAAGATCAAATTTTCAATCAAATTCCAGTAGTGTTAGACAAAGGAAAGGGTCAACTAGCTTACCCTCCCACACAAATCCATCTTATTGCTTCATAATTAGAGCAAGCTAATCTTGTTATATATAATTTAGTTAAATCTTTGACCACATTTAAAGTTTAAAATCCTACATTATTGGATCGAAATCCTCCAACAAAATAACCTTTGGATTTGTCCACCTATCCCATGTATAATCTAAATCCATTTTATAAAAAATATTAGTTGTATATATGTTTAATACACCCATAGTTGAAACTAATTTAGTGACTAATCCTTACTCAGATCTCCTTATATATTCTACACAACATTTGGTGGATGTATCTCAAGTAGCATATTTTAACCCACATCAAGTACCATCCAACATGAAATAAAATATTATTTCATCTTCTCCATGACCCCCTCCTTCCAATATTCCAAGTACCTTAAAAAAATAAGTTAAAAACCCACCTGAGCCACAAAAACAAGTTTCAAGTACCCCACTTCAATAAATGGTGACCACTCCTACACTTCAACAAGTGAAAAATAATCCCCCACCTCAATAGGTAGTGAGCCACATGTCATTACAATAAGTGTCAATTAATCCCTATCCAATGTTGTCTAACCAACATCGTGTTTCTTGAAGTAAACCAATTACCTATTATATTCAATAAAGTATCATCAATCCAACAACATGCTCCAATTAACCAACAATAAGTTCCCATATAATTCAAATTCATAGGAATCAACATCAAATTCCCATATAATCCAAATAATTTCCATTGAATTCCCAATGGAACATTCCTCCATTCATGCCTCAGTTCCTTCCAAATCAACACCACACTCAACAACAAGTGCTTTACCAACAACAAGTCCCATATAAAAATACAAATATACTCAAAGATTGAATATCCTAGTAAAACCAATTACGTATAAATTACCCAATATTTTGTACTGCATCTTTATCGAGGTCAAGGTACTTGTTCCTTATAATACTATAGACATCGAAATCGTGTCTACCCCTTAGTCACCCTCCCCCATTGGTCCCCTTGGTCCATATTCCTAACACTTGTCCTAAGCCCCCTCAATTTTAAATTAAAATAATCAAATATTTTAATTTAGTAGCCCCCTTGCCACTTCACCCATGCCACCTTGAATTCCTCTCCTTGGATGCCCCCACCTCATTCCAAGCCTTAATGACCCAAATCCCATCTTAACCCTTCCTCTCGCATCCATTTAAGCCCCTCTCGATCATTTTTTAACGCCATTTGACCCTGGCAGTGCGTAAGAATAGACAGAAGGCTAAATTTAGCCTCTCTCCCCATTCTTTGACCACCGACGTCGGTCATTATGCAGCCGACGTCGGCAGTTATGTTGGCATTGGTTTTCTTTAAAACCAATTTTTTCCATCCATTGCTACCCCCACGAATGAAAACTCTTTGGCATCTTAGCATTCAAATTATTTCTCTCTCCCTCTCATACAACAAACATCACCAGCTACAGGTACTCTATAGGAACAGCTCCAGGCTCTTGGCATTGCAGGTCCATCAACAGCATCAGCAACAAGGCTTCTACACTCCCTCTTTAGCAAGCAAAGAGATAAGCATTTTTACTGTCTTTTTCATTTCAGTATTTCTTTTTGATTCATCTAATAACCAGCCCACTGCTTAAACTCAACCTACCCTTCCCTGAGAGGCTGAAAGGCCTTCTTTAATCCCTGTCTCCCTATCACCCTATCCTCTCTCTGATCCCCTATTCTGACCATACCTCTTGCCTCACAGCCCTGCATAGACTATCCAAACAAGTTCTCAAACCCTTAAATAGCTCTCAGATCATCCAGATAAATCTTTAGGCCATTTTGAAAATCCAAAAACCCATCCAAAACCTGTCCCAGGCCATTGCCCCAACTAACCTCGACCATTGCCCCTACCGACGTTGACAGAATAACTGATGTTGGGGACCTTCCTTGACCGACACCGGTAGAACCACCAACGTTGGTGACTGTGCAAGGCAGATTACTGCATAACAAGTATGCATTTGCTTTCATTTCTTTCATTCTGTCTTTATCATTTTTTGTTTTTGTCAATATTCTATTTTTTATCAATGGACTGTCATCCCCTAAGAAGTCTTTGCACTTCTAGGACCAAGCCTTTGCTTGGCAGTCCACTTTCTAGCCTTCTAACAATTTCCATGTTTTAGTCTCTTTCTTCTATAGGTGTCATCCTCCATAACCAAAGAGGAGTTCCTGCTATCGTCTGAATCTGGTGCGCAAGACTATATCTAGGTACGTACAAGCCCTAGACCATTTATCTTATTTCCTCATTTCCTTTTGAATGTGAAAGCGAAAACTTGTTTGGAGACATTTTGGCATGCCTGGTGGGACCCTAGGGTATTCCTTGGGTTCTTTTCTTTCTTTTCATATAGGGTGCATTAGGTTTCTCCTTTTCATCTCTTTCTTCTATCTTCCAAAAGACACTATTAGCAAAAATTAAAAAGAATCATTCTTGTTCTTTCTTTTCTTGCATCTTAGACTAGTCAACTCATACTCTTCAACCCTTAACTTGTTTTCATCCGAACTCACATCTCATTTTGGGCTTAAAACACATTGCATTTCATTTCTTCTTGACTGCATACTTAGTCCACATCTAGTAATTAAAAATTGCATCATGAATTAATCGTAGATCACTTATGTTACACAACCAAATCACTTACACAAATCAAACATCTTAACTCACCTGAGACAAGGCCCGACTGAGATTTCATCACCTAACGGATACCTTACCCATCCCGGCAATCCCACTTGGACTTCACTACCAAGGGGAAAGCCCACTCTGTTCTCTGGTAGAGGATAATCTCTAGGGGAAGTACATACTAGCTAAGCGAGACCAGCTTACCACTGGGCTCGTGAAGTGAGGGGAGCTTGCTCCTTACCACCAGACCAAGTAAGAAACCTAACACAGACTCTTGAGCACCGAAACAAACCTAAAACCAGCTCTAGACTACTTCTTCTAGGACTCACTTTACAAGCCAACCTCCCAACACATTCTAAGGCATAAGCCAACATGATTCTAAAAAGTTGATTCTTAGGATCTAACGCTTAGGGTATGCCTGTCTCCATCTATTTTTCTATTCCTATCTAGTTTTTTGAGCTAGTGAGGACATTTTTCTTCTTTCCAAGAACTTTAAAATTCTTTGAGTTTCTAGAAAACACAGTCACCGACATCGGTTTTACCATCAACGTCGGCAACCCTTCTTCACCAGCATCGGTTACCTAACTGACATCGATAGTATATTTCACCGACATCAATTTTTAAACTGACGTCGGTCACTGTCTAAATTTTTCTTCCCCAAAATAGCAAGCTTAAACCCTAACTTTCTTGCTATCTAGCACCATTCTAGTTTTCTGAGACTAAAAAAACACAGTCTTTAACACCTGAACCTTTTTGCTTTGAATGGTTTTGACACGCAGTCAAACCAAGGCTCTTCTTGACCATGTGAGACATCAACCCCTTTCGCCTTCCCCGTCCATAACCAGTCATATAATGGAGTTCCACTCGGAGACCGAAAGAACTCCTACTCGATCGACCTCGACTCAAACTCCCATAGTCCCTGAAGGGGACCAAGATTTCAAAAGATTCTTGGACCTCAATGTCAAAGCCTTGCAACATTATCTCGCGTGAAGCCGAATGTGAGACTCCTTAGGCAACCCAATTTATGGGATGTCGACCTCCTTAGTCGAGACGATGATCACATCAACAGTGTCCACAATTCAACCTATAGACAATCAAGCCAACACCTCGACTAATAACGCGATCGTGTCCTACCTTCAAAATTTAGCCTCTCCTTCTAGACCTACCTCCATGGGGGTTTCGGCACCCCCTCAACCTCAAACTACTCAACCAAATTCTACACCTTTCCAAAACCTAGTGGTCTCTATCCCCCCTACTCTTGCACCTATCAACACAAGAGTAACTACCTACCCTTCGACAAGTGTGGCCACCCCTCAACCACCTTTGACGGCCCCTATCCAATTTGTGCCCACCAACCCCATAGCACAAGTGCCCTTGGCTTCAACTTTCACCCCGATGACTAGCTACTCATATGTTGCGCCTATACAAGCGTAACCAACCACGTCATATGCCCCTCTCAATACCTTCCAAGTGCCTTACAACCTAGGGGGCGCTCCACCCACCAATCCATCAGATGACATAATCAAAATGCTGATGGATAAAATGTCTAGTCTCGAGACCTCTGTTTCTGGTTCATGCAATGCCCTCTCATATGAGCAAATTTGCAACAAACCCATCCATCCCTCCGTCCCGATTAGGCCATATCCCAGTCAGTGGGAGATTCCTAAATTTTTTCATTTTTAGAGTAAGGAAGACCCGCAACAGCACCTACAGGCATTCAGACATGCCTGTTATCTCATAGCCCATGACGATGCATTACTTCTATGCACGTTCCCCATGTCTCTTTCTGGTGCTACTCTCGACTGGTACAGCTCTCTCGCTAGCCATTCCCTTTTCACATTCACCCAGCTAGCTCAACTCTTCCTCGACCACTTCTCTATCAATATCACCAAAAAGGTCTTAATCACAGATCTGTATTGTATTTGGCAGTTTGAGGATGAATCCATAGCCGATTTTGTTGCTCACTGGAGAGGCCTCATCAATTAGCTCTCCTTTTCTCTGCCCCAACCCAAGCTTATCAAACTTTTCTCTCAGGCCTGTGCCAAGCATATTCCCTCCACCTTGCGGGTTCAGACATTCTGCACCTTTGATGAAGCCTTCATGATGGCCCGAAAGCTTGAATTACGTGCCATCGAGGAGAACAAAGTCAAGTTGCAAAGTAAGAACCCTAACACCAAGTCTAATGACTCATCCTCTAAACCTTCTTCATCTAATCCCAAATCTAAGGCATCAGCAAATGTTGTAGTCATTAGACCTTCATCCTCTTCAACAACCAATCAGCCTAAACCGTCTACATCCTAAAGTATCACTCGTCAATTCTAGCAAAGATATGTGCAGCGACATTATACTCCACTAGGGGAGCCATACGCATCTGTGTTGGATAAGCTTGTCAAATAGGGGGTTCTCAATATCCCCCAAATCTGACCACCTCCATAATTTGATCCCTCACGTGCCATCCCTGTGTGGTATAGGGAAAATGATTTTTGCAACTATCACCGTGTTAAAGGCCATGACACAGGCAACTGCAAGACTCTTAAAAACATCATCCAAGACATGCTTGATAAGGGTGACCTCGTCTTAGACAATCCAAATGCGCCACCCAATCAAGGCATAGACATTTTCAAACAACCATTCCCCAATCATCTTCCTACCCAAAACAATGTACAGACCATGACTGATGACACTCAAGAACATAACATACGCATAGTCAATACGGTCTCGCCCTTCATCCTTGACCAACCTCTCTCACTGACTCAAGAGGTTAGTCAACCCATCAATCTATCATAGGTGGATGAACCTTTGTCTCTTATTAGTTCTCCATCAACTTCCCTTATATTGGAGGATGCCTCAACCATACCAGCACCACCAGTCTCACCGTCCTCCTTGCTACCTATGGAGGACCCTACCCTTCCTACTCCTCAACTACAAGTGGAGGGTGAAATCATCCCTGCCCTCTACCCTCTTGAGGAGCCTCATTCTCTGGTTCCTTCTCCACCCAGGGAAGAACCTGTTATGACTTCATCATGCCTTGGGTCTGAGATTGCTACACCTACCTCACTTTCGGCCCCATAACCATCTACATCTTTTGAAGGACCCAAGCCTCATCCGACATCTTCCCAACCATTTTCTCGATTAGTGGAGAAACTAGGACTTCTCCCTTCACAAAAAGTGGAGCATCAGGCATTATGGGAGTGACTCACAGCTCTTCAGCATGCCCGTGCCATCTCATCTCATGCCGCCAACCCACCCATGGCAAAATCTCCCAAGACTTCTAACAAGGACCAGACTTCCACTTCTAAACCTTTAAAATCTCAACCATCCACATCAAGTCCACAACCCTCATCCACCACATCAAAACCAATCAAGACACTCGGTGTTTGCCCCATCTCTAACCTCACTCACCCGCAAGTGAAGGTAGACCTAGACTAGGCCTCGACCAATAGTAGTCTTCAAACCAAATCAAAAAAGACTGCTAAACTACAGTGGCAAACTCCTCCTCCTTTGTCACCATTGCCCTCCATTTTGGGCCCTCATCCTTCGACCGTAATCAGAGTCCTCCCACTCCAACCTCTAATCAAAACAAGTTGCCTCCTCTGCTTCCTTTGCCTACCACCAGTCTACCCTCTCTCAAAAATTTGGCATCTCTCATGAAGAAAGTGTCGTCTCTGCATGTCGCCGCACCATCAACCCAAAAGGTGGTACAAAAGCCTCCTTCAACACCGCCCAAGCAAGAGTCACCAGCATCTCACGCATCAACAAGCACGAACCCTTTAGTGGGCTCATACGCTTTGATATTGCATCAAATTTTGCAAACCTCTAGCATAACCCTTCCATCTATCAAGCCATTCTAACCCCTCAGGTCAAAGCCCTCCTAGTTTGATGATACAAAGATTTGCCTATATCATCGTATGCCAAGACATGACACTGAGAATTGCTTTGCCCTCAAGGCCGTCATTCACCGCTACATGGAGAAAGACACTCTTCTTCTTGAGGACACTATTGATAGACCCCTAATGCCTTCCCATATCCCTCCAACCTCTTCAACCACATCAACATCTCATCAGTAGGCCATGACCTCTTCATCTCCTTCACCCCCTATCTTCAAAATCAATGCCATCCACATAACCACTAGGTCACAAAAGGATAAGGCAAAAGAAAAAGCTGTCATTCTTTGGACCTATCCCTTTGTCAAGCCACCTCAACTGCCAAAACCCAAAATTTCTATCCTTGGCGCATCTCAACCCTCTTCTTCTTCTTCAGGGGCAATCCATGACTCTATGTTAAAACAACTTCACCAGATACCCGTGAAGATGACCTTGTATGACCTTATCCAAACTTCACCCCAGCATCATCAAGCCCTCATCAGAGCCTTGCAAGCATTGGAGGTCCAACCCGAGGACCCCCAACCACTAGCTACCCTGGTCCACTCATTATCCCCCATTGCCTCTATCACTTTCAGCAATTTTGAAATTCCTACATCTAACTCGAAAGATCAGGATGCCGCTCTCTTCATCACTGCCTATGTTGATCGAACTAGCATCAAGTGAGTTATGATTGATGAAGGCTCTAACATTAACATCATCTCTACCCATGCCTTTGATCAATTGGCCCTCCCCAAGAATTGCATATCCAAAACTGATGCAATCCTATGATCCTTCAATGACACCACTGCCACAACCATTGGCACCGTCATCCTCCACATTCATGTTGGCCCACGCACAGTCTCAGAGCTCTTCTATATCATCGAAGGAGAGTTTTAATATATCATGTTGCTAGGCCGACCCTCGATTCGTGCCATGGCTTGTGTTCCCTCTACCCTGCACCATTGTGTAAAATTTGAACACGACAGGCAAGTCCACACCATTCCCGCCGACCCATCACCTTTCAAAACTTGTAACATGACCTATCGACCAAATGACATTCTCATTCCTCTCAAGCCATCAATCTCAACACCACCTCCATCTGCAGAAGCTTCGACTAGTTCGCAATCGGTGGTCACCCTCACACCACCTCTTCAAGTGACAACCAAAGACCCCATGGAAGACATCTTCCAATGACTTTCACTTGGGGAATATCGCTTGCTTGCCTTAGACATGTTCCAAACTCTACAAGAGTATGGACAACTTCACCACAGCCCCAGTTATGACCATTAAATTGGGATGGTCGTGCCTTATGGTCCTCCTCATCTTCAAACCAATCTCATTTATGGGGGGCTCAATCAAGCTCATACTAATGGGAACCCTCTCTCTTCACCTCAACCATTCACATCAGACTTCTCATTTCTTAGCAACCCCACCTTTGCACACATCTACCTTTATAGGTGTGCATGGAAGGGTTTTGGCTTCGGGCGCTATGAGCAAGGATCCCATCAGCCCATCGAACCTCTCAATGATGACAATGCCAAGAAATGATATGGCCTAGGTTTTCAAGACCCTGCTTAGGCTTTTGTAGACCTTTTTCTTGAACCCACCATCGACCAATCTCCTCCAAGCTCGCCCATTCCTCCCCCTTCACCTACGGAGTTGGTGGTTTCCATCCCTCCTAGGTTTTTTTTGCATAAACACCATCTACCTGGAACCCCTAACCTATCAGCTAAATGGGGTGTCCAGGTCTCTCCCTCTCATTTATCCCTCCATGATAGAAGATGAGTCGGCGACCATCAACACTGTCCATTACGTAGACGATGACGCCATTCTTTCCTACATGGGTGCCGATGACTCTTTCATCTAATGCTCCCTCCCTTCTAAAACCCAAATTATGTTAAATGAATCAACCATTGACATCAACCTCCCTTCTTCTGATGTTCCTCACATCTTAAAGATTGGCCAATCTTTAGACACTCAGGAGTAGCTAGACTACACCCAGTTCCTCTTAGACCATAGCAAGGCCTTTACCTGGACCTACAGTGACATGCTTGGCATTGACCCCACCATATCCATTCATAACATTGTCACCAAACCAGAGGCTAAGCCTGTCAGGCAAAAGCTTTGAAAGATGCATCCTCGTGTTGCGCTCCTTGTCAAAGAGGAGCTCCAGTGCCTTCTCTCTGTCTCTTTCATCCAACCTATCGATTATCTATAGTGGGTCTCTAACATCATCCCTATTACCAAAGCAATTGGGGGGACCCAGATCTGCATGGACTATCGCGACCTCAACCTGGCCTGTCCTAAAGACGACTTTCCTCTTCCCAATATTGACCAACTTGTTGATCTCATGGCCGGCCATGAAATGCTATCACTCATGGATGGGTTTTTAGGATACAACCAAATCCTTATTGCACCAGAATATCAGCACAAGACTACCTTCATCACCCCATGGGGGACTTTCTGCTATAGGGTCATGCCTTTTAGCTTGAAGAACATAGGTGCCACATATCAGCATGCCATGACTTACCATTTCCATGATCTCCTCGACAAAATCATGGAGGACTATGTGGATGACCTATTAGGCAAGTCTAAGCTTCGCCGTGACCATTTGACCATCCTCAAGATCATCTTCTCTCACCTTCTTCAATACAATGTCCACCTTAACCCCAAGAAATGTGTCTTTGGAGTCCTCTCAGGCAAGCTCATGGGTTTCATCATTTCTTTCTGTGGCATCGAGATAGATCTCACCAAGATCTGCACTATCATTGAGATGCCACCTCTAACCAATCTCAAGTGGCTTCGCAGTCTACAGGGTAAGCTCCAGTCCATTTGCTATTTCATCTCATAGCTTTCTGACCACTGCCAACCTTTTCATCTTCTCCTTAAGAAGGACATCTCCTTTAAATGGGATAAGGACTACCAAGAGGCTTTTAAAGCCCTCAAACGCTATCTAGTCTATCCACCAGTCCTCATTCCACCTAAAGATGACCAACCCTTCTACCTTTACATCTCAGCAACCAACCATTCATTAGGTGCCATGATCGTGCATCGAGACGAGCATCACCATGAGCAAGCGGTTTACTATATCAGCTGAACACTTGTCAACTATGAAACTCGATATACTCATACCGAGAAACTCTATTTGGCATTAGTCTTTGCCACTACTAAGCTCTACCATTATCTTCTTAACCATAATACCTTTGTCATCACTCACACTGACCCTCTTAAATGCATGCATTCCAAGCCATATCAAAATCAATGTATGGCTCGGTGGCTCATGCTGCTTGTTGAGTTTGACTTAGAATGCATCCAGTAGAAATCTATCAAAGGGCAAACCATCGCTGACCAATTGGCAGATGCCCCTCTCCTCGACAATCAACCTTCTCAATGTGAGTTTCCCGATGAATCTATCACCGCGCTTTCCATTGATGACACCGTCTATCAAATGACCATGTTCTTTGACGGCTCCAAATGTCAACTTGGTGGGGGTGTGGGAGTCATTCTCATCCCACTCGAAGGTGAGCCCATACCTCTATCTTTCAAGCTCGACTTTAATTGTACCAATAATATGGCTGAATATGAAGCCTTAATTTTGGGACTTCAAACTGCCCTTTCTTTAAGCATCAAGACCATCAACATCTTCGATAACTTGCAACTTGTCATCAATCAAGTCAATGGTTCATATCTTTGTAAAAATGAAATTTTACAAAGATACAAAAACCGTGTTGACACTCTTCTAGCCTCTTTTGACCATTACCTCTTGCAGACTGTTCCACGCTCCACGAATAAGTTTGCTGACACCATGGCTTCTCTCACCTCGCATATCCCATCTTCGTCATCCTCATCCAGACTTTTTGTCATGGTACATCATGTGCCATTGCCTTCATACATTTCTACTAACATCAACCATGTCAACACCATAGACTCTAGTCCATAGGATGTTTGGTATAAACAACTTGTGGACTACTTGACTCATTCTATCATCCCTCTCAATCTCTCTAGCAATGCACAGCAGGCTTTCATCAAACACATGGCTCGATATACCATGCTAAGGGGTCTTCTCTATAAGTGAGGCTTCAACGGCCTCCTTCTTTGCTGTCTAACCTCGACTAAATCATCTCATGCCATTAAACAAGTCCACGATGGGATTTGTGGTGGACACTTCAGTGGGAACTCAGTTGCCAAGCGCATCCTTTGCCTGGGTTATTATTGGCCCACTCTTCATCAAGACTGTAGTGACTATGTTCAACATTGCATCAGGTGTCAGTAGCATGCTAACTTGCTTCATCTCCCTAGCCACACCTTACAAGTCACTTAAGATTTCTAGCCTTTTTCACAGTGGGGTTTAGATCTCATCAGTGAGATTAACCCTCACTCATCTCTTTACCATCAGTCCATTATCACTGCCACTGAGTATTTCACTAAATGGGTGGAAGCCATTCCTCTCATCTCCACAAAAGCTAAAAAAATTGTCAACTTCATCAGCACCCACATCATCTATCATTTTAGTGTCCCTCACAAAATCATCACTGACAATGGTAAGTCATTCAAAAACAAAACCATCCAGAAACTCTGTGACTCATTTGGCATCAAACTCAGCTTCTCTTCACCTTACTACCCACAAGCAAATGGGTAGGTTGAGGCTTCCAACAAAATCTTGACTAAAATTCTCATGAAGGTGGTCAATGACACTGGAAGGGATTGGCACATTCACATTCCCTTCGCTTTGTGGGCCTACCGCACTAGCATCCGAACCGCTACGGGTGCTACCCCTTTCTCTTTAGTGTACGAAATAGAGGCTGTCCTACCTCTTAAAGTATAGATCCCATCTCTGCACATCTCTCTTCATGACATTCTTTCTAACGATGACTTTCATCAAGATCGCTTAGCTCAACTTGAGTTACTTGACGAACATCGTCTTACTGACCTCAACCATCTCCATGTCTATCAAAATTGCATCAAGCGAGCCTATGACAAAAATCTGCGAGAACAAGATTTCAACATCGGAGACCTCATCCTCAAAGAAAATTAGCATGTGACCAATATGGAGTGAAGTAAATGAGGCAAGTTTTCCCCTAATTGGCTTGGACCTTTCATCATCATGCACAAATATGGGTCAGGGACTTATCATCTGTCCTCTCTCGATGAACGGCCAGAACTTGAGCCTCTTAATGCCTTGCATTTGTGACCATTCTACTGTTAGCCGAGTACTCGTCCACTTGACATTTAACTTGAAGCTTGTCCCTTGAGCAATCCCTATCCTCTTAATCCTCATTCCTTTCAACCCTATTCCCCTTAACAAATCCTATATAACCCTTTTATAACGTATGGATGCTTTGTCCTAATAAAAGGGAGCCCTTGAACTTCTATAGTCTTGTCCATGACTCAAAATTCTGTCAAAAATAAATTAATGTCAAAATATCCAAGGTCACAAACTCAAAAGGCAGACTGCTCCCTTGAAGGATAGCTGTACTATCATTGCTATAGCTAATAGACTGCTCCCTCAAAGGACAACTATTCAAACATATATAAAGCAAAAATATAGACCACTCCCTCGAAGGATGGCTATGACTAAATCTTGCTACTCTCAAAAGCTTCCCGCATCGATCATCTTCACAAATGGCCACAAAGCAAATGACATCTCTATGTAGACTTCCCGCATTGATCAGTCTGCTCAAAAAAAAAAAAAGGGGGGTCATGGACTTGGCTTGTAGTTGTCTCAGGGTCTCCTATAAAAAGGGGCAAAGTTATCTCTTCTCTAAAAAGGGTTACCCCATCCTCCTCCTATCGTATCACCTACTCAAGGGACTTCGAGCTCATTTTAATGTCAAAAGTGCTTCGATTACCTCTCTAACACAACCTATGGTCAACGACGTAATGCATGAATAGGGCTCTTGGTTCTAACAACCCCTATCTATGTTGTCATTCTGGTCCTTATCAATGAAAGGATGAATATGCCTTTCACTTCCTTTACACTTTGGTCACATTCAACCACATCATTTATCAAACCAACTCAACTCAACACTCTTTCAGACCACTCACATAGCCTATTCACACTAGTTTCTATGGACACCAATACACATCGGAACTATGGACTACACAATTTATGTCCAGCATAAACCATTACTTGTTGAAGCATAAATAGACTCATTTCATTTTTAACAAACATCCATCACCTAATATGGACACTTGCTAGGGATGAAAAACCATGACCAATGTTACAGAATATACCATTTTGGAAAAGGCTGTAACATCTTCTTTTCCCTCATCATTTCAAGCATGAACCCTCAGACATATGGGACATGCTCAATCATTCTCATGACCAAACCAACTCTCAACCACTTTGCTTCCTCAGTCCAAACTACATTGGTCTAAGGCCCTAATAACTAGGCCTATGTAGGCAGGACTCAGATGATAGGACGTCTTCTAGGGTTAACTCGACCACATCCATTTGTTCGTCTACCTGATGGACAAACTATCCTCCTTTGACCATGACCTTAACCTTGACCAAAGCAATCCATAACTTTGACTCTCTTCCTCCTTTTTTGGGGAGAACTACATTGCCCTGAGGCCCTTAGGACAGGGGCTATGTAGGCAACACTCAGTTGACATGGGGTCTTCTGGGGTTAGCTCAGCCATTCCTTTTGTCACATGCTTTCATCACCTACCAATCACATTACAACTAATCACATATTTCCATAATCATTAGCATAATCATTTGCATTATTTCCATCATCATAATCATAAAACATCATCACATTAATCATTAAGTATCATCATAATCAACATCATCACATTAGGCATATATCATTAAAACATATGAGAAATGCTAAAAACATCCATAACACATCAACAAACCAAAATCTCATCATATATATCTATACATCAAAGTTTACAATGGTACAATCTGTCTCTCTCTCAAAAAATCAAGTACATCTCACATCAACAGCTCGTAGGCCAGTATATACATCATATCAAAATATGCCCTCAAGGCTATGGCTGTGGTGGTGGTGGCAGCTGAGAAGATGCTGTATCATCTCTGCCCTCTAATCTACATCATATGCGAGACCCTGAAGCCGTCGCTCACAACATAGACCGCTACCGGCTCAGCTCTACCCTCATATTTGAGTATTGATGTATGTGAGGAAACCCCCTAATGGCTCCCTCATAATATGCAATCTCATCCAATGCATTATTGTATCTAACTATAGATACAGTCTATGGTGGACCCATCAGACCTGCTACCGTGCCTTGCACTGAACCCTATGGCTATGAAAACCCTGGCTGCACTGATGTTGACTGTGTGGGCTACTGAATTGGCTGCTGAGGTGGATGTTGCATTGAGCCCTGTCCTCCCAAAACCTATCCTACCAATGCTTGTGCCTGGGCTGTAGCCAACTAACCCTACAAAATGGTCACTCGTCCTCATGTTACATCCCTTTCCTGGATGGTAGTGTCCCTCTCCTGTCTAGTTGCATCCCTCTTTCATCTCACCACATCTCTCTCTCTGATCACTGCCTGCAGATTAAGCTGTGGTCTTGCTTGTAACCCTATATACTACCCTACCCACCATGTTGAGTAGGCCTTTGTGTATCCTAGATCTATTATCCCAGGGCCTGTTGGTAACTCCTCAAAATTTGGCCCCTCTGTCTCCTCTGGCAGTGGGAGTGGCACCTCTATATCGTCCCATCTATACAATGGGAAGGTAGGCAACACACCCTGAAGCAACCCATATTGGCACTACACTCTCTCTACTGGTACCCTCTCAAGCTCACCAACTCATCTACCCCTGACCCATCTTAGGCTCTGTACCCCAACTAGCTGCTCTCCTTGGTCTCTAAAAGCTAGATATACCAAGTATGGTCTCCAGATGATATCTGCTAGGATTAGGGCCTCTAGTACCCCTCTGTAGTAGTGGATATCTCTGACTACCCTATCTGTCTGAGTCTGTGCCATGACCTTGTGCCATTGCCTAAATCTGACCCTAAAGCTGGCCTGAATTGCCACTAGAAGGCCGAGAGGATGAGTAACCACAATATGCTCATAAGCCCAATAGTGCAGGAGGTGGCCCACACACAAACTATACCACCGCCGCTGACTGATCCCCCACAGCTCTCTATATACCTGGGCCAAAAAGATAGGCACCTAGGCAAACATTATCTACTGCTCTATCATCTCTATCAAAACTCTAGTCATAGCAACCAAAAACCTGCCTCCCTCCACATCCGATAGTGCGTAGACGGTGATGCCTATCATCATCAGAATGGCCAATTGATGTGCATCCTCATCTACTGCATATAGTGGCTCATATGCAAAACTTGCTGAGTGGTAACTCGTCTTAGCGACATGCTCCCCAAATAGCATAACCATGTGTATATCATGTGCCTTTCTCAAGCACGCATATAGGTCTACTCCATGTACCGACAGCCATAAAATCTGATACACATCCTCAACTGTCACTGTCATCTCCCCTGTCGATAAGTGGAAGGTGTTGGTGGAATGATCCCACCGCTTGATCAGAGCCACCATTAGGCTCACATCCCTCACCACCTAACAGTATCATCACAGCCCACCGAGTCCCACTGTGCTCAGCTATGCCCAATCCTCTCCAGTGATGTCCTAATGCATCCGCATTAGTAATGGCTTCAACTGATCTCATAGCATCAACATCTACCTCACCTGCATCCAACAATCAAACCCATGTCAATGCGACTACTAATCCCTATGACTCTTCTTCTCTAGCATAACCATTTGCCCTTTTATCTATCTACTTGACCTTCTACCTGACCGTCTATGGCTATCTTGACACCCGAGAAGCCCTTGGCACAGCTTTGACCCTTTTAACTTGGCAATTTTCAACCTCTCTCTGACCAGGCATCCACCGACATTAGTTTGCATGCTGACTGATGTCAATAGGAAAGTGATCGATGCCGATTGCTGGTCAGCCGATGCCAGTGAACCCACCAACGTCGACAATTGGTTCGGCCCTAGAGCTGAACAGGGTGAGCCCTAAAAATTAGGGCTTCCCCATTTGACCACCCTTTTCCCCCCAAAACCTTCCTAAAACACCCTAACATGACCTACCTGCCCTTCCCACCCTCCTAGCTACCCCTCCCCCTTGATTTCTAGCTAAAAACATCAAAATTTCAAAAACAAGAATAAATCCAAAACCAAACTAATTGAATTTACAAAGCTTCCTACCTCATCCCATCGATGCCAGCGTGGTGGCACAATGGGTGCCACTAGTAGTGGACCTCTCGCGGGTCCTCTACTGCCCTCTACCATCTTCGCTACGTCTCTCTATCCGCAAGCTCCTCCTGGCCTACCACCACCTCTACAACCTCTAATCCCCATCCAAATCGCTCCTCTCTCGACCAATCTCCCTCTACCACCTCACCCTGCTAAACCAGTCACTTAAATGTCACTATCACACTCAATCAATCTAGAGTCTTTTTTCCTCTCAATCAAACAATCATAAATGACTTTTGGTGGGCTGCCAATCTGATTTTGTTAGCTTTGGCACTCTGCTGATGTCAGCATAATCGTGCCCTAGGCTACCAGTGTCAGTCGATATCTGCCAATGTTGATCTATTTTTACCACTAACATTAGTTTTAAAACTAATGTCGGTGACCTTCAACCCTCCAAATTCTTCACCCATGCCCAAAATCATGCCCCCAATCAACTTGCCTTCACAGTAGACATCATCTTAGCCCCCTGGGGCACCATTAAGATCACTTTTACCTCCATCCCTCGACCACCAGACCTTGGAGATCGCACCTATCTCCAATGACTACTTTCGAGACAACTCTGCCTTGGTTGTTTTGATTGCCTTTGCTACCTCGTGACTAGTGAGCAAATTGTCTCGACCCTCACAAGTATTGGATTATGAGCAAGTTGATCCCTACTGCTTGTGACTTTTTTTGTGTTTTCCAGGAGCACTTTCTGAGCTTGGGATACTTAGAACATGACGACCATTAGAGCTTCAACTTGGATCGTTTAACCCAATTAGCTACGACTAAATGCTGGGGCCCAGTTATTTTTATTTTGGCACTCCTCGACCTTTGACCATGACAATTTGACCTACCTATCATATGGTGTGGCATACGTGCAATCCCACCCTTTGTAGTGTTCACACTCGATCTTCACTCTTTCTATCCATCTCTCTGTCAAATTGACACTCGATCTCAGGTTCCCTTCCCTCAACTCCCGCTTTGAGGGGGGAACACGTCATCCCATACCTAGGGCAACCAACTCCTATTTTTGTCTTGCAGTTCGTCAAGAACAACCAACAAGACAAAAAGGGGCAAATGTAGACACCGAAATCGTGTCTACCCCTTGGTCACCCTCCCCCATTGGTCCCCTTGGTCCATATTCCTAACACTTGTCCTAAGCCCCCTCAATTTTAAATTAAAATAATCAAATATTTTAATTTAGTAGCCCCCTTGCCACTTCACCCATGCCGCCTCAGATTCCTCTCCTTAGATGCCCCCACCTCATTCCAAGCCTTAATGACCCAAATCCCATCTTAACCCTTCCTCTCGCATCCATTTAAGCCCCTCTCAACTATTTTTTAATGCCATTTGACCCTGTCAGTGCATAAGAATAGACAGAAGGCTAAAATTAGCCTCTGTCCCCATTCTTTGGCTGTCGACGTCGGTCATTATGTGGCCGACATCGATGGTTATGCCGGCGTCAGTTTTCTTTAAAACTAGTTTTCTGCATCCGTTGCTACCCCCATGAATGAAAACTCTTTGGCATCCCAGCATTCAAATTCTCTCTCTCCCTCCCTCTTGCACAACAAACATCACCAGCTATAGGTACTTTGCAAGAATATCTCTAGGCTCTTGGCATTGCAGGTCTGTCAATAGCATCAACAACAGGGCTTCTGCACTCCCTCTTCAGCAAGCAAAGAGATAAGTATTTTTACTGTCTTTTTCATTTTAGTATTTGTTTTTGATTCATCTGCTAACTAGCCCACTGCTTAGACTCAACCTGCCCTTCCCTAAGAGGTTGAAAGGCCTTCTCTAATCCCTATCTCCCTATCACCCTATCCTCTCTCTGATCCCCTATTCTGACCATACCTCTTGCCTCATAGCCCTACACAGACTATCCAAACAAGTTCTCAAACCCTTAAATAGCTCTTAGATCATCCAGACAAATCTTTAGGCCATTCTGCAAATCCAAAAACCCATCCAAAACCTGTCCCAGGCCATTGCCCCGACCGACCTCAACCATTGCCCCTACCGACGTCAGCAGAATAACCGATGTCGACAACCTTCCTTGATCGACGTCGATAGAACCACCGATGTTAGCGACTGTGCAAGGTAGATTATTGCATAATAGGTACGCATTTGCTTTCATTTCTTTCATTTTGTCTTTATCATTTTTTGTTTTTGTCAATATTCTATTTTTTATCAATGGACTGTCATCCCCTAAGAAGTCTTTGCACTTCTAGGACCAAGCCTTTGCTTGGCAGTCCACTTTCTAGCCTTCTAACAATTTTCATGTTTTAGTCTCCTTCTTCTATAGGTGTCATCATCCACAACCAAAGAGGAGTTCCTGCTATCATCTGAATCTAGTGTGTAAGACTATATTTGGGTACGTACAAGCCCTATACCATTTATCTTATTTCCTCATTTCCTTTTGAATGTGAAAGCAAAAACTTGTTTGGAAACAAATACCCAACAAAATTTATCCACTTCCTCTCAATCCAATCCTATCTTTTAAGACTTAAAAGAGGTCAAAGATACATTTTTTAGCCTTTCAAGTAAGAAATCAGAGTAAGAAATTTATACTTGATGACATATGGTCCTATGTTTTTGATATTAGTTATCTTTAGATACCTTTTCCACATCACTTTGAGATGCCCAAATTTTAAAAATACAAAGGGAATGGTGAAACCAAGGATAATCTAAAATAATTATTTATTTCATGTCAATAAATTATTTATAGCCTTATATACCTACTTCACTTATTCCCTTGTAGTTTGACTAGGCTTGCCTTAGATTGGTTCCTGGGTCTACCCAAGAATTATGTTGATAACTTTGATGATTTATCTCAGAGATTAGTGCAACACTTCTCTTTCAACTTTGAACATGAGCTGAATATGGTGGATCTATGTCAAAATATAAAATGACGAGGAGAAATATTTGCTAATTATTTACAATAATGGTGCTCTTTAGCTAGTTGAATCCCACATAATATATTTGACAAATAATTAAACACAATATTTATTGCTAATCTAGAGTTTGATGTTTCTCATAACATAAAGCTTATTTATGCCAGTGAATTTTAATAATTTATTTCCAAGGGAATATAGAATGAAAAATGCCTCATATAAAAAAGAATAATGAATCTTTACTCTCAAAACCAAACCTAGAATAAGGCTCAAGCACAAGCAAGTATGTTAGAAAATCCAAAACCATTCAATAGAAATAGAAATGTCATAGGATATGGGGTAAATAAATATCAACATGTGAAAATGTTTAAACCACTCCCTATCCAAGCAAACCCACCTACTCAACCTATTGCTTTGAAAATACCACCTCTAAGACAAGGTCATTATCACAACATATTTTTTAGTATTCATGGCAAGCCTATTGAGATGGTTTTTTAAAATCTAGTTACCACCAACATGATTATTTTTCCAGTACCAAAACCATTTATAGAAAACAAGCCTAAATTTAATTAGTATAATGAGAATGATTTTTGTGATTATCATTGGGTTAAAGGCCATTCCATTCAAAGATGTGTACAAATTTTCCATATTATTTAATATTTGTTTAAAAGTGGTGGATATAATTTGATAATGTGGCCATGATATCTAATAAATATTTGGGTATCTATTAGAACCCTTTTACATATCATAATTCCAATAACAAAAAGAATCAGGATAGGCCTCCTCATAATTAGAATCAATGAAATAACTAGTAGTAGAAAAATGGAATCAAGTTCAAGATACTCATTTCAATGATTTTAATTGCAAATTTAGCTCTTATGACTACAATTTTTTAGGTTGAATCATTAGTGGACACATTTATAACATTAAGATCAACCCTAAGCCACTTGCCAACAATACTTAATGACCTTCACTATCCATTTTAAGACCTCCACTCCCATTTTTTTATAATCCTCCTTTGGCTTTTAATGTCTGAAATACCACACAAGAGCCAAGAGTTACCATTTCAAGACATTACTCCCCTTATTATTATAGTAACCCTCCAATAACTCAATGTTGCACAATCACAACTCAACACTCTAAGGTTACCTTTCAAAATACTACCCTTTTTTCACCCAAAAATCCCATTCAAGGTCCTCTTCCTCAAAAAAGCAAACCCATTGGTCATATTAATGACAAACCTTATGATATTGTTGAACAACCACAAAAGACATTTTAAAAAATATCTATTTGAGATCTTTTATGCACATAAAATGTCCACAAGAGCATATTGAATGAAATTTTAAGTGACATTGTGCTTGATAAATTTCAAAAACTTGTGAGTCATATAGATCCATGAGAAAAAATCAACATTGACTAAATGGATACATCATCTCATGTACCTTTACATAATACACTATTTTAAATAGAATCATGCATTTCTTGGCATAAGGCTAAAAGAGTCCTCATAGACAATGGTTCAGGATTAAATATTATAAATTTGAAGTTGGTCAAACATTTGGGCTACACAATAATAAATATTCATCTATATACCATCACTATCAAAGCCTATGATAATGAGGATCAATATTCTCAGGGTACCATTTTTTTACCTATTATCATTGGGCATCTAATCCATGATACTCTATACCATGTTATTTATTTATAACTATCATATAACTTACTCCTTGGGTGACCATGGATTCATGAAGTGTGTTATGTACCTTCTACTCTTATTCCATGGTAGGATATGAATGTTATCTCTTATAGATGGATTTTCAAGATAAAATTAGATCAAAATTTCACTCAAAAACCAACACAATATAATGTTCACCACTCCATGGGGAACATTTTTTTATCAAGTGATAACATTTGTCCTAAAGAATTTTGATGCCACATACCAACATGCCATGACTATAATTTTCCATGACATGATGCATGATATTGTTAAAGACTACATGGATGATATTCTGGGAGAATGTAATACCAGAGTATGACATCTAAATGTATTACAAAGAATCTTTAAATGACTTCATGAATATAAAATAATGCTTAACCCTAAAAGTGCATCTTTGACATTACTTCAAGAAAATTATTGGTTTCATTGTATCTTGCTAGGGCATTGAATTCAATCTAGCCAATGTTAAGGCCATTACAGAAATGCCTCCACCTTCTAATTTATAAAGTAACTCTTCAACTTATAGGTCAATATCCAATATATCAATATGTTTATTTCTTAATTGACATATAGATGCCACCCTTTCACTCATCTTACCATTTTATCATGGAATATCGATTATCAAGAGGCATTTGAACAATTAAAGGAATATCTAAAAATCAACCTATTCTAGATCCACCTATAGTTGGAAATTTGTTGCTTATATTCATTTTAGCAATTTCATATTCCTTGGGGTCACTCTTAGCAAAACATAATGATCAGGGGAATAAAAAGATGCATACTATTTTAACTACACTTCAGTTACCTAGGAATGTAATTATAGCTCAGTTGAGAAGGCCTATTTATCCATGGCATTTGCATCCCAAAAACTGTGTTGTTATATGCTCAATAACAAGACCATTTTAATTGCCAAAGTAGACCCACTCAAATATCTACTTTCAAAGGAAGCATTGAATGGTAGTATGGCTAGGTGGATCATGATATTAAGCGAATAGCATGATCGAATATGTTCATTAAAATGCCATTAAGTGGAAGGCACTTATAGAACATCTTGGTAAAGGACCCTTGTCAGATACCAAGCCACTTATTTTTTTCCTGATGATTTATCATGACTCTATACAAAATTTATCCTAACTCTCAACACTGGAACATTTACTTTGATGGTTCATATACTTTTAATGGATCAGAAGGTGACATTTTATTCATAACACCACAAGGTTATCTTATTCCCAAAGCATTTCACATAAGTTTATCTTATACCAATCTATCATAGAATATGAATCACTCATTACTTGGATAATATAGTAGCATAATGTAACATCAAGAAATTACATGTTAATGGATACTCTCAGTTGATTATTAATAAATTGATAGATCAATACCAAACCAAAGATGAAAAGCGTATTCCTAAAAATAATATGGTGGACCATCTCAAACAAAGATTTGAACACATCCAATTTTATCAGATTCCAAGGGCCAATAATAGAACTATAGGTGCAATGGCAACACTTGGTTCACTAATAACTACTATATATAATGTTATAGATTAATAATTTATTATTGAATATCTCTTAAGGTCAGTTCATAATGTTTTTGGATATGAAATGGTATTTGATAATGTTAGTTCCAGATCAACTTGATACACACACACACACACACACACACACGTACTTTCATGATAATATTCTACCTTACAACCTTTCTCATCATAAATAAAAAACCCTTCATTCATACCATTTGTCATTATACCATTCTCACTACCACACTCTATCATATAGGATATGGTGGAGCTCTACTTTATTATTTAACTTCAGTAGAGACTAAATTAGAACTTAAAAAGGTGCACAAAATTATTTATGGGGCCCACAATGGTGGAGTGATCCTTTCCATGAAAATCCTATGTATAGGTTATTATTGGCCCATTATGTAAGATAATGCATGTGCTTATGTAGAAACATGTGTGTATTATCAAAATCATGCCAATCTCATTCATGCACTAGCTTAACACTTTATTTGATCACTATGCCATGGCCATTTTCCACATGAGAACTTGATATCATATGGAAAATCAATCCTACTTCATCAGATGGACATAAACATATCCTTACTACAACTGAATATTTTAAGAAGTGGGTTGAATCTATTCCACTCACCTATGTAACATGGGAGTAGATTTGAAAATTTATCCTTAATCATCTCATTTGATGCTTTGTAATTCTATTTGATCTCATTTTTTATAATGGTGGATCCTTTAAAAATAAGTATGTCAAAGCCCACTATGCCAAATACTAGATCGAGCAACGCTTTTCCATTGCCTAATTTTCCTCAAAGTAATTGATAAGATGAAGCATATAATAAAACCTTGATTCAAATCCTTGAAAACATAGTTAACATGTTTGGCCATGATTGGCATCTATAATTATTTCCCACCCTCTAGATATATCATACCAATACCTACACCCCAACATGCCTCACACCATATTCCCCTTATTTATCACATGGAAGTTATTATCCATATCGAGATCAAGTTACCTTATTTACACATTTAATTATAGAATATAATTGATGAAGAAGAGTATAGAGTTTTTTATACTTAAACTTATTTGATGAAAAATAGGTATCAAATTTGAACAATCTCCAAGACTATATGAATAGGTTATGTCATAACTACTAGTGCATCAAACATAGAGACTTTGAACTTGGTGACTTAGTCCTAAAGGAAATCAAAATAACACCAATGCTTCATGTGAAAAATAAGGGAAATTTTGATCCTCATTGGTTGGGCCCATTCATTGTCACAATAAATTATGCATCTAGATCATACATATTGGCTACACAAGATGGCGATGAGTTGAATGATCCCAGCAATATTATGCATCATAAGTGTTTTATGATTCATTTACTTGAAAAATGTCTATGAGGACCCATGCTTGGGTGCATGACCTAGGAATACCTTCCATTCATCCCATTTATAACTTATTTATTTCATATTGATCTTATTCCATTATCATATTACCATTATTTGATATTGATTATGGTTTATCAATATAAAAGATGATTCTAGATGCTATGTTTTAGAGAAAGTTTTTAACAGATTGTTTAGATTCGATCACCAGAACACATCCATGATGAGCAGTATCTCAGAGTAACTTACAAATGATTTACTTATACGATGGTTTGTGAAATGCATCTTTTTTTAATTTTTAAATCTTATACCATTTTCTCTATTCCATTACCATTTTGATTTTCAACCGTATTATTGATTTGTAGTAACTTACACTAGGGTTGGACTACATTGTCTTGAGGTCCATTTGGATTATGTAGGAAATGCTTAGTTTTTTAGGTTAGCTTGATCACCCCTTTTACACACTCTCACCATGTTGTGAGAAATTTAAGCCATGGTATTGCCATTTTTCAAGTAATTTAAACCATGCTCTCATCATTTTGAGAGCAATTTAAACCACACTCTCATAATTTTACAAGTAATTTAAACCATGATATCATTGTTTTGTTAGTAACCTAAACCACATTCTCACCATATTATAAGTTAAACCTTTATGCATCTCATAATTATACATTGAGATGAGATGCCCAAAACCACAAAAATATTCATAATAGTCTAAAAAACACTAAAATTTTGAAAATCTCAAAAATAGCATAAAAATAAAAAAAGAGTCCAAAAATGGATTAAATTTTCCATAAGAGATATTAAGCTAAAAAAGTTTTCCTTGCTTTGTCATAATCTCTAATGGCCTTTGGCTCTATTTTGGATGGCACAATTTACCTCATTTACCAGGTGGGAAACCCTTATCCAAACATGATTATTTCAATTTACCATTGCCATTTTCTATCATTTTCATTCCCATTTATGGGAGAAATACATTGGCTTGAGATCCACATGGACTATGTAGGTAGTGCTTGGATGTATGGGGCATCTTGGGTCAACTTAACCAATCTAAATATTATTACCATGTGATTTTCCTTGAATTATATAAATGCTCTCACCATTTTATAAGTTTGGCTTTTCCTATTCTTCTTTTATAATAAAGTCTCTTAATTATCATCATTTTTATTCTATTTCACATCCCTGGAAAAACTAAATTTAGCCTAAAATCAATAGTAATATGTATTCAACATCCACTTTCATGGAGAATTTGGAGTCATCTTAGCAACCCCTTATTTTTTCTTTTATTCCCCCCCTTTCTTCCATGTTATTGTCTTGCCATGTCAATTGTCCTCTAGAGCATAGGGGCCAAATATTCAAGAGTAATGCCTTAATTTCACGCACATACAAATGATTCACTAATTAATTATTTTGTGATGTGTTTGTGTGTTTTTCCATAATTATTATGTTTGATTGTTCTTGGTATGCTTGTATGCTTTTTCTCTTGATAAACTATATATTTTTTACTTTTATTTCAGTTTGTGTTTTTTTGCTTATCTTTTATATTGTTTCCTTGACTAAGTCCACTATGCCAACATGGTCCAATCATAGTGATTCATGTCACACAGTCGTATATGAGTCCATCCATTGGTATATGACAAACATTGTCATCATGTTTTTTTTTATCACTAGTGTGTTGTTTTCAATTTTCTATTAGGTTAAGGGTCTATCTATATGCACATCATGGCTAGGTCATCATGGTGTTTTATATCATGGTGCTTACCATTTAGTGCTATATACAAATAAATATTTGGGAGTCTTATCCATAATGCTATAACAAAAGATACCCATGTTGAATACACTTCCACCAATTAGTCCATTACCTAATAATAATTTATCATAATGAAAATCTTCCCTATTGGGGCAAACCATTTAGACTGATCAATGATCAAACTTTCCCTACTAGGGTAGTTTCTTGAATCAATAATCAAATCCACTCTATTGGAGCATATTATTAAAATCACCCAATGCCACCCTCCTTGGGGCAAAGTCCATTATCTAGTCTTTATTCTAAATATAATCCCATATATCTCTCCCATTCTTATTTACTCCTCTCTTTTTTTAGGGCCTCTTTGTTTCAACTTCTTTCCTAACTATCCCCTTGAGGAGGCATCTACGGATAATCAAGCACACATTGAGGCATCAATCTAAGTTTATAAACTCATAAACTTTAAATATAAAAGGATAAGAGTGAATACATAATTCTTAAAGCATTATCAAATTTATTCTTGATGAAGTTTTCAATATTTTAAAAGAAGTTATTTTGCCGAGTGTATCATAATGCCTTCTCAAATAGGGTCAAAATATAGACACTTAATTTTAACAACTTCCCTATCGAAACTACAATTAAGAGTGATTTATCATAATCACATGTAGGTTTAACTAAAATTTACCAATTCTAATTTAATTACACAAATGTTGTTTTAAACCAAAATCATGATGACACATCCCTGATTAGGGTAATATATCATATTACATCATTAATCTTATTAAGTGCATCTTGAATTAAATCAACCCTTTGCAAGTGTTTTCACAAGATAATTAAGTGAATAATTGATTGATAAATAGAAACGTTTCAAAAGGCCACATTTTTTTCAATTATTAATTAATCACACTTAATTAAGTATAATCATTCCTCTAATAAGAAAATCCATGGGTTTGAATTATTGTATTTTCCTAAAATCAAAATTGGAATATTTCCCCAAAAATGGATGACATTATCAGGAAATGTGTGTAAGAAATAAAAGGTTATGACAAGTCTTAAATTTTACTTACACACTCAAGACAATTTTGACATCCCTCTTACACATTCCTTTTGTTACACCGTTCTTACACACTCCAAGAGGACCAATGACTGCACTTTTATTCCAATGTGCTTTCCATAATCCAAGAGGCCTTAAAAGACATCTCTTACACACTCTATGTATGTAAACATAATGTGAGGATTGATCCTCAACCCTCCATATTAATATGAGATTAATGATTCATAATGATTGAATAAATTTATAAATAAGAGCTTTAAACCTCTCATTTCAAGAAGCTTCTCCATGCAAACATATGCTAATAAATTACACAAGGAGCTTCCTTACTCTCATACCAAGCCCAATATAAATAAAGTGTAGACAAGTAGATATGTGACTCATGTGATAATTTAATCATTAAAAAATACTTATACATCTATAAGCCAAGCCCATCCTCTTTAGATCGATCTTCAAATAAATCTTTAATGGAGGTAAAAAAACATGGTTGTTTCTCTTCCAATTTCATTTCATGTTTATTTTACATATAGCTCAACCTATGGATTAGAATTGAGAATTTATGTATTTAATTTTATTTTTAATTCATTAATAATTAGATAACATATCTTGTATTTTTTTATCTACATCAAATGTGCACCATAATATAGATAGAGGGAACCATAACACAACCTATATATTTACTATGACTTATCCTAGGCAAAGAGGAAAAGTATGAAATTGATGAAAAATTGGTAGATAATGTACACATTTAGATAAATAATGATATACAAGGAGCCCTTCATCCAACTCCTCTCAGCATCAACCACATTCAATACACAATATGGGATCACCTTATTTCTTTGGGAAAGGTAAGAATGCACTAGAACCTAAAGATGACACATTTTGGGTACCAAAACCTTATAAATAACATCAAGGAATACCTAAATAAATATGAGAAAAAGATGATAATTCTTTATGGGAATGAAACATATAGCCATGATTTCATAGTCATGAATGATCAATTTGATATTGAAGTAGTGAGTAATATTCATAACATGAGAATGATAAGTATAGTAGATCAAAGGATAAATACGATCTTAGAATCATGTAGGAAGATTTTGAGAGGATAGATAGGGATAAATGTACTTCTAAACCAATCCATGGGTCTCATTCCTAGATAAAACTAGAAAGGTAAAATGATCAAGACGAATAGATAGGTCCATTTGCAGAAGTATATCATCAAGGTAAATCTACTTCTACCCAAGATTACCATATGAGTTCATTGATGATATTCTTCCTCCACCTACATATATCACAAGAAGTTCAAAAAACCTCAAAAGAGCTATAGGCTCATTCTATTTTACACCCCTACCTTCATTATCCATAATGCAATAAGTAATTTTCCCTTCTTTCTTGTCTTAGGGTTTTGTTGTCTCTCTATTACTAACTCATTCAAAATCACAATTAACACCTTCACACATAACTACACCCTTTTCAACCTCACTTCAACCTTCCTCTATCATGTAACCTTAATATTCCATTCCACCCACTTCAGGACCATGTGCTACTCTTCCTCAGCCTCTAAGGACCTATTAAAGGAAGCTAAGGAGTACTCATGTGTCTCCTAAGATCACAAAAGAATAAAAAGGCCTTCTAAAGGTTTATTCATTGACATAGCACCTTTGTATGAGTAGTATAAGGGAGAGCCCAAAGAAGAGTAGAGAGATAATAAAAAAAAAGAAGGAGATATTGTGTGTGTTGAAGCACAACCCATTGAAATTGAAGATGTTAATGAATAGGAGGAATGATTTTCTAAAATAAACACCAAACTTGATGAGATAAAGTATTTCAAGGAAATAATAGATTAATTAAAAGAGGAATAAACTAAAATCAAGGAGACAAATATAGATGGATATTTAGATGGAGTTGAGCAAGAAAAAGTTATGAAATATATGACATCATTAGGTAAAGTGTGTAATAAATTTAAGGTTATGCCATGTCTTAAAATTTATTTACACACTTCAGATGAGTTCTTACACCCCTCTTACACACTCAAAGAGTCCTTAAAATGGCATATCTTACACATTCCATGTGTGTAAACATATATGTGAGGATTGATCCTCAACTCTCCATCTTGAGATGAAATGAATGGTTTTATAGTAATATAAAATGTCCAAATTGGTAGTTTGAGTGTGATTTACGACACAAAATTTACAGGTTATTTTTGAATGCTCTTGTGACCCTCATAGACACCTTTTTTCTCATTTAAATTCATCCATAACTTTTTTAATGGTAATTCCACCTCAACTAGACAGTATTCCCCATGCCAATCTTATTCCCCCAGGTCCCAAGCCTATAGGATAGGAGTGCCCCATTTGCACTATAGAACCCCATATATAAGTGTCCCATTTTTAGTAGTCCTATCCATTTGTACTTTGAGCCCCAACAGTAATTTTCCTTCGATCTTTTCCTTAATTATTTCAACCTAGTGTGAATACATCTGACCCATGACCAATTATTCCTTATAAAATCCCACTAAAAAGTAATTTATAAAGAGGTGGCCAAACTTATAAATCAAGAAATAATAAAAAAATCACTAAAACAAACATGCCTATTCTTTGCACATAGTCACCCAACATAGTTACAAACCTACTCAAATCCTCATACTAGTTCCTAGACACCTCAAACACTATCAATTTGGCATTTACATTTGCATCTCGTTATTGCACAAAGCACACTAGGTGGGATAACTACATATGGCTTGATCCCTCTTTGAAGTATTGGTATGTAGGTAGTGTGCCCACACAAGAGGTATGGGTTGCATGTTTAGTACATATTTCACACTAACCCCCTCTTTCTCAAGTGAGTCAAATGTCATTTTATCAAGCATGATGGAGGGTTAGCATTTAAAGACAAAAATAGCTCGATAATGAGTTCCATTGATGATCATTAATCAATTTTTCATAGGCACACTCACACATGCACAATGCAATTACCCAAAAACATTTAGGTCTCTTTGATCAATTTGGACAATAGTGGCAGGAACAGAAAATAGTACTAGATACTAAAGCATCCACTTTTCAATGCTCCTATCCTTTCTCCCAACAAAAGAGAGATTCAGGTTTACGATACCTTCCCAATATGACATATCCATTTCAAAACTTTGTATCAGATGTCTTAGACTATTTTTTGGCTAAGTTATATTTCTTCTTATTTATTGATGTTTATAAAAAGGTAAAATAATATAAATAGTTGCACAAATCAGGATTGTATTTATTGTTATATTCTGTACTGATTTATTAATCCAAACCCTTAACTAAAATAGGAATAAAACTCCATTATTCCTAAAATAAGTTAAATCATTTGGTGAAACTAACTTCATTTACGCATAAAAACCCTAGAAACCCTAGGGAAAATTCCTTGTTGATTTTAACAATATTATTTTGATTTTTCTTGCATATATAAATTATAATTTCACATTTAATTATTAAAATTCACTATAGTAATTTTAAAAATCTTTTCTTTTAAACCCTATTAGAATATACTAGGTCCCTATGTTTTTTTAGATATCACCTTACATGTTAGTGAGTTTCATATCATTTTTATGCATATTCAAATTCTCTATTTTTCAAATCCTAGATTACATTTATTTAATTTTCTCTTTCATTTTTCAATTTCTTTTTCCTTATGCCACCTAAACTCCTTGCATCTCTTCCTTTGAGACAAAGTACAAGAATTAGTGGAAACCCTCCTGAATTCACCCAAATTCCTCCAACCCATCCATATACCATGGATAAACAACCAACTTAGTTTCCTACTATAAATCATACACATCTAAATTACACTAATTTTCATGAGGATAATTCTAAAAATGAGAAGTATGAGAATAAAAATGATGATATACACACCAATGTTCATGCTCCACCACATTGGGCTAATGATACATTTCCACATATTGTTGTTGATAATGTTATCATCAACAAAGATTTGATTCTACAAATTTTTAGAGAGAGACTTAGGGAATATCCCTAATATCATGCCATTATCTTACAATATATCATGGAAATTAAAAATTATAAGTTGAGTATTCCATTCCTTTAGAATAACTAGTTGAACATGACAATTCAGGGGCAACTATGTCTCAACAACCCCCTTATAGCAGCCTAACCTTCCTATAAGGCACTACTTGTTATGGATAGTACATATTTGCCTCTTGATGTGGCTACCCTTGTGAAAGAGATTAAATATCTTCAATCCAAGGTGATATATCTTAAGTAAGGTGCCTTTCGAGTGACACAAGCTTTGGAATCTTTTATTCTACTTTATACACCATTGGCATCACATATTGATTCTACACCTTTGGCACCAGGTTTTGTTCAACCCAAGCTCACTCTATATGATGGCAAGGGTGATCCAAAGACACATTTAAGAGATTTTCATGCAGTCTGCTTAGACTATGTGCCAAATGATAGGTTACTAACCAAGTTATTTCCATGGATTTTAAAGTGTTATGCTCTATAGTGTTTTTATAGTCTATCGAATTAGTCAGTCAAAGCATTCAATCCTTTAGCTAACATGTTCCTAGGTCATTTTAACATTAACATATGTGACAAGGCTTCTTATTCCCATGTTGTACAATAGAAACAAAGGTTAAATGAGCATCTCATAGATTATGTTCTTAGATATAAGACTATCATGGCTAAAATGACTAGCCCCATAACCTATCAAGAATTACAATATCTCTTCAAATAGACTCTTCTGACAACTTTGAATTAGTCAATAATTTTCAAAAAGATTTTTTACTTCACTAAGTTATGTCATACACTAAAGGAAATGGAATTCAAATTACTTTCAATAGGAAAACTCAAGTACACAAGCATATTAAAACAACAAACAAGAGTAATAATAAAGTCCCATACAAAGTAAAGATTAATGATAGAAAAATTCAAGTTCAACTTACAATTAATGTAGCTTTAGATCCCCCTCAATGAGTGGTTTTATCATCACCTCTTCAGCAAGCCTTTACCAATCTACTAGTATCTCTAGCCAGAGTTTTACAATAGCTATTGGAATGCAATGTCCTCTCCCTCCCTCCTATTTGATAAATTGATAACACAAAGCCTCTCCCACATGGATATGATCATAATGCATTCTACAATTTTCATAGGGTACTAAGCCACACAATGAATAGATGCATTAGTTTGTGACACAAGATACAAGACTTGATAGATGGAAACATTATTGATCTTGGCACTCTAGTTGAACCTCCTCAGGCAAAGCAAACATATGACAAGGCTCTAAATTTTGTATCAGATCTTTTCCCATGGCATTCGAAATAAGAGATAGGTGGTACATCAGGTGTTCACCATGCATATCATGCACACCCTTCACCATCTACATACCAGGCACCTTTAATTAAGTCACATCCTTTGAACAACATGATTAGTGTGTATAATTTTAGAGTTCAAGATAGACCTTTAATTTCCTTCTGAGTAGGAGATAGTTGAGGATGATTTGGATTACTATGCACTCTTTATTAGAGCCTACATTAAGCACCATCCCATTCATAGTGTTCTTGTAGATAATGGATCTAGTGTGAACATGTGCACTATGATATTACTTCAACATTTGGGATATTCAGAGTAGGATATCACCTCGATGGACATAATTATTAGTGAATTCAATAGACACATACAAAGTTTATTAGGTGAGATTGCACTTATTTTATAGGTTGGTCTAGTACATGTGGTCACACCATTTACTATTGTTCCTAATGCAGGAGTATTTGACATGTTACTTGATCAACCATGGATATAGAAACTTTATGTAGTAACTTCTACAGTTCACAAATGTGTGAAATACATTCACACTAATTAGGTTGTTACAGTTGGTGGAGTTCAGTATGAGTTACCACTACCCACTTCAGAGCCATCTCATAATTTATAGACACCAGTTTTAGCTCCTCCACTAGTTATAATTCCTCTTCTAGTTGAGATTTAGACATAGTTGAGGCCTCCATTGCTAGTACATAGAGTTCATACACTTTTATGGAAGCCTCTCTTAAAATGACCACTGCATCAGTGATAGTTTTAAGACTTTAGATTGTTTTTAGCTAAAATATTCACACATATGGAAGTATCATTGAGGTCTCGTGCTTCTACACATAGATCACATTTTTAGATAGATTATTATACTACCAGATGGGCTCCTAAGAGCCTCATAATTGCATCCACTTCTTTGAGTTTTAGGGGGACCTCAAAATTAGTTTCCACTATAGATATTTCTAAGCACTTATAGCATAGACAACTTTTAGATTCATAGTCTCAGACCTTCCATCATGCTTCATGATCATGTATGATCCCTTTCCTTGATATAATACACCATGATAGGGAGTATCTTATGAGACTCATCAGTTAGTATCATTTCTTCTCAGTATTTCTTGTACATAATTTCTTAGCTTACTTTAACATAGTGTCTTTTTGCTTATTTGTACATTGCTTATTTCAAAATACCAAAAATAATATAACATGTTAAAATAAAAAAAAATATTCAAATAAATAAAAACACCAAACACTTTTAGATTGCATGAATTGTCCATGCTTTACATTTCTACTACCATGATAGACTTACATTTTGTGGTTCTGTACTATTGTTTATCCATTTATCTACATTATCATGCTTCACTTGATCTTTTTTGAGTGTGTGTAGTGATACCCAGATACTTGATTACTTCACTCTACCCATTGAGGGGGCATCCTACTTTTACATTCGAGAAATACATTGATATATCTATCCATCAAGGGAATATTCTACATGACTACACCATCCAGGTTATGTTATTCATATACCACACACTCGAGTTATCTTGTTGATGTACATTACTTACTAGCTTACACAAATTATTCCATCGACACTCACTAGTATATAGAACTTGTGTATTTCTTAGCATCTACCTAGTCTTGTACTACATGTTTTACATACTTTCACTTATTGTATTGATGAATTAGATTGATATTATTTCAAACACTTACATGCCTTCCTTTCTTTATTTGAGTAACTATATGTGATTGTATTTATTAGTTCTTATATTGTTACTTGTGTGTGCCTTAGGACATTTGCTAATGTATTTTGCTTGTACTCTTATATGTTCTTGTGGCCCTCATGCCAATATTACTTGTTTGTAATTGTATGTGTATGTGGGAATTTGAACATGAATTGTATGCTTTCTTTTCTGAGTTGAGTGACATGTGCACATGTCCCTTTTTTTCTGTCCCTTGGCCTATTTTGTATGCTTCTTGGTTCTTGCCTTGTGTGCATATTTGCTTATTTTATTCTTAGTTATTTGCAATGCTATGATCCACATCATATATTATATTACCTTATTAGATTCCATGATGTACATCATGATCCATCCCTCCTTGACAACCAACTAGATTTCTAATTTTAGTTTAGTATACTGCACATCATATTACATTGTTACATTTATCTAGGCATACCCCTGCTGATCTAACAATCTTTAACATAAATTATGTTATATATTGAGACATATTTTCAATCATCATTTCTATATCATTTATTTCATAACATAACACACTTTTATGTCTCTTTCTTCTGAGGGTAGTCATTACAAGGTCTTCATTCCTACCCTCAGAAGAGGAAACAACAAAAAGGGGTTTTGTCATAGAGATTAGAGCCCTCTATCGGTCAAAATTAGTTTTCAAAACACTCAAAACAATAATCAGAATTCAAAACATGTAGAATAGACTAAAAAAATAGGAAAAAACATAAAACGACCATCATAAATAGTAAAGGAAAAGAGCACCCCATTTAGACTACAATGCCCTATAATAAAGTGTCCACTTTTTGACACTCCTATCCAAACAGCCAAAAACCCAATATTTTCAAAAATAGATAGAAATGTAAGGTTAATTACAATTTTTTTTAGCTATATTCTAGTTTAAATTGGGGAATTTTAGTATAATTTTACTCAAATTATCCAGATATAGGGGGCATCATGCACTGCATGATGGATCTCACTTCTATTTTTAGATTGGGAAGTTAATATAACTTCTAGATTAAAATCCATGTTATAAAACCTAGTGATTGGGGGAAATGTGTGTGGAACATTGACCTTCAATTTATTTATATTTTATTGTATTACTTAGGTATTCTTAGTAGTTTCATGCCTTATTCCACCTGCAGGTGGTTGGCATCATTTTGGAGTGGATTTCATATAAGCCTAGTTCACAGTTTTAGAGTGGCTTTCATACAATCCTAATTTACACCATTCTAAGTGGCCAATATTAGCCTAGTTCTTAGTACACATTCATATATCCATGCTACATTTTCATATTATGAAGCATTCATGGGATTCATGATCCATCTCATATGAAACACATTCTTATCGATATCAATTCATTATTTAAATTTACTGGACAATGATGGATCCAAAGGACTAGCTAACCTTTATATTATTGAGCCACATACTCATATGGATTGGACACATAGTCCAAAAATCAATTAGAATATGCATAACAACATGGCTTCACTACATAGTGGGTGATGATGAAGCCAAAGGGCTATCCTTTGTATTCTTGGGCCACCCTCAGGTAATTGATCACTCAACTCCATTCATGATATTACTCTTGGTAAAACACATACCTAGTATCACTCAGCCTCACTCAACATCAATCAACATCACAATAGGTTTTATATTGGTTCACATACCCAATGAGGTGTATTCATTCCTTTCTCTTCCTCTCTTTTTTACCCATCCTTTGTACATTCTTATTTTGGACATAACGTGTCTAGTAAGAACTGATCTACTCCTTATTTTTTCTTGTATATTTATGATTCATGCTATTCTTTCTCTATGCACACTCATGATCACACATCTTCATGGGCTTCACCCTTGCAAGTATGTTCAGGTATGCTTTTCATCTTTCTTTTATCCTAGTATTTCACTTTACTGCATCACTAGAATAAAGGTGGGGGAAAATGCAGTCATATAAAATGTCCAAATTATTATTTTGAGTGTGGTTTGTGACACCCCATATATATTTCCTTTTTACAAGCTCTTGTGACCCTCCTAGACACCTTTTTCCTCATTTCTAGTCATCCAAAACCTTTTAAATGATCATTCCACCTTAGCCAAATAATGTTCCCTATACCAATCCTATTCCCCAAGGTCTCTAATATATAAGATGGGATCACCCTATTTGGACTATAGCACCCGATAGATAAGTGCCCCATTTTTGATGATCCTATCCATTTACACTTTGAGCCCTAATGTTCATTTTTATCTGGTGTTTATCCTTAATTAGGTTGGCCTAGTGGAAATACATTTGACCTATAACTAATTGTCCCCTATAAAATCCCACTCAAGGCTCATTTACAAAGAGGTGACAAGCTTAAAAATCAATAAATAATATAGACAAAGCACTAAGACAAAGTTACCTATTCTTTGCACACAGTCACCCAACGCAGCTACAAACCTACTCAAATCCTCATACCAGTCTATAGCCACCTCAAAAACTATCAATTTGGCAAGTGCATCCACATCACACTATTGAAAAAATCACATTATGTGGGATAACTAAATATGGATTGATCCCTCTTTATATTATTATTATTTAGGTAGCATTCCCACACAAGGGGTGTGGATTGCACATTTAGTACATCTTTCACACTAACCCCCCTCTTTCACAAGTGACTCAAATGTAATTTTATCAAGAATGATAGAGGGTTAAGTTTTGAAGATAAAATCTGATCCATAGTGAGTTATATTGATGATATCACTCAATTTTTCATAGGCATGTTCACACAAGAATAATGCAACTACCTAAAAAGTTTTAGGTCTCTGTGATTAGTTCGGATAATAGCGTCAAGAATAGATAAAAATGCCAAACACCAAAGTGTCCAATTATTGGTTCTCATATAATTTTTTCCAATGAAATCGAAATTTAGGTTTATGACACATTTCCTATCCTTCACAGCCATTTTCAATGTTTGTATCATCAATCTCAATCTATTTTCTAACTAAGTTATATTTCTTTTTATTTATTGCTATTTTTAGAAAGATGAAAAAGAAAAATAGTTGCACAAATCAAGATTGTATTTATTTATATATTATATACTTATTTATTAATCTATACACTTAACTAAAATAGTAATAAAAATCCATTATTCCTAAAATAATTTAAATCAGGTTCATAATGATTGAATAAATCTATAAACAAGTGCTTCAAATCTCTCATTTCAAGAAGCTTCTCCATACAAACTTATGATAAAAAATTACATAAGGAGACTCCTTAATCTCATGAAAATCCTAATATAAATCAAATGTATACAATTAGATATGTGACTCACCTGATAATTTAAGCATAGGCAAATACTTATACATTTACAAGCCAAGCCCATCCTCTTTGGACTGATCTTCAAATGAATCTTCAAGGGAGGTAACAGACATGATTGTTTATCTTATAGTTTTTTATTATTATTGTAAGTATAGTTATTGATAGGGTTGAATCAGTTCCCTTAAAACATTCATTCAATTTCACTTATCATCCATGAAGCATTCATTCACATATATACATTAACCAGTGCATAAATAGGCATCTACAAAAGGATACAACATAAGAACACAAGAGATATGTGTGAAACCCTCATTGGGGATAATACCCACTCAAACACAACTTATAATACAATTATATAATCAATTAATCAATATTTAGTTAGGTACCAACCCCATAAGGAGCACCAACTCAACTAGCCCTTTAGAAAACACTAACTTGAAAGGAGGTACCAACCCCCTAGGTAATTTAGAAATAAATCAAATACCTAGAACCTATAATCACCTAATTCTTACCCAACTGATTATGATTACCTCACTTTTCTCTTCACACTCTTCTATCACTCTTAAATAGCCTATTAAGCCTCTTCGCTCAAATAGCCCTTTTCTTGGAAAAATTAGGTCATATAACCTTGTTCATCATCTGTATAATTTGTTATATCTTAAATATATATTCACCATACCTATTTTATGTTATTCAATCCCTATACCTAGTTTCTAAACCTCTATATCACTCATTCATTCCCTTAATATTCTAACTAGTCAAATTAGGCCTTCTTTTTATACTTTACTCTTACTCTCACCCACCTTGGTTGGAAAAAAAATCTCCATACTTTGATAAAAATTGTAATATATTAAAAAAAATTCATAAGTGAAACACCCACTACATATATTGGTCATTACTCATAAGGACCAAAACCACCATTAAGCCTTTGGTCCACCATTAAGCCTAATAGAGACCTAATGCAATTAGGCCTTCTCAAGGCACACATTTTCACCTTGACCACCTTGGAACATTTTTATCCTCCTAAAAAGGATGAAAAAATTAAAAAACAATTAAATTATACACCTAATAATCTCACCTTATGTCTCCAACACCAATGATCTCATTTTTCTCTTTGAATGATGCCATTAGGCCTACTCATAATTAGCCCTTCTCACTACCAGAAAGTTTGCCTTAAATATATAAAGTATACACTAAAATTTGAAACATAAACAAATTAAAAATAACATGGATATAAATTTAATGAACTCATTTTCATCACCAATTCCATTATATTTCACCACACATTGAAAAAGACCTCAAACTGGTCACTTTCATATGCTCACTCAGAAATGTAATAGGCTTCAAACCCAGTCAAGACCCTTTGACTTTTCACACCTTCATAGGAGTTTATCATGAAAAAAAATACATTAAAATGAACCTATGAGACCTATTTTAAAATTAAATGTGCATTTCATTCTCTAAATCTATGCATAATGACTTAGGAACATCATTCTCACTAATATACAAAAAACTATATGAGTGCCCCAAAACATAGTAATGGAAACCAAGACTTAGAATACATGTGTGAAAACTTTTATGAACTTAAAATGGGTTTATATTATCCTTAATAATATTTATAACATCTTTAAATAAATATTTTATAAGTTTCAATATCAATATTTGTCTTGCATACCAATCTCATGTCTTCACCCTATATAGACCTCACTATGTAAGACAGGTCACTTTGAGTGCAAATTTATGATTGTATATGAGCATCTCAAAATATTATATTAAAATTGGATATGTTATATATGTATTTAAAAATAAATACATGAATTTATATTCATCCCTAATATATTACAACCCATCCCTAATGTCATTCTCCCTTCTACTTGGTTTTCTCATTGTCTTCTTCATTAGGCCTTTTTAGCAATAGGCCAGCATCCATGAGAGGTTTAGCATATTTTAAGTCTATAACCTGATCAAAAAATTAAATTATCATTAAATAAAAGTCTCACATTTTCATCCTCCAATAATTTTCAAGCTTTGACCTAGTCAACCCTGCATGCTATATCAAAAATCCATGAAATAAGGGGTTTCATCTAGCTTCTACTCACTCTTATGACAAACCAATGCCACATAAAGGTACATTAGAGAGTTTAATACAACATATAATAATAATACTAGGTAAAAAAAACCACTATTATCACTTTAGAATCATATCTTCCATATTGGGTCACTATTAAGGTTTTAAAGAGGGTTTAGACTATCTTCCATTCTTAACAATCGTTCATAAAGCTTAGGCCCTTAACCTAGAAAAAAATGAAAATAAATTTAATATAGTAGATTAACCAACTACCATTAAATACTTATATCCTCATGAAAAGGTTTCATGTGCCAACAACATAAGAAAATCCTTCTCGGGTCTGCAACACCTTAATCTATGCACATAGAAAACCTCAACACCAATTTTCATGATTTATTATTTAGTTTACGACATAATACTTGGTAAAAAAGATTGATAAAACATATCACACCTGTTTAAATTATCTCATGATATATATCACCTTGTAAAATGAACTTGATCCCTCATTAGGCCATACTAGGTCTCTTTACTAACTAGGCCTAATCTGATAAGCCATTTTTAGACCTTAAACACACCTTAAAACCTCTTATACTGATCTCAAAACCTAATTATCATGTCATAAAACATCATACCTTGATCACACACTCCAAATATTATTATTTAAATCCTTATACTTCTTTCCTCACTATGCTACCAAGCCTGTGCCTTCTTACTAGGTTTCTTTAAGTAAGGACTAAGCTAAGAACTGGCCTTAAAACCTAATATAAAATATTATATACCTTATAAACATGTTTACACACTATCAAAAATATTATCACATACTCTACCAATGACTTTTATTCTTGATAACACCTCACGACTCCTTATTTGGTCAGGTAGAGTCTAGGACTAGTTTGGTTGCATGCTTAGGCTTAAGATCATACCCATAAATTTTTACCTTAAAACATTCATGAGTGTTTCAATAATTCATATGAATTATTTTAAATTCTTAAACATACACTCATACCTATGTGCATATATCTTACCATACCACCATCTTCACAGATATGCTCATGATATGACAATGATCCTTAAGATTAATGCTCAAAAGAATTCTTATCTTCTATCTTGATCTTGACCTTGACATGTCATAAACCTTAAAAATATTATCAAGTTGACTTAAAATTCTCTCTTTTGATAAGTAACCTTTTCACATACCACTTCACCGTGTATGAAATCAACTTTGACTTTGACATTAATGACCTCCATCTTAACCTTAACATTAATGACAACTTCAATGCCACAATACCAATAATAGTAACGTACCTCAATAATCTCCCCCTTTGTCATTGATGAAAAATACTCAAACAAATTTTATCATTCAAATATCCCCAATATAGATATTATTCAAATTGACCTTTTTCCCCAACTAGAACTTTTCCCCATTTGACATTAATGACAAAGGGTCATCTCTTTGACAACTATCTGATCCTTGGACCTAGAACAACACACCTTTTTTTTAAACAAGATCATTATATTTCTAATTAACCAAACATAAACTCAACTCATAGAAGTACCCAACCATTCTCCCATTATCTCCATGAGATATTCAAGCACTATCATGAATGTGACTTCATTTGATCAAGTAATCATACAAATTCTTTGTAACCCATATCTTCCAATCACACCTCTAATAGACTATTGACTAAACTTTGGATTTGAAACAAAGAATACAAATCTCCTCCTAAGAACAGGCATCCTTCATGCTTATACTCACTAGATAAGTGCCTCCATGAAGCCTAATGGATTTAGATCTTCTCTAGGGTACTAAAACAATGTAAAATCAAGAGATTCCCAGATTTCCATGTCCTTACTAGACTAATATTTATTTATGATCCTCTTAGGATTTAATATCCATTTTGGATTGACTTTTTAAATCTCCATTTGAACAAAATTATAACTTAGTCTATTTATCTTGACTCCTTCATCCACAATCTGAGATGATAGGGAGAATTCTTAGTACTTCTTTGAATATGAACTATGTTCCACTTGGCAAATAGTCCACTTAGAGTTGTATACTAGTCATCATTCACCTTAGCTACCTTTGGTTACCACTCACTATCTTTTCTTCTTTATTGCATTCTAGAAGCCTCAACTTTCTTGTTTTAACTTGAGAATACATGATTATATATCTTTGTAATATGACCAACCTTTTGGAAATTAAAACACACTATTCCTTTTGATAGAAACACACCATGACCTATACCTATTTACTGATTAATATCCTCATAGTTCCATGCATATTCATTCTTGGAGGTCCTTCTATAATGCCTTGATCTATGACCAAATTGGTTACATGAATAAAAATAACTATTGATAGCATTAGCATACATTATCTCATTAGTCTACCTAATAGTATGAGTCTTCATTCTACCATCACCCTCAATCCTTTCTTGACCATTTAAATTTAAGGTTTGATTCTCCTTGATAACATTAGTATTCTTATTTTGGTCTCAATTGAAACCAAGACATGTTTTGGAATTAGTTGACTTTTGACTACTTAGTATGTTATCTAGATCATTATTACTCTTTTCAAACTTAACAAATGTCTTCACCTTGATTTATGCCTAATCCAACTTATATTTTAAGGAATCCACTTTAGTTACATACCTTTCACATTATTCTTCTTTAGCCTTTAGACTTGTAGTCACCATCTCAATTTAAGTCTCCATCTATTTGACTATTTATTCTTGTTCCTTGGAGTTGTTACTCAATCTATCTTAAAAAAAATTTATTTTATCCTCATAATATTTTATAAGAGACCTCATCACCTTATTATTATTCTTCACCATCTTTATTTCTTCTATAGCATTTATCAACTCAGCCTTAAAGTCCACCTCATCTTCTTCTTCATCTGAATCACCAACAACACCTCTAAACCACATGGACTCTTCTTGATTTGAACATCTTGTTTACTTATCCATGAAGGGAAATTCATTCACATCATGACCATGAGCTTCATGGTCACTTTTAGAATCACTTCTCTCAGTCTCGTTAGATGAGTTGCAATCTTCCTTGGTGTAAAATCTTCTTTGCTCTTGAAAAACTTCTTATCATCATAGTTTCTAAAGTTTTTCTTGTTGTTATCAGGCATATAGGAATTTTTATCATCATCATGAGTTTCATCATGTTCTTCATCATCCTTTTCCTTATGCTTATGAGGGTTATTTTTATCAAAGTGTCTGATCTCTCCATAATTAAAGCATTTAAAGGGAAGCTTACCCTTATCTTTACTTAAACCTATTTTCAAATTTATTGAAAACATATCTATCAATTGATCATCATCAATATAATAATCATCATTCTCTTTGACCTTATTACCATGTGTCTTCTTCTAATTTGACTTCTTTTTTTCCTTGAATGCATCTTCATTCTTTGCAGGTCTTCATTCATTTTTACTCATCTCATAGGTTGTTAGGGTGTCATGAATTCCATCCATCTCTAGCTTGTATAGATCTTGTATTTATTCAATAAAATATACTCTAGAATAAAATTTAGGAGTTAGATATCTCAAAACATTTAAAAAAATAATAGAACATTTTAATTCTTCACCTAGGCCTCTTATGTTGTTGACCACTTCATCAGCACTCAATAAGTAGGTGCAATGGTCTCATATTAATTCATCCTTAGGCTTTCAAATTATATTCTATTGGTTTGAAACTTATCTAACTTGACCTTGGATTATCCCTCATGCATAGTCTTTAAATTTTCTCACATTTCTTTAGCAGACATACAGTGCATCACCTTCACAAGTTCTACCTCTGATAGGTCACATAATACCATTCATTGCTTTTAAATTGTTGTCACTAGCCTTCCTACCTTTTGCATATGTAGGGGGATTAAGGGGTATAGTTTATCCATCTAGAATTTAATACCAAACATCATGACCTTGATACATCAAATATGTTCTCATCTTGACACTCCAAAAATCATAATTAGATCTATTGAACAATAGAGCCTTACTTATAGAAAGACCACCTTGTGCTTAACTAACCATATTCACTTGTTTAAGATCTCAGACCACCTTGTGCTTAACTAACCATAGTCACTTGTTTAAGATCTCATTTAGGCTATTAGGAATGATTTAGATGAATTGATGTAATACTAAATTTTGGAAGTATATCTACTTAGAGGGGGATGAATCAATTCCCTTAAAACATTCATTCAATTTCACTTATCATCCATGAAGCATTCATTCACATACATACATTAACCAATGCATAAACAGGCATGAAAAAGAACATACAACATAAGATCACAAGATATATGTGGGAAAACCTCATGGGGGATAGAAACCACTAAAACATATCTCGGACTATAGTCTTATAATCAATGAATAAAAATTTAGTGAGGCGCCAACCCCTCACTAGTCAAGCACCAACTTGTAAGGAGGAACCAACCCCCTAGGTAACTTGGCACCAAATAAGTTACCTATAACCTTTGATCATATATTAACAATTTTTTATTACCCAAATAATGATGATTACCTTATTTTGATCTTCATACTCTTATATCTCTCTCAAACAACCTATTAGGCCTCTTCACTCAACTAACCCTTTTTTTGGTAGAATTAGGTCATATAACCCTCCCTGATCATCATTTGTATAATTTATGTTATGTATTCATGAAATATTTAATATACATATATTATAGTATTAAATCCCTCTACCTGGTTTCCAAACCTCTATATCACTCATTCATTCCCTTAATAGTCTAACTAGTCAAATTAGGCCTATTAGACCTTTTTATACTTTACTCTTGATATCACCCACCTTAGTTATAAAAAAAATATACACAATTGGATCACCATTATATTATATCAAAAAACATGTTTCATACGTGAAACATCCACTACATAGGTCAATCATTACTTATAAGGATCAAAACCACCATTAGGCCTAATAAAGACCTAATGTAATTAAACCTTCTCAAGGAACATATTTTAAGCATCCTAAAATGGATTAAAAAATTAAAAATAACTTAAATTCAACCCATTATAATCTCAAATTATTTCCCCAACACCAATCAGATCATTTCGCTCCTTGAACCAGGCCATTAGGCCTACTCACAATTAGCCCTTCTCATTGTCATAAAGTCTGCCTTGAATATCTGAAATATCAACTCAACTTTTATAAATAAAAACATTAAAATATAAAATTTATATTACCTATATTACATAAATTTAATAACCAATTCCATTATATTTTACCACACATGGCAAAATACCTCAATCTGATCACTTTCATATGCTCACTTAGAACTGCAAACATGCTTAAAAACCTAGTCAAGAACCTTTGAATTTTCAAAATTTCATAGAAGTTTCTCATGAATAAAAATAAATTAAAATTAACCTATGAAACATAAAAAAAAATTATTGTGCATTTTATTCTCCAAATATATGCATAATGACTTAGGAACATCATTCTCACTAACACATAAAAACCATCTGAGTGTTCCAAAACACAGTCATGGAAACAAAGACTTAGAACACCTATATGAACACTTTTATGAAATTAAAATTGGTTTATATTATCCTTGAGAATAATTTCAACATATTAAAATATATATATTATAATTTTAAATATCAATATTGTTCTTATAGACCAATCTCATGTCTTCACCCTATATAGACCTCACTATGTTAGACAAGTCACTTTGAGTGCAACTTTTTGATTGTCTATGAACATATAAAAATATTATATTAAAATTTAATACATGATATAGGTATTTAAAAAAATATTTTTTCATTTAAAAATATCCCTAATCCACTACAACCCATCCCTAATCTCATTCTCACTTTTGCCTAGTTTTCTCATTGTCTTCCTCGTTAGGCCTTTTTAACGATAAGCCAAATTCCATGACCAGTTTAGCATACTTGAAGACTATAACCTGATCATAATATTAAATTATCATAAAATTAAAGTCTCACACATCATCCTCCAATCATTTTTATGCTTTGACATGGTCAACCTTGTCTGCTATATCAAAAATACAAGAAACTAGGGGTTTCATATAGCTTCCACACAATCTTCTAACATACCAATGCCACCTAGAGGTACTTTGGAGAGTTTAATATAACATAAAATAAAAATAATAGGAAAACCAAACCATTTTGATCATTTTTTAATCATATCTTCCATATTGGGTCACTATTAGGGTTTTAGAGAGGGTTTAGATTATCTTCCATTATTAACAATCATTTATAAAGATTAGGCCCTCAACCCAAAAAAATGATATGAAATTTAATATATGACCCTTCCATAAATACCATGAAATTATTATATCCTCATTAAAACTTTTCACCTACCAACGAGTATAATAAAATCCTTCTCGAGTCTACAATACCTCATTATGTGCATACAATAAATCTCAACACATATTTTCATGCCTTTTTTTTAAGTATATGACATAAAAATTAGTCAACACACTTTATAAAAACTCTAAAACCTGTGATAATTCTATCATGAGCTATGTCACGTTTGAAAAAGAGCTTGGTCCCTCATTAGGCCACACTAGGTCTCTTTGCATGTGGGCATAAACCTACAAGCCATTCTTAGACCTTGAACACACATTAAAACTTCTTTTAATATTATAAAAACATAAATATCATGTCATAAAACCTCATAACTTTCTCACACACTACCAAACTTCATCTTATAATCCTTAGACTTCTCACCTCATCATGTTACCAAACTTGTGTCTTATCACTAGTTTCTTTAAGCAAGGACTAAGCCAATAATTGACATAAGAACCTCTTCTGAAAGATTCTATACCTTATACAAATTTTTATATAGTGTCAAACATATTCTCACATTATCTACCAATTATTTTCATTTTGATAACACCTCAAGACTCCTTATTAGGTCAGGTAGAATCTAGGACTAGTCTGGTTACATATTTAAGATTAACACCATACCCCTGAATGCTTACCCTAAAACTTTCCTGAGTGTTTCAACACTTCATATGCATACTTTGGAATTATTAATTATCCAATAATACCTTTATGTATCTATCTTACTAGACCACCATCTTCACACATATGCTCATGATATGATACTGCTCCTTAAGACTAGTGCTAAAAAAATGCTTACCTTATATCTTAATATTTACCTTGACATGTCATCAACATCATAAAAATTCCTTGGTTACCTTAAAATTCTCTCTCAATAGAGAGACAACATGTTTCCCTCAAATTATCTCTTTTCATAAGACACCTTATCACATACCACTTCACCATGTATGACATCAACTTTGACTTTGACATTAATGACCTCCATCTTGAGCTTGACATCAATGACAAAATCAATTTCAAAATACCAATAATAGTAACATACCTCAACATTTATTTATTTATTTTCCATATAGCTCAACCTATGGATTAGGCTTGAGAATTTGTCTTTAATTTTTTTTATTTTATTCACTAATAATGGGATAACTTGTTGACTTTCTAAGTCACCCCTGAACGGTGCAAGGCTTCCCAAGGATTACAAAGAGATAATGCACCTATAATGACCCAAGTGCTTCAAGAAAAAGGTGTGCAGGCACTTCTTATATATTCTTAAGCCTGAGATAGAGGTGCAGGTTTGTGTAGGAATAAGAGGATGGTTCATTCTCACTAAAGGTTTTTGATAGAGACTTACACATAATATTTTGTGGTATGCAAGTCAAAAAGAGCACATGTTTAAGGATGTTGGACCCATAAGTTATAAAAGGCCAAAATAGAGTAAATACATGAGGAGTAGTTATAAGTCACAAATAACATGCCAAAGACCTTCAAATTTTGTATGCAATCTTATTCAATGACCTCCTTGTGCCTATCTAATACAATTTTGCACTTGTGCATAGGATCTTGCATTTTTGCCCTTCCATTATGTAGAATAAAACCTTATTTTTACCATTACCACATGGCCCAATACTCATTCTACAAAATTATATTCTTGGTTTACCTAGGATAAGAACCAACCTTCCACATGTCATAATTGTGCTACCTCCATCCAAAAGCTCTAAAGGATTCCTATAAGAGCCCACCAAAGTTACACATGGCATTCTTGTAGTGCCACACCCAAAAAATAATTAGGAAGCACCACATGCTAATTAGTTAATAGATATAATTAAGATTATTAGAGATGGTTGAGAAAATATCAAGATGTTATCAGAATGATTAAATGCAAAAGAAACTAACAGACATCAAGACTTGAGTGTATTCCACTCTCTGGATCTATTAGGGAAATCTTTCATTCCCCTATGCATGTGTATCCCATGAGGATATTTCCACTAACTCTAGATCCAATTAGCCTACCAAATGTAAAAAATCATGGCCACAGTGCCATAAAATAATTTAATGATGTATCCACCACCCGAAGTGATACATTTACTGTAAAATAATCTTGATCACTATAAAAGTTGGGTTATATCACTGTAAAAGGTTCAACTCATTTTAACAAACTCACACTAATAAAAGTACCCTCTATGAGCACTTGTATTGGCTAAACCTTTTAAATTAATGAGAATTAAGTTTACCTCCTATTATTTTGATGTTATGTGTGTTATTTGTGTTTGTTGATCTTTAACTATGGGTAATGTTCACCCCTCTCATCATTTCCCATTCCTTGCACCTCCACATTGAACTTAAAACTCACTTTCAAGTTGCATCTTATGCACACTAGGGTCTACATAGGCTTTGTTTGTGGATAACCTTCATCCCTCTCAATGTTTCATTATGTTCATGTGCCTTTATATGAAATACTTATGCATTTAGAGTGACTTGGTTGAATCTGTGTGATATGGTCTTATTCTTAGGAGTTTACATTGTGTTTACAATAATAGGAGTGCTATCTATTTTAGGCACATCACCTTTTTATTTTAAAACTCTCTTATCTTTTCCCTCCCTTTTACCTTAATATTTTAGGTTTAGATTAGTGATAATTTACCTTTTTGCTTTGTAGTTCTACGTGCTAGTCTTAAACTAGGTGCACTTAGAATAAAAGGAATATATCCTACTTTAGAGGTATGTCCCAAGGAGTGCAAGGGTCCCATGCCTTTATTATATTCCCATTATTGTGATGAGACATCTGATGCCCATATGTGCAATTATGTGATAATAATTTTATGCCCAACACCTTAGACTCTTGTACCCTGTGTAAGGCCTTCATAGTCAATACCCCATCACCAAGCTTTCTTATGTCATGGAGTATCCATAGGTGAATTTTTGAATTAAAATAGTTTATGGCATGCCTAGTGGGACCAAGTTGAATAAAATATAAATAATTAGTGCTACCCTTAGATATCAAGTGTTGAAGACACTCCATAGAGCACTTGACAACTTTGAATGACCAAAATCTACTAGTTTAAGTAGTCCAAGTTCTTAAATATATGTATTCCACCCCCCATTCCATGAAAATTATACATTCATGCCTTTCCATTTTTGATATCAAGCTCATGTGAGTACCTATAGCCTTCCCCTAGTTCAACACCTATAGCATTCCCCTTATGCTTCTAATCAACGTTGCAAAAGTTACCTTGCTCCCAGTTAGCATTACTTCCCTCCTAATCAGCCTCAAATGAGGAAGATCAAAAGATAGGATTATGATAAAGTATGAAAGTAGATTTCTCATTAAGATTACGCTTAGTAGGAGGTGATGAAGAAGCATAGATATGAAGAAGAGTGCTTGTCTAGGCAAATTATAGTCAAAGAAGAGTAGATGCATTGGTTGCTTGTGTAGATGCAAAAAAATTAAGCATAAATAGATGCCCCCACTCCTTCCTTTCCTATCTTTAGGTAGGATAGATTCATTTCACCTTCAATTAAATCCCTTACTTTCAAATTACTAAGCTTTAGAAGGCTTGCACCTATGCTAATTGAATATCATATGCTTGTGATAGCTCAAGAACCCATCCTTCCTCAAGAGCCTCAAGTAAAATCATATTAGCCTTCTTGGACCATGTATATTGACTTCATAATGAACAAACTTGTAAATCCCATTATTTTTCACTAATTGAAGCCTCTTTCCCTCCCACCATCTCCATTTTCAAAGGAGTACCAATTGTATGGAAGGAAAGTGTAGACCATTCAAATGAGGAGGATAGTTCAAGTGAATATGATGAGGAGATCATCATTATCAGTCCCTTCTACACTACCACACTAGAAGAATCAACCCTATTTCAATAATATAGGTATAGTTAGATGGAGCAACATGTTGATGAGAAGATGATCGAAGTGGTGGTATAAGGGGAGGACCTTAACTAGGAAGAGTCAATCTATGCCACTTTATAGTGCATTTAAAGCCCTGAGCCTAACCTTTCTTGAGTTAATGAGATATCATTTGGAAATATGAAGGAGGACCTCAAAGAAGATAACTTTTGAAAGGAATACATGATCAAAGAGAGTGACTGTGATCACCCCAAGGTGAGCCCATAGGTGCAATCACATACGTAGGAGGAGGACTCTTTCTAAGATGAGCTGGATAAATTTTGTATAGGCTGATTCAACAAACCAACATCCCCTCATGAGTATACCCATGCATAACTCTACATTGACAGCCATGTTCAATAATATATCATAGATAGGTAGGTTGCATACATAGAGGAGGTTACAACCACACATATTTCATAGACCCACAAGGAGTAAAGCACACACCTAGGTTTAAATGAGTCATCTTAAGATGTATTCAAATTAAAGGAGAAATTTCAAATGGTCCATCCTAAAGTACCATGAGAAAACATAGAAGATGTTGTGGTGATGAGTGTTATCAATCCTTGTGTGCCTAGGCATGTCACAAAATGGTTTCCAAGAGGCACATTGGAATTGGAGAAGAAACTAAGAGATGAACAAAGGCAACTTGCTAAAGCCATGAGCTACACGAGTACCATGTATAGGCCTCCCACACTTTAAAAGTCTCTATCTAAGTAAATAACACATTTAAGCTCTAATAAATCTAAGAAGGATTGGCTTAACACCAAAGACATCAGCCATCTAGGAGAAAGGATTCTATACAACATTATGGAGTCATTCATCAAAAGGGAGCTTAAGAAGATGAAATTCCTTGAGTGCCTACTTCATGGTAAAAAGATACCATCGTGCCTCCACCCATCACATATCAAAAATATGATGATGCATAATGCAAAAGACATAAGAGGTTTCTATTTTGATCCAGGAGGGTGAAGGCCCATGTTTTTAGTTTATATATAGTATATTAGATTAGCTTGCATTACATTTCCCTAAGATCTTGTGTACACATTGTAAAATATTAATTTAGTATTGTTTTCACCTTAGTGTGTTTCATATATCTGTTGCTTTTTTTTTCCCTTTTGTTTTGTTGAGAGAAAAACTCAATTTAATCTATTTAGGTATAGGCCAAAAAGGTTGTAGTTTTAATGACTTTGTGCCCAATGGATCACAATAAAGGCCATTGGATTCTTAGTAGGAAAACAACCCACAAAGGTCACCAAAAGTGTTGAATTTCTATGTCACCCCCTGATTGGTCTAAGGCTTACAAAGGGATAACACACCTACAATGACCTAAGGAATTCAAACAAAAGTTACACAGGTTCTTTCCATCTATACTTAAGCCCAAGATAAAGGCATAGGTCTATATAAGAGTAAGAGGATGTATTACACTCACTAAAGGTTCTTGATGCATACTTGTGCATTAGGTTTTATGGCATGTAGGTAAAAAGGTGCATATGTTTAAGGATGTAGGACCCCCAAGTAATAAAAGGCCAAAGTAGAGGAAAAATGTGAGGAATAATTATATGTTGCAAATAATGCACCAAATACCTTTAGATTTCATGTGCAATATTATTCAAGGACCTCCTTACTCCTATCTAATGCAATTTTTTATTTGTACATAGGATCTTGCATCTATGCCCTTCCATTGCATAGGATGTAACCTTATTTTTGTTGTTGGAATGTGGTAGCCCAGTGCTTATTCTACATAATGAGATTCTTGGTTCACCTAGGGAAAGTGCTAACCTTCCACATGTCACAACCATGTTGGCTCTATCTAAAAGCTCCAAAGGACTCCTTCAATATCCCACTGAAGTAATGTGTGGCATTCCTATAGTGACACACCCAAGATCAATCAAGAAGTGCCATGTTATAAGTAGTTATTAGATATAATAAAGATTGTTGGAGGTGGTTGAGAAAATATTGAGGAACCATCAGAATGATTAAATGTAAAAGAAACTACCAAACATCAAGACTTGAGTGCATGCCACTCTCTAAATCTATTAGGGAAATATTTTTTACCCTATGCACATGTATCCCAAGAGGATCCTATCACCAATTCTAGATCTAATTTGCCTACCATAATTCAAGAAGTATGGCCACAATATCATACAAGAATTTAATGATATATCCACCACCACAAGTAGTGTATTTATTGTAAAATAGCTTTGATCAATATAAAATATAGGTTCTTTCACTACAAAAGGGTCGACACATTTGAGCAACCTCACACTACTGAAATTACCCTCCATGAGCACTTGTATTACCTAAACCTTGTAAATTAATATGAATTAAGTTTACCTCCTATTATTTTGATGTTCTATGTGCTATTTATGTTTGTTGATCTTTGACTATCGATAATGTTTACCCCTCTCATCATTACCCATTCCTTGCACCTCCACATTAAACTTGAAACTCACTTGTAGGTCACATCCTATGTGCACTAGGGTCTACATAGGCTTTTTCTATGAATAACCTTCATCCCTCTCAATGTTACATTGTGTTCCTATACCTCTATGCAAAATAATTATGCATTTGGAGTGACTTGGTAGAATCTATTTGATATGGTCTTGTTCTTAGGAGTTTGCATTGTGTTTATGGAATTAGGAGTACTCACTCTATTCTAGGTGAATCACCTTTTTATTTAGCACTCTTACCTTTTCCCTCCCTTTTTCATCATGATTTTAGGTTTAGATTAGTGATAGTTTACCTTTCTTCTCTTTAGGCCTGTGCACTAGTCTTAAACTAGGTGTGCTTAGAATATAAGGAATCTAACCTACTCTAGAGGCTTGTCCCAAGGAGCACAAGGGTCTCATGCCTTGAGGACATCCCCATCATTGTGATGAAACAATTGATGCTCATACATGTAGCTGCATGATAATACTTCCATGCCTAATGACTTAAAACATTGTGCTTTATGCAAGGATTTCACACTCAATGCCACACTGCCAAGCTTTCCCACACTATGGAGCATCCAGGGTGCATGTTTCAAATGAAAACATAACCTATCTTTAATTTTTTTAATCTACATACAATGTGCATCATAATCTGAATAGAGAGAACTATAACGTAACCTCCATATTTACCATGACTTGTCCTAGACAAAGTGGTAAAGAAAAAAATGGATGAACAATTGGATGATAGTGTAGACACCGCAAACGTGTCTACACCTTGGTTCTCCCCCTTGTCCGTCTCGAACCCGTATCCTAACACTTGGCCTTGGTCCCCTTCCATCCACTTGATTAAAATAACTTAATATTTTAATTGGCCCCCTTTTCCACCTCACCCTTGCCACCTTGGATCCTCCCTTGGATCCCTCCACCTTCCCCTTAGCATTTATTGTCCAAAATCCCCCCATTATATTCCTCCCGCGTCCATTTTAGCATGCTCATAACCGTTCTTCCCACAATCCCCCACCCGGCGGCGTGCAAGAATGGGCAGAGGCTATTTTTAGTCTCTGTCTCCATTCGGACTCTGCCGACGTCGGCGACCCTGCGGCCGACGTCGGCGAGACTGCCGATGTCGGCAGCCTTCAAGACCCCGTCCTGTATCCGTTGCAACCCCTGGACTCCTGAGCTCGCAAACAAAACTCTCTTGGCGTTTGGCATTCATCTTGTCTGCGTTTTGAACCTCGTGCAACAACAGCAGCAGGTGCAAAGGCTCTTCATCAGAATTCTCTTCTTGCAGAATCCTCCCTGGCTCCAACAACAGCTCCTTCAACTCTTCATTCAGCAGGCAAAGAGGTAAGCAAGTCTATTATTTGATTCTGTTATTTGAGCTTTCAATTATCTATTGTTTCTTGCCTTCCTTCTACCCTTCCCCCCTGAGAGGCTACAAGGCCTTCTCAGGACTTGTCCTCTGTCCATCCTCCTCTCCCATTGCCCCACTCTTCATCCCAGTTCCAGACAACTCCCCCATCCCCCTTTTTGTCCACAAAAGACCCTGTATAGGGCAAGACCATTCCACAGTCCATTCTGACCCGTCCCCAGACTCTGTCTCGACATCCTCAGCATCCCGGACCTGTCCACAGTCCAGAACACATCTCAGACCCGACCACAGGCCATTACCCCGACCGACGTCGGTCACTTCCCCAATCGACGTCGGTAGGATAACCGACGCCGGCAGGCCTAATAACCGACGTCGGCAGAGCTTCCGACATTGGCGACTGTCATAAGCCCGACTGCTTCCTTCAGGTAACCATTTGGTGTTTTCTTTCATTTTCAATCTATTCATCCTTTCTGTATTCTGGTATCTTATACTTTCTCAGTCTTTTATCTGTCTTGCATCTATGGGTTGACCTCCCTTTGAGGAAGTTTTTACACTTCCGGGGACAAGCTTTCGCTTGGCAACCCACCGTCTATCTATCTAACATCCCCTTGTCCAAGTTTTCTTTTCTTTTGCAGGTGTCATTCCTCCACAGCCAAAGAGGGGTGCTCACAAGCGTCTGGATCACGGTGCGCAGTCGACATCCAGGTATTCCTAACCTCGTCCATTTTCTCTAGTTTCTTTATTCAACTTTTCGAATGTAGAAAGCGAATTAGCCCAAGAAACATTCTGGCACGCCCGGTGGGACCCTAGGTTCCTCCTGGGTTCCTTTTTCTTTTTCATTCATTTAGGTGCATTTAGGCTCCTTCTCTCTTATCTCTTTCTTCTATTCCAAATGACACTATAAGCAAGGACTAAAACGAATCTTTCTTCTTTGCATTCTAGACTAGTCTAAACGTCATATTCTTGACCATTTCTCAAAACATTGTCTTCATAACAATATCACATTTCGACTTTGGGCATTAAAACACTTTGCATTCATCTCTGCTTGTGCTTGCATCTTCGTAGTCCACATCTAGTAACTTAAACGCATATTGAATAAATCTAGACACTTGATGTTACACTACCAACTCACATGCACAAAACACACATAAAACATACCTGAGACAAGGCCCGACTGGGATTTCATCACCCAGCGGATACCTTACCCGTCCCGGTGACCCTACTTGGATTTCATCACCAAGGGGGAAGCCCACTCCGTTCTCTGGTGGAGGATAAACTCTAGGCGAGGTATATCTTGGCTAAGCGAGACCAGCTAACCACTGGAATCGTGAAGTGAGGGGAGCTTGCTCCTTAGCACCAGGCCACGTACCAGACCCTAATACAGATTTTTTTGAGCACCAAAAACAAAACCCGGAACCAGCTCTAGACTTCTTCTTCTAGGACCTTCTTGACAGCCAATCTTTCCAAACATTCATCTAAGGCATAAGCCACAGCTTCTAAGGTTAATTCCTAGGTTTTATCGCTTAGGCTTGTCTGTCTTTCCCTGTTTTCCTCTTCTCATCTGATTGTTTGAGTGTGTGAGGGCGCTTTCTTCTTTGTTTTTCCAAGAACCTTTTGGCTCTCTGGAAAACACAGTCACCGACATCGGTTCTGCCACCGACGTCGGCTTTCCCTATCACCGGCATCGGTTATTCTACCGATGTCGGCTTTATATGTTACCGGCATCGGTTATGTGACCGACGCCGGCCTTATTTAATACCGACATCGGCTTTTCAACCGACGTCAGTCTCTGTCACTGTCCTTTGTCTTCAAAACCAGCAGCCTGAAACCTATCCCTTCTCTGTCAAAAACTCCATTCTGGTTTTCTGAGACTGCCAAAAACACAGTTTCTGGAACCAGGACTCTCTTCTTAACCACTTTAACCAACAGCCGCTCCAGTCTATCCTGTCTCTAACCAGTCCTATCATGGAGTTCCACTCGGAGACTGGAAGAACTCCTACAGGACCGACCCCGACCCCGACTCAAATTCCCATCATCCCTGAAGGGGACCGAGATTTCAAGAGATTCTTGGACCTCAATACCGCAGCCCTCCAAAACTATCTCGCGAGAAACCCAACGCGAGACCTTTCGGGTGACGTGGCGACGACATCCACACCATTCGCCACCCAATCCTTTATGACTCAGCCTTTCGCCTCAACTATTAACCCAATCATGGCCAATACGCAAAGTTTGGCCTCCCCGTCTATTTTTAGACCGACCTCCATCGGGGTTTCATTACCCCCTCAACCACCTGCAATTCAACCAAGTTCTACATCATATCAGAACTTGATTACCTCGACCCCTTACACTCTTGCGCCCACAAATGTAGGAGTGCCCACCTCGCTTGCTACCAGTGCCGCCATTCAACCACCTTTGGCGGTGCCCAGTCAACTTATGCCTTCAACCTTCATAACGCAACCACCTCTAGCCTCCACTTCCGCCCCTGCGACTAGTCATCCGTACATTGTACAACCGACTATGTCGCACGCCTCCTCTAACCTCTTCCAAGCGCCTTACAACCTAGGGGGCGCTCAGCCCGCCAATCCGTCAGCAAATCTTATCAAGATGCTGATGGATAAAATGTCCAGTCTCGACGCCTCTATTTCCGGTTCAAGCAATACTTTGTCATATGAACAAATTTGCAACGAGCCCATTCATCCTTCCGTCCCTATTCGACCATATCCTAACCATTGGGAGCTTCCTAAATTCACTCGCTTTCAGAGTAAGGAAGACCCACAACAACATCTACAGGCATTTAGACATGCCTGTTATCTTATCGCTCACGACGATGCGTTACTTCTACGCACGTTCCCTATGTCTCTTTCTGGCCCTGCCCTTGACTGGTATAGTTCTCTTGCCAGACACTCTATCTTTTCATTCATCCAACTCGCTCAATTATTTCTCGACCATTTCTCAATCAACATCACTAAACAAGTCTCTATCACAGACCTCTACTCCATCAGACAATTTGACGATGAATCTGTTGTCGATTTTGTCGCTCGTTGGAGAGGCTTGATTAACCAGCTCTCCTTCTCTTTACCTCAACCCGAGCTCATCGAGCTCTTCTCTCGAGCATGTGCCAACCACATCTCTTCTACCTTGCGGATTCAGACATTTCGCACTTTTGACGAAGCCTTCATCATGGCTCGAAAGCTTGAACTCCGTGCCCTTGAAGAAGATAAGGTCAAATTGCGTAATACCAACGCAAAATCTACTGACCATTCTTCTTCCAGACCTTATTCTTCTGCCAACTCCAAATCCAAAGGAGTGGCCAACACTATGGTCGTTAGATCACCATCCTCAACAACGACAAATTATTCCCAACCTTCGACATCTTCCAGCATTACCAAACAATTCCAACAACGGTATATCCAGCGTTCTTACACTCCACTTGGAGAACCATACGCTTCCGTTTTGGAAAAACTTCTCAAGCAGGGGGTCCTCAATCTCCCTCCAATCTGACCACCTCAATTTGACCCCTCTAAAGCCCTCCCTACATGGTATAGAGAGGCTGACTTCTACCACTTTCACCGCGTCCAAGGCCATGACATTGACAACTGCCGAACTTTCAAAAACATAATCCAGGACATGATCGACAAGGGGGATCTTATTTTAGATAACCCGAACGCCCCACCTAATCAACATATCGACATCTTCAAACACCCTTTTCCAAATCATCTGCCTACTCAAAACAACGTCCAAACCATAACCCAAGATCCTCATGACCATGACATTCACACGATTAACACTATCTTACCTCTTATCTCTGATCAATCTCTTTCACAGGCAGAGGAGTTTTCTCCTATTCATCTATCACAAGATGAAAAACCCTCTTCTCCTGTTAGTCCTCCATCTATTTCTCCTACATTGGGGGACGCCTTGACCACACCTATACCATTAGCCGCACCTTCATCCAATGACCATACCTTGCCTACTCCTCAAGCACAAGCGGAAGGCATAATCATCCCTGCCTCTTGCCATCTGGAGGAGCCACCCTCTCCTATTTCTTCTCCACCAAGAGAAGAACCAGTCTCTTTACCCATTTCAACCGAGGAAGACCCAGTCACGGTTTCCTCTTGCCCTTTGCCTGAGATTGTTACATCTCACTCACCTTCGTCCACATCCAAACCCAAACCCACATCCAACCTTGCCTCACATAATAGTGGCCCTCGACCCAAACACACAAAAGCTACTAGACCACACCGGAGAATTTCTCCCCCACCTTCATCAGTGCCTTCAATCTTAGGCCCGCATCCATCCACTTTAATAGGAGTACTGCCTACTCCCATCCTTCACAGAGGCACGTCGCCTCCATTACTCCCTCAACCCATCAAACATATATCTCCCTCAAACCATCGACCAACGCTTCTTATGCCTATTAAACCAACATCATCAACCCTCACTGCAATAAAACATCTAGACCCATTAGCAGGTTCTTATACCTTGCTTTTACGACACCTATTGCAGTCATCTCGCCTCAACCTCCCGCCTCTCAGACAATATCAATCTCTCGGACCTAAACCACCTTGGTTCGATGACACTCGCATTTGTGCGTATCATCGCACGCTCGGGCACGACACGGAGCATTGTCATGCCCTCAAGGTTGCCATTCGCCAATGTCTGGCGAATGACACCTCTCTTCTCGACCACGTCATCAACAAACCTTCAACACCGCCCCTCTCATCAACTCTCGGATCAAGGCCATCTTGGTTCGACAACTCCGTATTCTGCTATTATCATCACACTCCGGGACATGACACTGAGCGTTGTTGCGCTCTTAAAGCTGTCATTCGTCAACAACGGAGAAATCCTTTCCTTCTCACCAAGGCCCCTCTTAACCACCTCTTCGACAAAACATCAACCCCGACCCGTGCCTCTCCAACCTCATCGCCTAAATCGAGATCTCCACGGCAGACTATGGTCTCTTTACCGCCTTTGACCCCATTATTTGACATTAACACAGTCCATTTAATCACCAAGCCTCAGTCAATCTTGACTAATCGATCCAACTTTCTCCCTAAGCGACTGGGGGGATCCAACCTTACCCTAACTTCGATCAAACATTCAACCAAACCTCGACCAAGTCTCAACCAACCCTCGACCATGACATTGACCAAACCTTTGACCAAACCTTCAACAAACTTTGACCAAACATTTTACCACACTTCAACCAATCCTCGACCAATCAACAACCAAATATCATTCAACCAATCTTCAACCAAGTCTCGACCAATCAACAACCATATCAGTCAACTTCTCATCCACCATCAACATCTGACCAATCTGGAAAGAGCCAAATGGGGCAAGTCTGCTCCTAATTGACTCAGACCTTAACTCACTAGCATGGCCCAGGGACTTATCAGACCTTGAGCCCCCCTTTCTGTCTTGCATCTTCAACCTTTCTTCTGCTAGTCGAGTACTCGTCTACTTGACACGTAACTTGAGCTCGTCCCTTGAGCAATCTTCGTCCCCTTAATCCTCATCCCTTTCAACCCTATTCCCCTTTAACAAGTCCTCTACAACCCTTTTAGGATGCAGTGATGCTTTGTCCTAATAAAAAGGGGCGTCCTTGAGCTTCTACAGTCTTGTCCGTGACTCTCATTCCTATCAATAAATCCAAATCAAGATGTCAAAACATATCCATGGTCACTAAATCAAGTCAAGTCAAATCAAAAAGACAGACTGATCCCTCGAAGGACAGCTGTACTATCATTGCTGTATTACTAGACTGATCCCTTGAAGGACAGCTAGGCCAACTTTTCAAACATTATTAAGCAAAAATATAGACCACTCCCTCGAAGGATGGCTATGACTACTCTGGCAATAAACAGCAACCTTTTTTAGAAGCTTCCCGCATCGATCAGCTTCGCAACATGACCACTAAATCAAAAGACATCTCTATGTAGGCTTCCCGCATCGATCAGCCTGCGCAAAAAAAAAAAAAAAAAAAAAAAAAAAAAAAAAAAAAAAAAAAAAACGGGTCATGGACTTGGCTTGTAGTTGTCTCAGGGTCTCCTATAAAAAGGGGCAAGGTTATTCCTGCTCTTAAACTGGGTTACCCTATCCTCCTCCTATCACCCGCTCAAGGGACTTCGAGCTCACTTTAATGTCAAAGTGATTCGATTACCGTTCTGACACAACACTGGTCAACGACGTAATGCATGAACGGGGCTTTTTGTTCTAATAACCCCTATCTATGCTTCCTTTCTGGTCCTTGTCAATGAAAGAGCAATTTGCCTTCCATCTTTTCTCTACACTTTGGTCACATTTAACCGCATCAATTGGCGACTCAACTCAAACCAAGTCATTTTTTTATCATTTTCAGACATCATCCTCGTCTATTTCACATAGTTTTCATGGACACCAATACACATGGAAACTACCGACCAGACCCAATTTATGTTAAGCATAAACCAATACTTGCTGAAACATAAATAGACTTCCATTCATTTTTAGCATGCATCCATCACGACTATGGAAAACTTGCTAGGGATGAAAGACTCTCGACTCTTGTGACATTTGCAGCATCATCTTGACACTTGACCACATCCAATCATCAATCACTCTGTCTCCTAGTCCGAACTACATTGGTCTGAGGCCCTACGACCAGGGCTATGTAGGCAGCACTCAGATAACACATCTTCTGAGGTTAGCTCGACCACCCCCGTTTGTTCGTCTCTTTGATGGACAAACCTTCTCTTTTGCGACCTTGACCTTGACCACGACCAGTCTATCGACAACTTTGACCACATCCAATCTCATCTTCGACCAATCTTTTCAAATTAGTCCGAACTACATTGGTCTGAGGCCCTAGGACAAGGGCTATGTAGGCAGCACTCAGATACCACATCTTCTGAGGTTAGCTCGACCACCCCCGTTTGTTCATCTCTATGATGGACAAACCTTCTCTTCTTCGACTCTTATCACGCCCAACTTCGTCACCTTTGACCAAGACCCTTTGACCAAGACCTTTGTCCACGACCACTCATTCGACTTTGACCAAGACCAATCAATCCCTCTGACCCTCCCTCCCTTTTAGGGAGAACTACATCGGCCTGAGGCCCTATCATCGGGGCTATGTAGGCAGCACTCAGTTGACATGGGGTCTTCTGGGGTTAGCTCGGCCGCATCCTTTCGTCCATCCATCCTCTTGACCAATGACCATTGGCGACCATGCCTATCTCCTTCTTCTTTGACCTTCTTCCAAGACAATGTTGCCTTGGTTGTTTTTGCGTGTATGCTATTCCATGACTGGTTAGCAGAATTGTCTGCTGACTATTTTTGACCCATTCGCAAGTATAGGATCGCGAGCCAGTTGATCCCTATTACTTGTGGCTTTTTCGTGTTTCTGGGAGCACTTCCTGAGCCCTGGATACCTAGAACACGACGACTATTTGGAGCTTCAGCTTAGATTGAGTGACCCGATCAGCAGACGACTAAATGCTGGGGCCCGGTTACTTCAATTTTGGCACTCCTCGACCCTTGACATGCGACAATTTGACCCGACCATCCCGTGACGTGGTATACGCGCAATCACGACTTTTGCAGCGTTTTCACTCACTCTCTTCTATCCATTTCTCTGTCAAATCGACATTCGATCTTCGGTTCCCTTCTCTCGACTCTCGCTTTAAGGGGGGAACACCTCACCCTTTTCCTGGGGCAACCAACTCTTGTTTTTGTCTTGCAATTCGTCAAGAACAACCAACAAGACAAAAAGGGGCAAATGTAGACACCGCAAATGTGTCTACACCTTGGTTCTCCCCCTTGTCTGTCTCGAACCCGTATCCTAACACTTGGCCTTGGTCCCCTTCCATCCACTTGATTAAAATAACTTAATATTTTAATTGGCCCCCTTTTCCACCTCACCCTTGCCACCTTGGATCCTCCCTTGGATCCCTCCACCTTCCCCTTAGCATTTATTGTCCAAAATCCCCCCATTATATTCCTCCCGCGCCCATTTTAGCATGCTCATAACCGTTCTTCCCACAATCCCCCACCCGGCGGCGTGCAAGAATGGGCAGAGGCTATTTTTAGTCTCTGTCTCCATTCGGACTCTGCCGACGTCGGTGACCCTGCGGCCGACGTCGGTGAGACTGCCGATGTCGGCAGCCTTCAAGACCCCGTCCTGTATCCGTTGCAACCCCTAGACTCCTGAGCTCGCAAACAGAACTCTCTTGGCGTTTGGCATTCATCTTGTCTGCGTTTTGAACCTCGTGCAACAACAACAGCAGGTGCAAAGGCTCTTCATCAGAATTCTCTTCTTGCAGAATCCTCCCTGGCTCCAACAACAGCTCCTTCAACTCTTCATTCAGCAGGCAAAGAGGTAAGCAAGTCTATTATTTGATTCTGTTATTTGAGCTTTCAGTTATCTATTGTTTCTTGCCTTCCTTCTACCCTTCCCCCCTGAGAGGCTGCAAGGCCTTCTCAGGACTTGTCCTCTGTCCATCCTCCTCTCCCATTGCCCCACTCTTCATCCCAGTTCCAGACAACTCCCCCATCCCCCTTTTTGTCCACAAAAGACCCTGTATAGGGCAAGACCATTCCACAGTCCATTCTGACCCGTCCCCAGACTCTGTCTCGACATCCTCAGCATCCCGGACCTGTCCACAGTCCAGAACACATCTCAGACCCGACCACAGGCCATTACCCCGACCGACGCCGGTCACTTCCCCAACCGATGTTGGTAGGATAACCGACGCCGGCAGGCCTAATAACCGACGCCGGCAGAGCTTCCGACATCGGCGACTGTCATAAGCCCGACTGCTTCCTTCAGGTAACCATTTGGTGTTTTCTTTCATTTTCAATCTATTCATCCTTTCTGTATTCTGGTATCTTATACTTTCTCAGTCTTTTATCTGTCTTGCATCTGTGGGTTGACCTCCCTTTGAGGAAGTTTTTACACTTCCGGGGACAAGCTTTCGCTTGGCAACCCACCGTCTATCTATCTAACATCCCCTTGTCCAAGTTTTCTTTTCTTTTGCAGGTGTCATTCCTCCACAGCCAAAGAGGGGTGCTCACAAGCGTCTGGATCACGGTGCGCAGTCGACATCCAGGTATTCCTAACCTCGTCCATTTTCTCTAGTTTCTTTATTCAACTTTTCGAATGTAGAAAGCGAATTAGCCCAAGAAACAGATAGTATAGACATTTAGATAAGTAATTATAAACAAGGTGTCCTTCATCTTAGTCCCCTCAACATTACATTTAATACATAATATGGGAACACCTTATTTATTTGGGTAAAGTTATAATGCACTATGACCTAAAGATGGCACATTTTAGGAAACAGAAACCTATAAATAACATCAAGGAACACATAAATAAATAAGAGAAAAAGGTCATAATTTATTATGGGCATGAAACATATATCCATGATTTCATATTCATGAATGCTTAGAACGTTAGAGAAGTTATGAGTAAAATTTATAGCATGGGCATGACAATTATAGTAGCTCATAGGATCTAGTATGACCCTAAAATCATGTAGGAAGATGCCAAGAGGATAGATAGGGAAAACTATACCTCTACACCATTATGTGGATCTCATTCCTAGGTAAAAATAGAAAGGTAAAATGATCAAGATGAAGATGTAGCTCTAGTTGGGGAAGCATATCATAAACATAAATATACTTATACCCAAGCTTACCATATGCCTTCATGTCTTCTGTTCATCCACCTATAGGTAGCTAATAAAGTTTAGAAAACCTCAAAGGATATATATTTCCATTCTCTATTACACCCTTTCTTCCATTAGCCACAATGAAACAAGTAATTATCCCTTCGTTCTTATCTTAAGTTCTTTCTATAGGACTCTACTACTAACTCCTTCAACATCATAATTGACACCTTCAACTTGATCCATAAATAGTGAGTAGCCCCCTAGTTCAAATTGTTTATTAAAAATGGATTTTAATAATATAAATTCATTTTCCAAAATTTGAATTAATAGAATTAACTTTTAAAATATAGAAATGTAAATTGTCTGTGCTTATGAGTATTCTGAAAACTCATTTAAATCCCAAAAATTTAATTAAAACATTTCCAATTATTTTTATTTTCTCAAATGATCTCTTCATTCATTTCCTATAATTATTCTCCTAAACATCAATAATTAATTTAAAATTGATGAAATAATTGAAATATGAAATCCAAAATAGAAATAGAGACCAGATTGTTTATGGGATTTGCCAATTAGCTATGGTCTTGGGTTCATTCAAACTATTCCATTATAAAATCAATTTGTAAGTAATTACAAAACTCACAATATTTGAAGAATGGACTCTGTCACCTGTAAAATAACTCAAAATCGAATAATGAATACCCTAAACCTACTTAGAAAAACATCTCCCTAGTCATCTAAAGCTCTGCAAATGCTTTCTTTCTCCAAAATGGGAAAATAACTCTGTAATTTTTAACAGGGTTTGTAATAGGCAAAAATAACCTTCAATAGGCCTTTACAAAAAATTTCCCCTGTACAAATTTTTCTCTATGAAAAAATATGCAATTTGAATTTTAAATTTGGTTCTCTGTGTCTTTAGTTCTCTGTCCTCAGATAAAAATATCCTCTCAAGATAAAATGAAATAAAAATTATATATAGCCAACATTGACTAACAACCATTATTTTCTTGAAGTACGGTTAAACTCTGGATAGGTTACATGAAAACAAGAAGGAATAAAATCCCATAATTTATGGGATGTCAAAAATCTATACTTAATTTATCAAAATTCTTCCCAAAAATAATATTCCACATTACCACCAAAAACTATCGACCATGCCAAACACAAGTGAAAGATCCTCATAGAAAATTAAAATATTAAATCCTATATAAACCTCCACCAAATAAAACATAATCTCCCCACTAACCACCAACCACATTAAAATGGGTCACATGGAGTAAAAGGTGGATAGATGTGCATGTGAAGAAGGAGATATTAATATAAAACTTAATCATTAAATAAACCCACGTCCCACATCCAAAATTATTGACTTCAAGAATATCTATGTGGGAATAAGTGTGGCATGCATGGTATAAAGGAAGGTAAAGTTTAAAAGAATTAAAACATAATAACTCCCATTTTCACGTGGGGATAAAAAGATAAATTGGGGTGTAACTAAAGTTTATAACTTCAGTTTTTTATAACATATCCATTCTTAAATTAAAACCCATGCATCACCATCCACATGGGAGTGGGGTGAATTAAATTTTTTTTTTCTTTTTTTTTTCAAAATTTGGGTTTTAAATAAAATATTCAATGGGATAAAAAGAATATTAAGTTGGGATTTTTTTTTAAATTCAATATTCATGGCATTTTTTTTATAACCATGAATAATCATCCACTCCCATGTGTAATATTAAAATTTGGAATTTAAGTTTAAAATATCTAATGGTATAATAAATAACCATAAATAGGATATTTAGGATTATTTTTTAAACTAGGAAAAATGGAGGAATTACGATGGGAAAATAATTAAAAATCATAATTTAAAAAAAATCCTCTGGATCACAACTATGACTAATCCCATTTCCACCTCACTTACACCTTTCATTATCATGAACCCTTCATCTTCCATTACAACCACTTCAGGACCATGTGTTACTCCTCCTCAACCTCTAAAGACCTATCAAAGGAAGCCAAAGGCTCCTCATGTGTCTCCTAAGGTCACATAAGAACAAAAGGGCCTTATAAAGGCTTATTGATTAAAGTATCACCTCTGTATGAGGAGTCTGAGGGAGAGTCCAAGGAGGAGAAGAGAGAAACTAAAAAAGAAGGAGATAAGGTGCATGCCAGACCATAACCCATTGAAACTGAAGATGATAATGAAAAATAATGAATGTCTAAAACAAACACCAAACATGAGAGATAGAGTCTTTTAAGGAAATAACAGATGAAGTCAAAGAAGAATAAATAGAAGTCAAAGAGATAAAGATAGGCATGTATTTCAAGGAGCTTGAGTAATAAACATTTGACTTTGTGGAAACTAAGTTATTATTAAGAAAATAGGGATATGTAAAAAACAAGGAGGAGGTTAAATAAGAAATCCTATTTCAATGATCATTATCAACTACACCACCTAATTCTTCATCTCAAGTTACTTGAAAGAATAACTGATATAAAAAATGTTCCCCCAGCTTCCTCTCAAACTATGAGTACCCAAGTCTTGGATGTTTTGGTTAATTATTTATTTTCCATCACTATAATAGGTGCTACAAATTATTTAGATTCTTTAAGCCCATTTAATAAGTCACATGCATCCGAAATACCCATTTTGCCTATTATATCCCAAAGTCTTATAATTTGGTAATTTCCTCCTATTTATAAACATACTATGGGCTCCTATGCCACTACTAATGGGGTTACTCATACAATATTTACAAGTTACATGCATAATTTTCTTAGTACCTTAGTAAATTACTTATTTATTATCAAGACTAACCCATAGTCTATAGATCCAAAGAAACAAGTGTATACGCATAATATTTCTATTAACTTTACCACTTAATAACACTTTCTCTCTTTCAAAAAGCTATTGAGTTTCAATCTCTTTGAGTACACACCTTAAAGGGTGCACCAGGAGAGGGGTGGGTAGACCATTGGTGGTTCACAAAATTATTGTGAATTTATATCATTCTTAGCATTTTTACAATTTCCTTATAGTGTCTATCCTTTTGCCTCCTATGATTCCCCCCTAAAACCATAGAATCCTAAAATATGTATAAGTCTAAAATTTTAAAACCCTAAAATGTGGCTAAGTTTGAAATCCAATAGGACCCTCCAAAATCTAGAATTTGTGTTATAACTCCTAGAGGTTTGAAACCACTCTCAAACATCCTAAAAGTATAAATATAAAATATTAATTAAAGTATAAGAAACTAGATGTCCATATATAAATTTCAACTTATACTTTCATAAAAACATGTTATGGGTCTAGGTTAGCTTGATTCAACTTAGACCAGGATCTATATTATTTTTATTAATTAATAATACATAGTCAATTAGGCTAACCCTATCAGTTAAAATTTTAAAAATGTTTAGGGTTAAATCCAGATATGTATACACATCCATTTACACAATTTATAGGAAGATAATAAGAAGAAGAAGAATATATTATGCATATGCTTATCCACCATTCTACTTGAGGAACATAGCTTAATGTTTCAATACTTTATTTGGAGATATGGATCTTGTCTTGAGGAGAAGACTTTTGGATGCATAGATAGGTTATGTATCATAGATATGACTTATCCTTGTTATCCTTACATACCATAATAGCCTATTACAAAGAACCTTGGCCAATAGAAATATTGAGGCTCAACAGTTTCATCTTCAAAGGTAAGTATTCTTAACATTGTTCCTATTTTGTAAAATTATATAGATTAGCATTTGCAATTCTCTCCCATACATTAGGATTTCCTATACATTGATGTGAGTATAGATATTATATGCATGTTTACTTTTTATGTTTATTACCCCAACTTTGTGCCACAATCTTTGGTGAGCACTAGATTAAACTTTACTTTACTTGTCATTTACTTTGTGGATATAAAAATATAGGACCTAGATAGGGTTATTGCATAGTGTTTCCTTACTAGAGGCTTTAGAACCTTCTTTAGAAATTTTATTATGGTAAGAGATACCTTGGCTAGGTCTAATGGATCCATTTTGGTCATGACCCCAAATATCTATTGTATCAACAATCAGAAGTGTAAGTAGGATTTATTTTCTCTAAGCTGGGATATATTAATAGATCAGTTGCATTTCCCTTTGCATACATTCTAGTGAACCTAATGTGAATCAAAACCTTATATTTTTCCTTTCAAAAATTCATTTATTATCATCTTATATATTTTTATTTCTTTAATACTATATCGAACCTATTGATATAGTCTAATAGTTGGTGTGGAGGTTTAAAATGCATTTAATTAGATTGAATCAATTTCTTCTTTGTGTAAGTCTTGTTTAAATGTAGGTTTTGCAAACATAGTCAACACAACCAACTCTATTTTCTAGTTTTATAAACACAGTCAATATAGTCAACTCTACTAGCATATTTTAAAAACACAGTTGACACAAGTGACTCTATTATCAATTTTTACAAACATAGTCAACACGACCAACTTTGTTATCAAATTTTTAGTATAAAAAAATCAAATTAATCATCTTCAAAATTACCAAGGTTCATTCATACCTTCTTATTCAATTATGTTCTTCATTTACATTCTTGTTTATTCACTTATCATTTTTCAGTTGTTTGCATGCTTAGAATAACAAGCATAGACTAATTAGGTGTTTTTTTAATTTATTGATTTAGTAACATTTTTTTAATCTTGTACACACACTTCCAAATCACTTAAACACAAAAAATCATAAAAAAATTCTTTCCAAGGAATACTTACTTGGATTTCATCATCAAGGGGGAATCTGACTTGGGTTTCTGGCCAAGTATAAATATGTGGTTGATGTTATTTATTATAAAATCTCCTGACACCCTTATCTCTATGGTATTATGAAGTGAGGGGTAGGCCCCAATATTAGTCTAGTATCATCACCAATACAAATCCCTTTTAGCGTAAATATCTTGAAACCATCTTTAGATTACTTTATAGTTCTTTCTTATAGCCAACTCCCTATCACATTAATTTCAAAAATTATTATAACTTAACAACATTCAAGAATGACTACTTAGCTCAGTATTTACATTAAATTTTTGTTGCTAGCTCTTTGATCTCTATATTCTTTATTATAAAACTTGTACTATCCAATGTTAGTACAAGGTGTGTTGTATGCTACAATTAGATCAAACACATTGATCTAATTGTTTGTGTGCTCAATTATATTTTTTTAATTATTATCTTAAAAAACATTTCCCTATTCTCAGACCACAATAAACCCAGTTGACTCAGTATCTTATAGGCTACTTTTCCTTAGAACATAGTGAACTGGTTCAACTCAATCTATTATAGGCTATTCTACTTAGCTTTCCCATAAAACTAACTCTACCTATTTGACCTAGTTATTTACATTTTTATTACAATTTTTAGATATCTAGTCTTATTTCATAATGATGCTATCTTTATATCCTCTAATTAGTCAAGAAGATTACCTAATTAAGGATTTAGATCCTAACCTCACTAATTTTATTACTTTAGATGAAACTATTTAACTTCTTCCTTCATGTCTTCCTAATCCAAAACTAATTACTACACAATGTATTGTAGTTGAGGTCATTCATCTTAGTCTTCCTCCTCCTAATAATGTAGGGACTCCTCCACCCAAAAATCCATCCCCTACTACCAATATAGGGAGTGCTCCTCCTACCAAAACTAACATTGCACCTCTTACAACTAGCAATCAAAATCCTCACATTGATATAACTCAAATTATTCAACAAATGAATGTTATGAAAATAAATAACCATTCCCAAATGATGCAAATGTAATCTCAAAAGTTACAAATGGATAGTGAACCACCTCAAGTCATCATGAATCAACCAAATTTAAAAATTTTCCCTCCTCTTAGATATGCCAATGGGAATATCATCCCTCAACCAATCATGCAAACAAAATTATTCAACATCTTAAAAATGAACCTTTAGATCTATTCATTACATCCATAGACATTGTAAACATTTATTAAAATATTTCAGATGGTGGAACCAAAAGCCCTTATACCTTTCTTAAATATTTTGGTGATATCTTTAAGGAATGGGTCCAAAATAACACCTTTTCTACCACTAAACTCATACCCAAAACCTTTGTTGGTGATGCACTTGAATGGTATAACCAATTTCATACATCTCACAACTAGAGGATTTAGTCAATTCTCTAGTGAAGTAATTCTAACATGATAAACTTATTGAAAATTACCTTGGCCATTTCATCAATGTTAAACAAATTCTTAATGAATCCATTCACTCTTTCATCAAATGATAGAAGTTTCAAGCTCACAAAGTGGACCATAACATGAATTATGATAATATTTTAAAACTATTTTTTACCGATATTAAATCTCTGCTTCAATATAAATTTTTTATCTTTTCCCCTGAAACTTTAAAAGAAGCTTTAGACTAAGAAAAAAGACAAGACTTTATTATGACTCAATTTGAACCACCTCAAGAAACTACTAAGGAACCCTTTAAACCATTTTATACTAACAATGAGTCTTAGCATCCCCAAACTCAAAATAAAGCATCCAATTCAACAATTTTTTACCCAACCCACCCTCCCTTAAGTTTATAATAACTCAATAATAAATTACCACACTCTAAACCCATGAGCTTTGATCCTTCCAAACCTCCTCCAAAATGGTAAATCCTGATACATTTTATTGGTTGTATGTTACTATAGGTCATTATCATGAATCCTGCCATGATATTCATTTATTTCTTTTTGATTATTTATTTTTCACACATTTCAATCTTAATACCCTTACAAAACAATGCTATCAAGACTATATTCAAGCCTTACAACTCCAATCTAAAGACTCACATCAACATCCACTACCTAATGATAAAAAAAAATTACCCCATACCTCCACCTCATATAGTAATGTTATCCAAACCATAGTTTATCCTTGTTCATATACCAATAAGGAAAGGATGACTAACATGAACAAATTCAAATGGGTGGTTGCATTCATCCAAATTTGACCTCTTAAGTCACACAAACCAAAGGAGCACACAGTTTAAATGCCTACTCCAAAGTGCATCCTACATGGTCCTCATTTGCCTTATATACATCTTCATATGTCTCTTACAAATTATATTTCAATTTCACCACACTTAGAAACTAAAAAACTAACACTTTTACCTATATCCAAATGCACTTACCAACCCATTGTAAATAATTCTAATGGTTCAATTTCACCTCACTCTATATCAAATGTTGGTGCATCTTGTGATTCCCATCCACATATCACTTTAAATTCTAGGGAATATTGAAATACACATACCTATATTTAATTACACATTGGATCATTCTAAGATGCCCACCCTTGTTCTACAGTGCATAATAACAAACAAATTCAACTTCAAGAAACCTTCCAAGATATATAGGCTTGTATTTCACATGTTGATCTTTGATATAAATTTTAGCATAGATTTTGTTTGTTATGTTTGTCTCATGTTTCTTTATTTTTTTGCATTTTTAACTTTATCATTTGTGATTTTCATTATAAAACCTTGGATAGGACCAGGTCTTCCTCACAAACACATTTTACTAGCCTTATTGTTTCCTTTGGTTTTATTACACATTATATTTGGCATTTGTTTTCATTTTGGTTATTAGATATCTCTTTTATTTTTATATTTTTATTTCATTATTTATATTAATAACATTTTGATTATTTCCCCCTTATTTATAATTCACCTCATTAGTGTTCACCTTGTGAGTTACAGTGCTAGACTATGGGTAGGACAAAGCTCTCCTCATAAATTGCCACATTAAAACATCTTTAAATTACTTTTCCCCTCTTTTTGGGATGACTAATTATTTCATTGGTGTTTTTTTATCTATCCCTTGTACATTAGTATAGCTTCTTAGTGATATGAATTCCAGAGCATAGCCTTGTCCATTTCATATAACTATTTTACCTCCTTGTGATCAGATACAAGCATATTTAGCATTGTATCACTTATTACATGGAAAAATCTCTCATGATCCCCCTCATTCCCTTATTTAATTTCATTTAAGTCACACATAGGTCAATTTTGAGATTACACACTTACTCATGGGAAGGTTTAGGAGTCTTTAGACAACTTAGTCTTTAATTCCTTTTCTCTATTGACCAAGTGTCAACTTTCTTGTGTTCATCACCTATTTCACTCATGTTTGGCTCTCTGAATCCATATGGAGGAGGAGGAATAGAAAAATTCAAAATATTTAAAATACAAATCATAAAATAAATAATTTTCAATGATAAAAAGACAAAAATAATCTTCAAAGTTATATCACACCAAAATACATGATCTATTTGACACATCTCTTATCTTAATCAAATCTCAAACTCTACAATTGGCCTCATGATAGATTTGAGGTCCACCAGGATGCATTAGGAAAGTAGACTAGGATAAGAGGTATCATTATATCATATAATTCTATTTCCACCTAATTTCTCACAAAAGTGCCCAATATTCACTATTGATCAATGGCTCTATAAGGGGTCATAAGGAATGGGAAACACGATGTGGGAAGGTAGGTCCATTTTATGGGAAATAGGATGATTTATGTACTTCAATTTTTATCCCAAGATATGTATTCATTATTTATATTATCCTAAGTCTTTGTTGTTGATAGTTCTTAGCCTTGATCACTTACGTAGTGTGTCTCATTCTTGATAAGGATGTTCACATCACCCATGTTGTGCCTCACATTCCTTATTTATAACATATTTTCCTTATATTTCCATTGATTAGATATTTATTTTATCTAATCACATCTTTCCCTTATTATGACTCTTGGTTTATAACTTATGAGTTGTATTGTAAGACCTTGGATAGGACTAGGCCTTCCTCACAAATATCCCTTCACATTTGCTTACCACACTGTCTCATTCTCATACTAGTCATGTCATTATATGGTTGTGTTTTCTTAAATTGCATCTTAGAACAATCACTAAGTTTGAGTTTTCATCCTTTATAACTTTTGATTTTCATCTATATATCACGTTCTTGTTTTGTTTTTATGGACTTCACTTATCTTACATATGACATTTGACATTACTACATGCTTCTCTTTAAATATAACTTATTCATGCTTGTGTTACATCTTTATTTACATTTAATTTTAATTAATTTATGATTTATTTATCTTCATTTGACATACTTATATTACATCTTGATTTACATTTCATTTTCAGTCATTTGTGATTTCATTCCAACATTAATTTTAGTATTTCTTTTTTAGTGAGCTCATTTTCCTGTGTTTCCATGTTCTTTCTCAAAGCACTATCCCATGTTACACTCACATGACACATGATGAGATTCGATTGGGGCATATGTATACACACAATATCTTTATTAAATTTACCAATTAATAACACTTTCTCTCTTACAGGAACCTATCAAATTTTAATCTCTCTAAGTACATGCCTTAAAGGGTGAACCAAGAAAGGGGTGGGTATACCATTGGTGTTTCAAAATATTTTTGTGGATTTGTATCATTCCTACAATTTTTATAACTTAATTACAATGTATTTTCATTTGCCTCCTATGATTCCTCCCTAAAATTGGAATCCTAAAATATGGCTAAGTCTAAAATCATAGAACCCTAAAATGTCACTAAGTTTGAAATATTATAGAGGTTTAACCTATGTAGAAAAATTATAGGGCCATGAGAGTGAAGTATGTATGCTAGTTTACTGAGTCACCCCAAATAATTCAACTATAGTTCTAGTGCATAGAGCATAGGGAAAGAGAAAATACATTATTGATATACAAGCCTAGAAGAAGGTCATTGGTTGGAGCAAGGCCATTCTTTCACTCCCAAAATTTCATAAACCACCCATGTGTCTTACATTAGTGGTAATGTCTTTGGTAATTACTATAGTCTTCCTCCTCTTGAGAGCACTTATTGCCAAGATATGGTCAATTCATGGATACTCACAAATTCAATCCCTAATAACCTACAATAATGGGTTGAGAACCCAATTAATTTTTCTATTTGATGCCTATTTTATTTTGTACCCATAACATCCTTTAGGATAGGCATAAGGATCACCATGGATCTATTTAACTGACTGTATGGGTTCCCTAGTATTTATTACATATAAGATTATTGGTTTCATTGTTGGACATTATTCTAAGGTTAATAAAAATGATTTCCCTAAGTAATATCATTAGTTTCAACCTGATATACCACATTAATAATCCAAGAAAGCTACTTGATGGAAATTTATATGTGATGTCATATGTAATGGACACTCTAACTTCTATATTTCACTTTCCCTTCTCATAACCATGGAAACCTTTCATAAAATACCCTAAGAACATATTTTATGATGAATTTAATATCCTTGACATACATAATTACAAAAGGAAAATTAAGAGGTTAATAGATACATTATACCATATGGTATACTAGGCCATCTATGGTCAAAATGTGAAGAGGTTGTCATATCATATAAAAATAACTCTCAATAAAATTGATGACTATTAGTTTTATCTAGAGTGCAGCATAATATGGATAGAGGAAACCATAATGTAGCCTTTATATTTACCACAACTTGTCCCAAACAAAGTGGCAGAGAAATAAATAATTTCACAATTGGTATACAATGTATATATTCATATGAGGATTGCTAGACAAGGAGACCTATAGACAACTCCCCTCAGCATTGACCACATTCAATACATAAGATGGAAACACCTTATTTATATGGGAAATGTCATAATGAACTATGCCCTAAAGATGGAACCTTTTAGGTACCAACATCCTATAAATAAGGTCAAGGAAAACCTAAATAATTATGAGAAAAAATTCATAATTCCTTATGGGTATAAACATATAGACATGATTTCATGTTCATGAATGTTCATAAAGTTATGATTAAAATACACATCATGGGCATGCTAATTATTGTAGCTAAGAGGATCTAGTATGATCCTACAATCATGTAGGAATATCATAAGAATATAGATAGGGATAAATGTACCTCTACACCAATTCATGGGTCTCATTCCTAGACATTAGTGGAAAGGGAAGATGATCAAGATGAAGAGGTAGGTCTATCTAGGGAAGAAAATACTCAAGGTAAATATGGTTCTACACAATTTTCCCTTATCAATTCAATTTTTGTTATTCCTCCTCCACTTAAAAATATCATAGAAATTTCAACAAACCTTATTAGAGCTACAAGCATATTCTCTTTCACATACCTACCTCCATTAGTCACACTACAATAAGTCTCCCTTATTTATTTTCTTATGTTCTTCTTACCCATTTGTCACTAACTCCTTTGAAATAATAATCAAGATATTCACCCATGAATATTCCAATTTATAATTCACTTCCACCTTTCACTCTCATGGCCCATTCATCTTATATTCTACCCACTTCATGACCATTTATTACTCTTATTAAGCCTTTAACGAGCTATCAAATGAAGCCAAGGACTCATACTATGTCTCCTAAGGTCACAAAATAATAAGAAAGGCATTTTGAAGGATTATTTATTAAAGGAACACTTATGTATGATGAGTCTGAGGAAGACCATGAGGAGGAATAGGGAGAAACGAAAAAATAAGGAGATGGGGTGAATGCCAAGGCACAACCCATTGAAATTGAAGATGCTAATTAAGAGTAGAAATAGTTATCTGAAATAAAAATCAAAATTGATGAGACAGTATTTTATGAAAATAATAGATTAATATAAAGAGGAATACATTGAATTTGAGAAGTTAAAAGTAGGTGGATATTCTAAGGGGGTTGATCAATAAAAAAGTTGACTAAGTGAAAACTAAGTTGTTATCTAGAAAAGATGGTGATGTAAAAGATGAGAGTGAATATGAAATATAATCTAAGGGATCAATGTCATCTGTACCACCTGGTTCTCCATTTCAAATCACTTCAACAACTACTATATAAAATGTCCCCCTAGCTTCCTCTAAAATTGTGAGTACCCAAGTCTTAGTTTTTTTATTTCTTCTTTGATTTTCACCACTAAAATAGGTAAATCCCATTATTTACATTCTTTGATCCCATTAAATAAGTCATAGGCATCCAAAGTACTAATTTTTCCTACCATAACATAGAGTCCTATAATTTGACCTTTCCTTCCTATTAATCAAACTATTGTAGGCTCCCCTACCACTAGTACTAATACTAGGGTTGATAATACATTAGTTAAAATTTATATGCAAAATTTGATTAATACCCTATTAACTTATTCATTTTTTAGAGATACTAACCCATAACTTACAGAGACACATAAATAATTACATTTTAAAAATCTGGTGGATACTTCCATTTTGTTAAATAGGCTACACCTCTCAACATATCTATGCAAGTAGGTGTGCAAGTTTACCAAGCCATCCCAATAAACTCAGCCATAATTTTAGTGCATAGAGTATAAGGAAATTAAAAATACCTTATTGATACTCAAGATGATAATAAGGTCACTAGATGGAGTAAGAACATTCATTCCATCCTAGAAACACCAACACCACCCCTATGACCCAATGTACAATAATTTTGATGTGTCCTCTAGGGAAATCTCCTCCTACCCTTGCATCCACATATCAAGTAGAATCACAAGCTATGGTGTAAGTCCCCTCTTGAATTCAAAGGTTACAATAAGAGGAAGCAAACATACATGATTTGATAGTAATTGATCAACCAATAATGGGTTTCCATTTTGATAGTCAAGCAAACACATTGAAAAAGGTAAAGAGAAAAATAATGGTGGTAGACAAGGGAAGTGTAGAATTGAAACATAGAGAAGACATTTTTACTCTAAAAAAGAAGAGAAATATTAACCCTATGGATTTAAATAAATATAGGGAGGATTTATATAGTTTTTTATATGATACTAGATGGGTTATAAAGTAGATGTTTAGGAATTATGACCAATCAAGGCATAAATGTAACAAGTGAATATTGTTTAGCCTCCTAGATAAATTGTTCATAATGTGTAGAGTGCAATAAATAATTTATATGATAATATTAGGGAAATAAGTTATGATAATTTTGAATCTCAACATAATTGGGGAGATATCTTCCAATTATATAGTAAAATTAAGGATATAGAGGACAAACTCATTATTTTGGGGTAGGCTAAAATGAACAAAACCTATACCCATTTGAATTTGATAACTGTGTCATAAGTGGCATAGGAATAGAGTCATGTGGCTTAGAAGAGGGATAACTTCTTTTATTTTCATCAAGAGATGAAAACCTTAATTCAATCATTTATTAGTTAGTAATAAATACCCATTTCAATTTTTAAGGAAATGAGAGTGGAAGGTGTAAATAATATTCTCGGGCAATTGGTTATCAAGCCCATTTTCGAAACTCTAATCAAGGTTGCAGCTGAAATCTTTTGAGCCAAAATTGAGGGAATTATTTATAATAAAAATGAGGATATCATGTAATTAATCAATTTTTTTAAGGGGAGGGTGACTATAAATGATACTTTGTATGTGGAAGTTAAATCCAAAAAGGTTTTGCACAAAATATTAATGAAAAAGCTTCCATAATTTGTGAAAAGGTCTTTACTTGATTTTAAAACCAATAAATTTTATTTCTAGGTTAGCCATACCTTATATTTACATATGTAAGAATGAAACCAATCTATTGTTACTCTATTATCACCACTAGCACCTGCAATAGGTATGTATCATTAGGCCCCAAAGTATACATTAATACAAACTCAAATTGGGTCTAGTTATGTTCCAATCCCCACCTTTACTACAGTTATGACATTTACTAATTTAATGAGTTCTAAGGATAACATAACACATGAGACACCTATAATTAGTGTTATCATACCACCAATTCCATTATGCACTCCCATAATAATTCCATGTACAAATATAGTGGAAACTCAAGCTTCTAATGTGCATGTTTCACCTTCAAACAATGCCACATCGACACTATAGTTGTTCTTAGGTGTAACTATATGTTTAAATTATAACTTGAGTTATTTTAGGGGGATATTTTAGTATCTAATATTTTTTTAGATGGAGAATATTTGTATTGCATACATGCAAACTATGCCTGAATTTTGAGACATAATCTAGATTTGGACAATGTAATTTTAGAATTTGTTTTAGAGATGAGGCTTTCCCATCCCAAGATTATATATACTTTTATCTTCCTAATTTCAAGAGGATGATAATTTTAGTTTTTGATATAAATAATAAATTTTGAGGATTGTTTTACAATTTTTATTGATGTGTAAATCTTGTTCTTCCCCAAATCTTGTATTTCATTGAAGAAGTTCCATCACTCTAGTAATTTATTTTATAGGTTGTGTATGATTATATTTTTAATGTGTTTATTTAAAATGTGCTACTACTAATTTGAATGATTTTTAGTGTGATAATCATAATCTCACTTTGTAGATGTGTAACTAAAATCTTATGAACACAATACCCTTTGATTATGTGCATTAAAGTTTAATGTATTTTGTTTCCTTGGAATCCTAACTATGTCGATATTTTTTTATTATTAACAATCTATAACAAGAATTAGTTCTCAATCACTTGTACAACCTATATTTTAGATTTTAGTTTATAAAGGTTATATCTACCTATGACCTATAAAAGCCTTCCTTTTTACCCTACCCTTCCTTCTTCTTGGGTTTTTTAAAATCCTAACCACCTTAGGTTAGATTCACCACCAACACATCCATGTCAAGTAAGTTTAGACTCTCATCCTATCTAAACCATATGAGGTAAAATAAATTCCACAAAATTCTATTTTACCACCAGGTTATTTATAAAACCCAATACCCTATAGCTCATGCCTTGGAGTGAATATTTTATCACCGATACTAAAATTTTATAGGTTACCTCATAATGTTACCTATTGTGCATGAAACCCACATAATCAATAATTTTAGTATTATAAGGAGGTCTGATTTTTATTTCTTTAAAAATATCACTTGAGTTGCACTAGATATAGCCATTAGATTAATATGGTCCACCTTAGATACTAGCCTAGAATTCCCACCCTTATAAATCCATGTAAGATTTAGGTAAGATAGAGGCATCCTGAGAGGACCTCGGGTCCAATATTATTTATAAAATATAATATCCCATGTTCATGTGTGTAGAATGGACTTAGCTTGGTTAATAGGTTCTATTATTTTCATCCTTGAAGACATGCATGATTTTCTTGGAAACCCTAAAAAATATCTTCCTTCATTTTCTCCCTCAAGAGGTAGGACTACTAAAGAACACAAAGGATTTCAAAACCAATTTAGGGATATTAAATTTTATATGAGGATGTGGCATGCAAACTCTTCCTTTATACCTTGTAAGACATTGTTTATGAATGGTTATTTAATATCTAAAAAAATTCAATTACATATTGGAATCAGTGTCAAATTATTTTTTTTGGAATTGTTTAGATACTCACTAGCCCAAGTGTCATATATAAACACTTTGTAAGCATGAGGAGATAACCCAATGATCTAATAAAAACCTTTAACATAAGATTCCAAAATATGTATAGATGATTTGATGCCACTTATAAACCTAATGAATCAATAATCCTTGAAATTTAAAATTTTACTTTGGACTATATGATGACCATCTTCCTCCATATATCACCTAATATTATTACATTTCCATAGGCATATGTTTATTCTATTAACATTGATATGAAATTGAATCCCCAATTACAATCTCTAGCCTCACCTAATATTGGTCCTAATTTCCAAGCACTCAACCCCATTCCTAATGTTAATCAAAATGTTGTGGCTCAAAATTAGATCCAGGTATATACCCAATTTCCTTTAGCACATGATCCACATAACTATCATTTTATCTTCCTAAACAATCATGTGGTTACACCTCATCACCAAAATAAGAGTTAGATTTTAATACTAGTCATTAATGCTACTACAAAAGGTATTCTTTCTGACTCTACAAAATTAAAGTTGAATGCTATTAAAATAATGGTTTATATGATGATAAATGAGTTATTAAGCATTAAAATGTATACGGGAAGTACCATGGGGTAGAATACCAATTATAATTTTTCATATCATAAATACAACATGCCTTTCCCACTCAACAAGATGCCATAAATGAAAATCTTGGAAGTAGCATTTCCTAATTGGTATCAAGTCCACAACATAACACAATATGGTGAACTAGATTACATATATTCTTTCACTACCTTTGAGATATTTTATAAAAAATGGATAGATTATAAAAAATTGAAAAATAGCTAGAACCATCTTCTTATTTTGTTTTAGGTCTTTCTAGCACAATAATTGTCTTTGAAACATATGAATTTCCATTCTTAGTGAAAGTGAGAATGAATCTAAAGATAATATATATGAAATTCATGTTTTCCATCAATTCCAGATGAAAAATTACAACCTAATAAATAAGTAACCTATTACCATTTTGATGCCTCCAAACAATAGTGCTACCAATCCTCCAGATTATAAGGTGAAAATTAATTCACCCCTTGAAAAAGGAATAACCTATCATAAAGTGTAGAACTAAAGAGAAAATGTGGTTAAAATATTGTCAAATATATGAAGAAGATCAAAGTAAATATCATTCTTCATGAGCTATCTTAGATTACTGAAAAGAGAACTATTGCTCAAAGCCTTAATTGGGAGAACATCCATTGAGAAATTAAAAGATACACATATAGACATGATAGTTTATAAGGACAAAAATAAGGTACCACCTTTTCTATTAATTTTCAAAATGTTCAAAAATAATGTGAATAATTTTTTGGTTGACTCAAGTTCCTCAACCAATGTGATGCCCAAAATTTATGCAATTTATTTGGGTTGACCCTAGATAAGTCCAAAATATTGGTCATATAACTAGATAATTCATTCATGCCATTCATTGGAGAGGTGAAAATCTACACATTCAACTTCCCTCTAAGCCACATGTACAATACTACATAGACATTTTATCCATGGACATTCGTGGAGCTTATGAATTATTTTTGAATCATGATTGGTTGAAAACATTGAATGGGTACATGACAACAAAATTATCACACATGTGGATACTTTAGAAAGGAGTAGACAATCAAATTTAGGTAGATCAAGAACCAAATATTAATTATCTAATCTTATCATATAATTCCAAAAATGAGAAGGTTCACTTTACATCCTCGAATGTAGGTGGATATAAATTCACTACAAATCAATAACTTCATGATCAAGGGTTTAATGGTCCCTCCTAGTTATAGACTCTCCATTTTTACAAAGCTAGATAAAATCAAGGTTCAAGATTTAGTATAGCTTTGATCAACCCATATGGAAATTAATATCTAGTAGCATATATATTGAGTTCCCCTAAACCAATAATCAATTTGAGTATGAAGCTCTAATCCTTGGTTTATAGTTTGCACTGAAACACAATGTCATACAAGATATTTGGTGATTCAAAATTAGTTTTAAACCAGATAATAAATAAATATCAATGTAGACTCAATTTAATAAGTACATACACATATCATGGAACCTGATTCAATCCTTCAAAGCATTTAACATCATAGCTATTCATAGGGAAGAAAATCAAATAGTAGCTTCACTAGTAACTTCAACTACCAACTTGACACCATTCCATGAATACAAGATGCATTTTTTTTGTTGAGATAGCTAATTACCCTTATGCCCTATACAATGTGGGTAAATTCCATGTATTTGATGATGAACAATAGATCATGCAATTTATGAATAGTTATAAAATGTTTTAATCCTAGATAACATATGAAAAGAATGTTGAACACATGAATATAAAATATATAAGAGAAGACAACATCCTACAAATGAAATAGAATCACATTACCATGGGGATGGTCTCACTAGGGTGATATTTTGTCATGGATCCACAAATTCAAAATCACAATTAGGCTAAATCAACTGATTCTAACTTTATCAAGGAGAGCCTGGGAATATACCAACATCCCCAATATGAGAACATTGGCTTGAGTTGCACTAAAAGTGAAAAACAAAAGTTGAAAGTTTTGTTGATAAAATACAAATATGTGATTATTTATACATATGAAGATCTCAAGATATTTGATTTTAGGGTCATTTCCAACACTATCCTATTGAATCCAGAACATAAGCCCTTCAATCAATGATAGAGGCTAGTAAATCTAATTTCTAAGCCTCTAATTTAGATAGAAGTATAGAAGATATTGGACACTAAAATTTTATTTCTGATAAGGTATTCTACTTGGGTGGATAATCTAGTACTAGTTGTTGGGTTAATATTTTGTTAGCCAACTAACTAGTGACCAAAATAGTTCCTATCACCACATCATAGGGAGATTGGTCATCTAATGTTGCAGGTTTACCACATCCAAAGGGGACAAATCTCTCCTCTCATCAAGGGGAGGTTCCCTATTAAATATACGGAGGCTATATACTATATATATAAGCAGAAAGTAAGACACAGGGGTGGGATAAACCATCCATCTCTCTTTTTTTAGAGATGATGGTAACAAACAGAGGAGAAATCATGGGTTATTGGTGAAGATACTTCTCTTCTTTCAGAAGTAACATTCAGCCAAGAGCCAGATCCCTTCCTCGATAGTAGAAATCCTAATGAAATGAAAGAAGGCACTTCTCTTCTTTTAGAAGTGCTTATTCTTGCAAACAACATGAATCTTTTTGGTAAGTAAATGGTAACCAAAGGTGCAGAGTAACCAGTAGCCTGAAATATAGCACAAAGTCTCCACCTCGACTACCCAAGAGTGAAATACGAAGAATAATGGGGGCACAAAGTCATCCCAAGGTCATTTGCATAGAAATAGAAAATAAACACACACTAAAGACAACTATGACAGCACAAAGTCTTAAAGTAGGCTTTAGGATACCTTCCTTTTCACCTCCACTAGTCTTGCTTGTTAAATCAAATAAATAAGAATGCTTTTAGAAGATAGACATAAGAACAATCTCCTAAAGTAGCACAAGCTATAATAGCACAAAGTCTGCAAGTAACTTGCTTTCTCATTCGATCAAATAAATATGAATTACAATCTGAGCTCAAAGTCTTAGTAATGCCTTTCGATTTGGGTAGAGTTTCACTTTTATTAAGGGGAAGATCTCCTTTAAATGGTACAAGAGATTACATTATATAGAGGCTTGAGGTAGGCTTGGCACTTTGTCCCATAGAGTGACCCATTCAGTGCATTCAATGCCTTAGACACATTCTTGGTCTTGTCAAGAAGGGCCATGCTAGAGTAGGGCAGCTACCTTAACTGTGACATGTCGATTCATCTCTAGTGCCTCCTCCCAAGTCTAAATCTCTCATTCTATCACCTGCCTAGCTATGCAACTATCTATTCTACCTTTATCTTAAAGGGGACAAATAAGCTATGCTTTTAATGTTGGTAGGCCCCAAATATCTACCCAGTGAACTGTTTCACCCACTAGAAATAACTCTTGTTGAGATTCCCTCTTTGTCTCTTCCTCCTCTTGGGTCTATAGCCTTAGGCTTTTTAAATACATTCGAGTCTGCGCCTTGATTCTACTAGAATCAACAGACACTTAAATGTAGTTGATTTGTTGTTTGTATGTATTTCCTTTATTAAAGGTTAATGGCTAGCAAGTCACTCCAAGTTTGACACCTGTGGGCTTGTTGGTCCTTTATTTCCTTCGAACAAAACTTCCAAAGGAATTACTTTAGAAAATTTGTTTGAAGTAAATCCTTTCCTTGGCTTCATGTGTGACTTTGCATTGTGAGGTGCTCCATCCTTTGACATGTGGCACATTTCACCACTTCAAACAAGTGATATGTGGCATCTTTCATTGAATCTTACCAAGGACACTTGACATCATCCACCTTCTCAGGCCTTTGCGACATCGCAAAAATGTTTGGGGCTCAGTTGGGCTCTCGCAGATAATGACACTTATTGGCCTCCACTACTCTCTACATGGGACACGTGGCATGGTCTATTGCTCTAAGGAAAACAAAGTAAAACCTTCCACAGTTGCCACTTGTCACCCTCCACAAAGTTTTGGCAGAAGCTTTGTCGAAAGAGACCCTGTAACAGTCACACAAATGCAGACACATGGTGGCCTCAGCTTCATTTAGTCACTCACCCCTAGGCCCACCATGGTCTTTACTCAATACAGTGGAATGGAAGGAAGGAAACATAGATGTTGACATGTGGCAGCTTTTGCTAATTCTTAGGAACAAGGCATAATGGCTCAGCTGGTGACACTTGGCAGTATCCACTTGACTCTTTCTATTGCGCATGTTTCTCTTCATAACTGAGGCCATCTTTACACTTTTGAACCTAGTACATTAAACTGATTGAACATTGAACCTATTGAACTAATGAACCAAAATGTTTCAACATTCAATGGTTCAAGCTTTTGAGACTCGTTAAATGCTCGAGGCCACAGGACCTTTGGAATGGTTGAACTTTGAACTTTATCAAATGCACCTAGCTCATGTTGAAGATGTTGAACCTTTGAACCTGCTAATCCATTTGCTGAAAAAGATTTGAAAAAATGAGGAATTTGAAAGCCCCCGAATAAATTTTGAGAAGGGGAAGAGAGGAATTTTGGCCCTGCATGTCCAAGAATAGCTCATATGTTATTCCAAAAATGAATGACACTTTTGGGGACCAATAGCTGGCTCCAGTTGGGGAACTTCCTTTAGAAGAAAACTTGGAATAGCTGAGGGGAGTATAAACTAGAATCTCTAGTGCCTTGAAGTGTGCCATTGGGCTACAGAGTCATGCTACCCAAAAAGAAAGGCTCCAAAAAATGAAAAGCACAAAATAGAACTAAAGACTATACAGATATACATATGTATAGATGATATTATTTGATGCCTCAAGATTTGAAGCACTTCAGATGTTGCACACTGTAAGATAGTGAAAATGGTGTGCCATCTTGATAAACCAGCAGGAAACCATTTTGTCCTCAAAAATTGTGACAGGTGAATGGAACTCTCCACCAAGAAACCAATTTTCTATGTCTTCCTCTTGGCTCTTTCTTCTTCTTTCCCCATAGTAAGATGTGGTCTTCAAACTAAAAACCATAACTCCTTGCTCTCTGGCGAAGAGTTCCTTTTGCTGACTTTGGAGTATAGTAGTATGGTCCACCACCATAGCTTGTTGTTCTGCTGGTCCAGTCCAGCACATGCTTTGATTATCAGCATCAAACTCCTGACAAACCATTAGGTCAACATCTCCTTTGGTGTGAAGGATTTTTATATCTTCATCCTAAGCAGTCTTCAATCTAAGCAACAGATATTTGCATCCAACTGTGTTGTTGGTGTTGCTAAACTGCAACTTGCATGAAGAAAAAATATCTCCTTGAGGAGATATCAACATAGTCCTAGCTCCAACATTAGTGGAAAAATTGCTGCCATCAAATTCCAGGGTCCAAGCATCATCAGAAGCTAATCTTCTATGAAATTTATCTTCATGGGAGATGGAAGATCCTTCTTGATTTGTATTGCACCCTACCAATTTTTTTGATGCCTTATTTAGATGAAATCTTGGATTCCCAGCTACAAGACCTTCATTAGTTGGGACATGAGAGTCCTCTATGGTCGGGAAGTAATTACTCCTTCCTGAAAGCTTAAAAAAAATTTGAGTAGCAGGGGCTGATGTTTAGGTAACCACAATCTTTACCTCAGACAGGTCTGCACCTTGTTCTCCACCAATGTTTAATTGCTCAAGATTGGCTTGCAGAGATTCAAACTCAGTCATTTGAATTTTGGATTTCTTGACATGATCAATCATCAAAAATGATTGAGATGGACTTGGAAGAGAGGATGGGAGTTCATCCTTTTGGTTTTTGGGAGGGGGAGGACTGATCTGTGAATTTAAAGTAGAAGGTGCAAAGATGTTCGATGTACTTACTTCTTTGGCAATCACCAGGTCCTTTGACTAGAAAGGAAGAGGGGTTCTCTACTCAACAATTGAAATTTCTAGTTGCGGTTGCTCCTCTGTCTTCTCTTTGTCAGCCTACTTAGCTGAGTAATTCTCAGACCTGGTGAATACTGTGTATGATCCTTCGACTGCTTCACCTTCACTTCTAGGTTCATTTTGGAAATTCAAGAAACCAATGTGGGAGTCACCAACTGATTCTTCTAGATCCTCCCTGAAGAGATCAACACCATTTTCTTGATTAAACTCAAGTTGGAAAGATAAATCATGCTCTGTTTCCAAATACCCAACTACTGAGTTGGCTGGAGGTGTTTTAATGGCAAGGTTCCTCTATAGGGGAGGAAGACGATTGGGTTGCCCTTGATGTGCCTAATTAGGGAATGTCCTCCTTAGTACATATATGTATGAAGGAGCAGATGACATCCCTTATGCCATTCATCTTCTGAGGGCTAGCACTTCATTTTCTAGCTTCTGCACCATTAGATCAGTGGTAGCTGTAGTGAGTATTCAGAAGATGAAGAGGGTTTGCCTCAGTTTGAATCTCTTCTTATCTTTCTAGCCAAGATAAGGTCATCTTCTATCTCAGTGGCTAAGTCTTGACCAACTTCAAGATCTATGTGGCTAGCACGTCTTAGTAGAAAACTCACTTTAGGTAGTTGTGAGTTTATGAAGAAGCATTTGAGGTTCTTGGGTGTGGGCTGAGCAATTGCGGGAATCTTGTTTCTTAGCTTGTTGAATTTGGAAATAAAATCCCTCATGGCCTCATGAGGTTCCTTCTTCATTTGTGTAAGTTGGTCTAGTAAAGCATGTGCATCCTTTGTAGGTTTGAACCTTGCTTCAAACTTTTCTTTGATAGTGTCCCAACCAGTCACTGATCCAGTCTGCAGATGGTAAAACTAGTCTCTAGCAGCACCTTGTAGTGTCTCCATGAAAAGCCTGACTACCACATCTTCAAATTCCACCCCTATCACACCAGTAGGCTATGGTGAAGGCTGCAATGTGTTCATCAGGGTGGACTCTTACATCACCAAAGAATTTGGGGAAATTCTTCCTTGAACTGAGTGGTAGCTCATGTAGGGGTGGAGTTAGATTAAGTGGGCCAAATGAGTTACCCCAGGGGCCTCGAACTGCCATGATTAGATTATGAAAAATAAGGATAACACATCTGAGTGGAGTTGCTAGATTATATGAAAAAAATGGAAAATAAACTAGCCCTGCTTCAGCTTAAAGCTTGAGGCTTCAAACTACACTTTCTTTCCCAACAGCGCTGGTTTTATAGACCAGATAGTATAATGGAGATGGAGGAAAATGGTAAGGCTATAATGATAATGGGTAAGATATAGAATAGAGTTGCTAGAGTTTGTAATGGATAAGGGTTATAATGATTATGGGTAAGACATAGGTGATGTTTCAATCTGAAACTTGAGGTTCCAAATTGTACAAAACTACTATGTCTCCAGCAGAGTCGCCAAAAATTGTTGGGTGAATATTTTGTCGGCCAGTTAACTGGTGACCAAAATAGTTCTTATCACCACAACATAGGGAGATTGGTCATCCAATATTGTAAGTTTACCACATCTAAAGGGGACAAATCTCTCTTCTCATCAAGGGGAGGTTCCCTATTAAATATATGGAGGCTATATACTATATATATAAGTAGAAAGTAAGACACAGGGGTGGGATAAACCATCCATCTCTCTTTTTTTAGAGATGATGCTAAAAAATAGAGGAGAAATATTGGGTTATTAGTGAAGATACTTCTCTTCTTTCAGAAGTAACATTTAGCCAAGAGCCAGATCCCTTCCTGGATAGTAGAAATCTTGATGAAATGATAGAAGGCACTTCTCTTCTTTTAGAAGTGCTTGTTCTTGCAAACAACAGGAATCTTTATGGTAAGTAACTGGTAACCAAAGGTGTAGAGTAACCAGCAGCTTGAAATGTAGCATAAAGTCTCCACCTCAACTACCCAAGAGTGAAATATGAGGAACAATGGGGGCACAAAGTCATCCCAAGGTCCTTTACACAGAAATAGAAAATAAACACACACGAAAGACAACTATGACAGCACAAAGTCTGAAAGTAGTTGGCTTCAGGATACCTTCATTATCACCTCCACTAGTCCTATTTATTAAATCAAATAAATAAGAATTATTTTAGAAGATAGACATAAGAATAATCTCCTAAAGTAGCACAAGCTATAACAGCACAAAGTCTGTAAGTAACTTGTTTTCTCATTCAATCAAAGAAATATGAATTACAAATTGAGGTCAAAGTCTCAGTAATGTCTTTCAATTTGGGTAGAGTTTTGCTTCTGGTAAGGGGAATATGTCCTTCAAATGGTACAAGATATTACATTATATAGAGGCTTGAGGCAAGCTTGGCACTTTGTCCCATAGAGTGACCCATTTGGTGCATTCAATGCCTTGGACACATTCTTGGTCTTGTCAGGAAGGGCCATGCTAGAGCAGGGCAGCTGTCTTAACTATGATGCATCGATTCATCTCTAGTGCCTCCTCCTGATTTTGAATCTCTCATTCCATCACCTACCTAGCTATGCAACTGTCTATTCTGCCTTTATCTTAAAGGGGACAAACAAGCTACACTTTTAATGTTGGCAGGCCTCAAATATCTACCTAGCAAATTATTTCACCCAATGGAAATAACTCCTCCTAAGTTTCCCTCTTTGTCTCTTCCTCCTCCTGGGTCTGGCCTTAGGCTCTTTGAATACATTTAGGTTCACACCTTGAGTCTGCTAGAATCAACAGACACTTAAATGCAACCAATTTGGCATTCGCGTGGCTTTCCTCTATTAAAGGTTAACTTCTAGCCAGTCACTCCAAGTTTGACTCCTACAGGCCTATTGGTCCTTTATTTCTTTTGAATAAAACATTTGAAGGAATTCCTTTAGATAATTTGTCTAAAATAAATCCTTTCCTTGGCTTCATGCATGCCTTTGCATTGCGAGCTGCTCTGTCTTTTGACATGTGGCACCTTTTGTTGCTTTAAACAAGTGTTATGTGGCATCTTCTATTGAATCTTACTAGGGACATGTGGCATCATCCACCTTCTCGGGCCTTTGTGACATTGCAAAACTATTTGGGGCTCGATTGGGCTCTCGCAAATAATGACACTTGTTAGCCTCCACTGCTCTCTGCATGGGACACGTGGCACGGTCTGTTGCTCTTATGAAAACAAAGTAAAACATTCCATGCTTGCCACCTTTCACCCTCCATGTATTTTTGGTAGAAGATTTGTTGAAAGAGACCTTGTAACAGTCATGTAGATGCAGACATGTGGTAGCCTCAGCTTCATTTAGTCACTCACCCCCAGGCCCACCATGGTCTTTACTCAATACAGTGGAATGGAAGGAAGGAAATACGGATGTTGACACGTGGCAGCTTCTGCTACTTCTTAGGAACAAGGCATAATGGCTCAGTTAGTGACACTTGCTAGTATCCGCTTGACTCTTTTTGTTGCACACATTTCTCTTCATAATTGAGGCCATCTTTGAACCTTTGAACCTAGCATATTGAACTAATTGAACATTGAATCCATTGAACCAATGAACCAAAATGGTTCAAGGTTCAACGGTTCAAGCTTTTGAGACTCATTAAATGCTTGGGGTTGCAGAACCTTTGGAATGGTTAAACTTTGAACTTTGTCAAATGCACCTAGCTCCTATTGAAGACATTGAACCTTTGAACCTACTAATCCCTTTGCTGAAAAAGCTTTGAAAAAATGAGAAATTTGAAAGCCCCCAAATAAATTTTGAGAAGGGGAAGAGAGGAATTTTGGCCGTGCATGTCCAAGAATAGCTCATATGTTGTTCCAAAAATGACTGACACTTTTGGGGACCAACACTAGTTATGAGGAAGAATGGATAAATAAGGATGTGTTGACTTTATAAGTCTAAATTGAACATCACAAAAGCATGATTATCCTCTACCCTCTTTGGATGAGTTAATCTAGATTGTAAGTGGATTTAAGATAATGTCTTTTTTAAATGTATTCTCAGGATATAATCAAGTGTTAATATAATTAGAGGATAGAATGAAGACTTATTTCACCACCAAATAGTGAAATTTTACATATAAAAGGATGAAATTTGGCCTAATTAATATAGGGGAAACCTTCTACTTTTTTATGTACTTTATCTTTCAAGGACTGGTTGGTAAGTACATCATCATGTACATGGATTACTTAATAGTGTTTTCAAAGAATATAAATAATCATGCATATCATCTAAAAAATGCATTTAACAAGTGGAATATATATGAATCATCCCTCAATCCAAATAATATTATCTTTGGAGTTACTAAAGGGAAGTGATTAGGTCACATAATTACCAAAGATGAGATTTCCATTGACCCAAAACTAATGTAGGCTATTTCCAAGTTAATACCTCATAAGAGAAATAAATAATTGAAGTCATTCTTTGGAAAGATAAAATTTATTAGAAATTTTATTTTTAGATTTGCATATATTTTCAAGACATTGAAGGCCATGCTAAATCCAGACACCAAAATAAAATGGATAATTGAATACAAAAAATCTTTTGAGGATATCAAAATTGCCATTACTAAAGCTCTAGTGTTGATCAGGATAGACTTCATTAATAATTTAATACTTTATTCATTTTCTTTAAAACTTACCATAGAAGTAGTACTCACTCAAAAAATAGATGATAATGAACATGTGATTACCTTTATTATTAATAATATGAAGGATGCAAAGCTAAATTACTTGATGATAGATAAGTAGATGTATGCACTAATTAAATCTATAAATAAGTTTAGGAATTACATTATTAGGAACAATATATATTCCATTGTCCTAGACCTAACAGTCAAACTCACACTTGGCTAGAAGAATTGGGTGAAAGAAGAAGAAAATGGATATTAAAACTATAATAATTTGATCTCAAAATCAAACTAGCCAAGATGGTACATGGCCAAGGAATCACTCAGCTCATGACCAAGACAAAACCACACATTTACATTGAATAGATCAATGATATGCAAGTAATTAGTAGTGAATCGTATATCTACTTCATCAACTTCTTAATCATGGGTACATGTCCTCTTTATATGAATAAGGAACAAAGATCATCCTTTAGGCTCAAATCAAATATTTATATGATAAATAAGGGAGTTTTATAATAGAATAATTATGAAGGTATCTATTTGAGGTGTGTTTCAAGAGAAGAATTTGCAGACATCTTGAATAATTTGCATCATAGGATAGGAAATTGATATTCTTCAAGCAATGCAACAACTATAAAATCTTGAAGATGGGTTAATACTAGCCTACAATTTTTAAACATGCCCATGACCATGTGGAGACATCCAATGAATTACAAGTGTTAGTAAAAATGGAAGTACATGCTGCCATGCCCTTATAACCATTCATTGAGGGACCATTTTTTTAATAGTTTCTTGAGTTTTTTGGGGTAATCAACCCAAATCATTTAACAAGGCATAAATTTATCCTAACAATTACTTAGTATTGTATGTTGACCAAAGTTGACCTTTTTATTCAAAATTGGGCACCTATAAGTAAAAACCTGACTTTATAGGTTTATAGGGGGTATAATGTCTTGTTATGAGGTGAATTATAAGATAATTGATATCAATTAATGTTATAGTGGCTTTGGTCAATTAGTTTCTATGTTTATTTATAATTTTTGGGTCATTTTGAGGTTAAAAAGGGTGCATTTAATGCTTTATATGGGTTTATTTAGAAATTTTAAGGTTAAAATAGATGATTTCATGTCCCATGTGTTCAAAAAGGTCTTAAGTAACTGAAAAAACTAAAAATATGGTAGGTTGTTCAGAGAAAACTCATGTTTCTTAAAGAAAAAGGAGAGATTGGCACTTGGGTAGCTTCCTTAAGAAGTGTGCCATTCGGAAAAGGTTGAAATGTGAATCTTAATCTTCCCCAAGATAATTTTCATGTTTTGTTTGATTTTAAAGTGCCATTTTAGGCCCAAAACCATTCTACTTTTTTCTTGACTTTCTAGACATGTAGAAGTGACTTGTAGGATTGTACTTGGTATGACTAGTAAAAAGAGTTTCAAGAAGAATGCTTTTGGGAGGTTTTTTTACACTCAGAGACTTTATTTTTAGTAGAAATAAGTTTGATAATGATCAATTGTGATTTATGAATGATTCATTTGAAGTCGATTGTGGAAATCCACCTATCAATCTATATACACTTCAGGTTTTACCTTGGTTTAAATAAGTACGACAATATAGTTATTGAGATTGATTTTAGATCATGTTGAATTCCTTATAAAATTCTCCCCACACTTGGTTTCATGTTTCATAACGTTTTTATATGTTAATCATCTCAATTTTTTGGAAGCTATAATTTTTTGAGTTATGGGTAGTTTTCACCATTTTTAGGAGTTTTTATGCTTTGTCAATGGATTCAAAAGATTGTGTTAGATTAATATACATCTTTTCAAGGTCTTATTGGCCCCAAGTTTCACCTTTCATCCAAGTCTCCTTGATTCTCATGGTTTCAAGCCCATTCATTGATGAGGCCAGAATATGCCCAATAAATGTATAATAAATGACTTCATCTTACTCTTTCTTTCTATTAAGTTTGATTGCATTTTGTAACTTTTATTTTGATCTAAGATGAGTTAGGATATGATTATCCATCTTTTGTTGATTGTGATTCTAACATTTTAAAAGACCTGTAATTCCTAACAAGTGTGCTAAATTCTAGTTTTATAATAAAATAGGTCATCATCAGGCTAAAGAACAAATATGAAGTGTATTACATGTTTTTGGAAGCATTAGACTCAATTCTGATTAGTTCTAGAACCTGCAGAATCTATTCTGGAATCATCACAGTTAGTTCCAAAACCTACATAATCTATTCTAGAACCATCACAGTTAGTTCTAAAACTCCACCATACTATTTCAAGTTGTTTCATTTTTGGACTTAGCTTAAAAACTCTATATTTAGCTCTGGTACTCTTTCAGATAAGCTCCAAAACTTTTGCGGCTAAAAATGGAACTGATGAGGATCTATTCCAAATGGCTAGCGATCTGTCAAGATCAATGATCCCATTAAATCAAGAATAGACTCCTAATTTTTTGAACTGATAGAATCAAGACAATTGTCACACAGCTAGACATCCAGCCACATCTTGATTCAACATCTATTTTGGACATGATTCAGTTCCAACATATCTATGAAACAGTTACAGGCATCAAAGCATCTATATATACAGACCTGGGAATTTAGTAAAAATATATATGGATAGAGATATATAAGAATAGATAAAAAAGGGTAGCTTAGTACATTAGTAATACAGAACATTTTATCAATGAGATAGCCATTCCCATTTTAGAAGCAAATTGAATTGTTCAAATCCTATTCTAGGTAGAGAAAGGGCCCACTCCCCCAAAGAACCAAGATCTTCATTATGTCAGTATTTATATTTATATTCACAAAAGTAAATAGGTAACTCTGTTAAATTTATAAATGCTTCCAACTCTTTAAAGTTAAGATTTGTTGTAAATTTGTTCCTGTAGACATTTTAGATTAAATTTTCATTTCTGCAATGTGTGTTTATTTCCAACAATCAATTTCATTCCTACAATGTGTATTTGTTTCCATCAATCAATTTCATTTTTGCAATGTGTATTTGTTTCCAACAATCAATTTCATTTTTGCAACATGTGTTTATTTCTAGCAATCAATTTCATTTCTACAACGTGTGTATATTTCCAGCAGATTTTCAAGTTTGATTCCAATAAGGTTTTGATCAAGAAATCATTAAGACATTAAAAATCACCCAAAACAAAAATATACAAATACCCATTCAATTACTAAGTCATTATGATTCCTCTTATTGCATATAGCTTTAGACATAGCCCTGGTTAAATATGACATCAACAAAAAGTTGATTAAATGAAGGGAATGATGACACCCAACATTTTTGGTATGATTGCCAAGGAACACTAGTTGGAATTTTCTAATTAGGTGTCAATAAGAGCAATAATCATTCATTTAGTAATTAAAGAGATTTTCCCTAATTTATGAGTAGACCACGAGATTCCAAGGGAAGATTTCTCCCTAAAATATTTGAACAAGAAATTCCATCATCCTCTAGTTTAAGAAAGGACGTTGAGCAAGAATTGGAAGCACCATTATCTCCTACAAGACAAGAAGCAAAATTTACATCTTTGGATTTTTTCGATCAGTCACCATAACCAAGTAAAACCTTAGGAAGGAGGATTATTTCTCAAGATCCATTGAGGAAAGTTTTGATTCTCAATTGAGTAGTCAACCCCCTACTCCTAACTTTTCACCATCCCCAAAACAGACCACATACCACATTGATTGGGAAAAAGGATTAGAAAATACCAGAGAGATGGAACAATAAGCTAGAAGAGAGCCTGAGAGAACCTTTACCTATCCCATTCATATCGAGGATGATGAAACCACTATGAAAAAAATTTCACTTGCACACTTTCCCACATTTAGAGGAATGCCATCTAAGGATCCTGACTAATTTTTGTTTGAATTTAAAGTACTATGTCAGACTTATGATTACAAGATAGATAATCAAAAATTGAAGTTGTTTCCATCTACCCTAAAGGATGCAGCAATGAGGTGGTTTATGGGATTAACATATAATTCTATTACCGATTGGGAACAAAAGGAAACTATCTTCCTAGACAAATATCAAGATTATAGTAGAGGAAAAAATCTGAAGGAAGAATTTTTCAAAATCAAACAAGAAGAAGATGAAAATATGGAAGATTATTTGGATAGATTCCTCTTTATGAGTAAAAGATGTGGATTTGTACTTCAAGAAGATTTAAATAAAAACATTTTTCTCAAAGGACTAGATGATGAATCTAGGGAAACCCTTGATTTAATTGGCGGAGGAAAAATTGCTCAATTAATAATGGATGAAATCATAGAAATTTTTAGAAACTATTCAAGAACAAGGGGTGGACCTAGAAAAGGGAAAATGGTTAAAAATTTGAATCCATATATGAACAAATTGATGGATGAATTGGCAAACTTTAAAATAGATATATTAGTTCAATGAACCTCCACCATGGATGGATTGCAAGCTAAAGCAAATGCCCAACTTGAACCATTAGCCATGTATTATCCTAGATGCAGGAAGAAGCATGCAATACGGGAATGTCCTTTGGATAAAATGGAAGTATGTCTTGTCTATGAATCTAAATAACATGATACTCATGCTTGATCTCTTCTTCCACTCATAAAAAATAAGCTCAAACAAACCAATACATCATCCACCACAGAAGAATTAAATTTTATTTAGAGACAACCTAATCAATGGCAGTTTATGCCAAGACCAGCTCCTAATCCCTGGATGATGCTATGGGTAGCTCAATTAGTACCAAAAATTTGGGGACAACCACCTTGGGCCCCTCAACCCACATGGCATCCTCAGGATTGGGCAAGTCAATCTTGGAATACTCAAGGACATCAACAACCTTGGGCTCGTTAAGGGAATCTTTATGCTTGGCCACAACCTAGATGGAGCCCTAACAATTATGTGCAAGGAAAAACATATCCAAATTAGAAAAAAAAAGCCATAATGGGAACTCCAGCACAAAATCCACAAATTGAAAACACAGTCCAAACCCAAATGCTAGCACAACTAGTAGCAAACTAAAGAAACTAACAAACAACTCCTGTATACGAAATAGAACTAGAAAAACTAGTTGATTTAAATACAATGGATTGTAAAAACATTCAAACTAGATCTGGCAAAATAGTTAGCAGTCCACCTGTTATAATCACTGAGATGATAGAAGAAGCTAAAACCCCTAGCACAATTACACCTAAGGAAGATGACAAAGAAAAAGATAAGGAACCAGAAAAGAATTCTACTGAGATTCCATTTCTAGAAAGACTTAAAGAAACCATAGAACTTAAGGAATCTGAATTGGTGCAGGAACTAAGAAGATTAAATATTTAAATACCATTGTTACAAGAAATTAAGGATATTCCAGAGTTAAACAAGTTAATCAAATTGTTATGTTTTAAAAAACCTGGAAGAAAGAAGTAGTACCCCAAGACTATTCAGGTAGACAAAAAAATTTCTAATTTATTAGAAAGAAAACTCCTACTACCTAAATATAGAGATCTTGGAAGCCCTATTATTTTTGTTTCTATAGGGAATAAGGATATACATAACATTTTGATTGATTTGGGTGTAGCTATCAATGTAATGACAATGGACACTTTGAAAACATTATCATTAATAGGCATACAACTTACTAATACCATATTGCAGATGGCAGATCAGTCTGTAGCAAAACCAAAAGGAGTTAATGAAGATGTGGTAGTAATGGTGGAATCATGGGAATATCCAGTTGACTTCCTTATATTGCAGCCAAAAGTTAAAACACTTAGTTATCTTATTATTTTGGGGCGACCATGGTTATCTACAGTTGCTGCCTTAATTGATTGCAGGTCAAGTGATATGACTATTTCAAATGGTGAGAATTCTAAGCAAATTTCATTATATCCATCTGCACAACCCTTTATTGATAATCAAGTGAAATTATGGGTTGATAATCTTGATATTAATGAGCAAAATCTATCTTCTTTGGATATGATAACATTGCAGGATCATGTATGGGAAATATATATGGTTAATCCTTCATTAAATGAACATGAATCATCATTAGAGTGGTCAAGATTAGATCTGAAACCATCTCATTTAGTTTTGGAACCATCACAATTAGTTCTAAAACCATCACAGGTAGTTCCAAAACCATCACAGTTAGTTCCAAAACCACACCAATTCTTTGCAAGTGAACATAACTTCACTCCGAAGGAACGCGATTTCTCTTGGGGAGAGGAAGGATCTGTAGCATCAGCTTTACATATATCAAGAAATGGTGAAGAATTTTTTGAAAATAGTAGTAATGAGGAGTTTGACCTACAATAAGATAAGTATCATAACTCTTCTTGTTGTCCTTTGTCTAGCATTTTGCCTCTAGGAGCTTTCAGAGATGTTGCTACATATCATATATTGTTACCACATGCCTTTCCACTAAACACCTTAATGGAACCCTTTCAACAAATCAGTTCATCATATCCTAGAGCCAAACATGTTGAGATTCAACTAGGAAAATTTTTGAATAATAATGGCTGGTTAAAGAATGACAAAGAAGTCAAACTATTTGATGTTCTGAAGAATCATACTAAAGCATTTTCTTGGGACTATAGAGATGTGAAAGGAATTCATCCAAGTATCTACACCCATCACATTTATACTAAAAATATTAGGCCAGTTAGGCAACCTCAGGGAAGGATTAATCCAGCCTTAAGGGATATAGTCAAATAAGAAATTGAAAAACTATTACAAGTAGGTTTTATCTACCCTATCTCAGATAGCCAATGGGTGTCTCCTCTTGTAATTGTTCTTAAAAAGAATAGAAAATGGAGAATTTGTGTTGACTATAGGGAACTGAACAAAGCCACCTTGAGAGATTATTTCCCTTACCATTCATAGATCAAGTCTTAGACAATCTTTCAGGTAAATAGTACTTTTCCTTCTTAGATGGATTTAGTGGATACAATCAAATCAAAATTACTGCTAAGGATGAGGACAAAACTACATTTACTTGTCCATGGGGTACCTTTTCTTACAGGGTATTGCCATTCGGACTATGTAATGCTCCAGAAACCATTCAAAGATCTGTATTAGCAATTTTTGTAGACCTAACAAATAATTGTGTGGAGGTATACATGGATGACTTTACTATGTATGGAGATACATTTGATGATGCCTTAAAATTTTTGGATACAGTATTAACAAGATGTGAACAACATCACTTGTCTTTTAGTCATGAGAAATGTTTGATGATGGTTGATGAAGGGATCATATTAGGGTACCATATTTCAAAAGGAGGAATTCAGGTTGATCAAAACAAAATCAAGATTATCTCAGACTTGCCTATTCCTCAAACTCCTATAGATATCAAATCATTCTTAGGACATGCTGGATACTATAGGCATTTTATTAAGGATTTTAGTAAAATTTTTGCCCCCGTGTTTAAATTTATTACTAAGGACTGTGAATTTCTTTGGGATGAATAGTGTCAACATGCTTTTGAAGAAATTGAAGAGAAATTAGTAACTTCCCCAATATTGCAAGGACCTAATTGGGAGAAACCTTTTCACATCCAAACTGATGCCTCAAACACCTCAATTAGTGCAATTTTGGGACAAAGAGATAAAGAAGGAAGAATGTATACTATTTACTATCTCAGTAAAAATCTTACTCCCACTGAAATAAATTACACTACCACTGAGAAAGAATTTCTAGCCGTGATCTATGCAATCAATAAATTTACACATTACATTACAGGGTACAAGATATTTGTACATACAAATCACTCAATAATTAAATATTTAATGAACAAACCTATGGTTGGAGGTAGAATAATTAGATGGTCATTACTTCTACAAAAATTTGATATTACCATTGTGGACAATCCAGGCAAATCTAATGTGGTGGCTGATTTCTTGTCAAGACTGACCAGTACAGGGGAGCAGAATCTAGTCAAGGATAACTTTCTAGATGAACAATTGTTTGTTATTTCAGCTAACACACCATGGTTTGCTAACATGGAAAATTATCTTGCAACACGGAAGTTTCCTCCTTTCAATAAAAAACAAATTAAAAAAATCAAAACCAGTGCATAATTAAAATGGTTAAATGGAATGCTATTTAGATGTGGTCCTGATTTGGTTTTACATGTGTAAGAGAAGATGAAATTTTTTACATCCTCTGGGCATGTCATGATGAACTAATTGGAGGACACTATTTAGTGAAAAGAATAGTTCACAAGATACTTAGCACTAGTTACTATTGTCCATCTTTGTACAAAGATGTGAAGAGATATATCAGGCGGCGTGACCCTTGTGAAAGGATGGGACAGCCAATCATTACCAATGAAATGCCTCTACAACCACAAGTAGTGATTGAACCATTTGAGAGATGGGGATTGGATTTTTTTGGACCTTTTAATCCTCCTTCACAAGGAAAAAAGCATATTCTTGTGTGTACTGATTATGTAACAAAATGGGCAGAAGTGCAGGCTTTAACAGATGCCACTAAATAAGTAGTTGCTGATTTTCTTTGGCACAGAATTATGGTAAAGTTTGGAGCACCAAGAAGCTTAGTTTCAAACCAAGGACCAAAATTTATGTCTAATATGATCCAGGATTTCACAATGTATTATCAGACCAATCATAGGAAGTCATCTCCTTATCACCAAAAAGCAAATGGACAAGTTGAAGTAACAAATAGAGAATTAGAAAACATCCTCACTAAAATAGTTGAAGCTGAAAGAAGAGATTGGGTAAAAAGACTACTTGAAGCTGTTTGGGCTTACAATACAACTTGGAAAACCACAATAGGGTTTTCACCATATGAGTTAGTCTATGGGAAAAAGCCCTTGTTGCCTATTGAGTTTGAACTACAGACATTAAGGATAACAGCTAAGATGGGAATTAAATTGGATGTAGCTCAAAAGGAGTGAATCCTTCAACTCAATGAATTAGATCAATTCAAAATGGAAACACTTCACCAGACAGAGATAATCCAAGGTCAAAGGAAGTAATGGCATGATTCACATATCAAGGAAAGACAATTCAAAGTAGGAGACTGGGCATTGCTGTTTGATTCTAAGTATCAACAATTCAAAGGTAAATTAAGAACCAGATGGTTGGGACCTTATCAAATCAAGTAGATATTTGATAATGGTTATATCTAGTTACTTCTCATTGATGGCAGTAGAAGAATACTCTTGGTCAATGGACACAGGCTAAAACTTGAAAGGAAGCCTCCTACTAAGGATGAATTATTGAAGCAAATTGAAGCAAACAAAGAATTTGATCATATGGAAGAACCCAGTTCTTCCAAGATGATCAAATAATCAGATGAAAAGATCCAGAATAAAGGGAAGAAAATGAAAACTAGTAAATGGCATTCTCTTCCCCAAAAAATAAATAAATAAATAAATAAATAATAGAGATCAATTGAAAATCAGTGATGACGATTGATCTTGGCTAATTCAAATAAAACTTTTTTGAATTCTAATTATTTTCTAAGCATTTTTCATGGATGATGTGTCTACATGACAGAGGGATTACATCATCAAGGATGGTAATTATGTTTTTAACTTGTTAAAGGTTTAATGAAAGTTTGCATGTGTGATTAGACTTGATTTAGAAAGATTATTATGATGAGTCATCTATTATACATCATGGTTAAATGTGCACAATCATGAGAAGGATATTGATGATGGAATGAGTTGGTAGATAACTATAAAAAATCATTCTTATGATTAAAGCTAATGAATCTTTTAGTTTCATAGCTGAGTACAGTATTTCTGTAGCTGAGTATAGTAATTCTGCAACTGAATTTGCCAAACCAGCAACTGAATCCACTAGTTTTGCAGTCATAAGCATTAGTTCTACCGATACAAAAAAGCAATTTTCAGCTCACCTGTGAAAGATTAAAAATCAACAAAAATAAAAAATAATGAATCATGGGAATCAAAAAGAAGTCAAAACCAGAAAATGATACCCAACTCCTTACAGATGAAGAAGTAGAAAATATCTTGCAATAGGCAGGATGGCTGGAGTTTCTAAGGAAATTTCCCAAATACAATGATCAATTGGTAAGAGAATTTATTATTAATTTAGAGCAAACAAGGACAAAGGTTGGGAAGGTTTTCATTCCTTTTTCTATGAATATCATAAGTGAGATGTCTAGAATACCTATAATGCATGTCCCAAACCTTGTCAAAGGAACATTGAAAGACCTTTTTGAAACCCTATTGAAAGAAGGGGAAGCTAAACCCCAATTTATTTATAATACAAAGAAAATCATCAAAGGAGTTAAGAGGGTCAGCTTGCCTAAACCCTTTGATAGAGTAGCATTCTAGATAGTCAAATATTTAACCTGTGATGGACAATTCGGGAAAGTAGGGAAAGAAGTCCTAAAAATCCTTATACACCTTAAATATGGAGCCAAAAAACCAGAATATATAGTAAACCTCCCAGGGTTTCTTTTTGACTCCATCCATACCATGGCCCAAAGGTATTCTTGGGGTGTAGGAACAATCAAACATCATGGGTTAGTGTATTTGGTATGCCAACACCATTTCCTTTCCAAAAAAAAGGGGGAAGAAATGTGGGAAAATTTTCTTGGAAAATTTGGACAAAAACATGGTATTCCTAGAAGAACAATAACAACTCCTCTTGCTCCTTTAGTTCATTTGAAAAATACTACCATTGCTAAAGAAAAGAAAAGATTAGGGGAAGAAGAAATACCAACAAGAAGGAAATTTGGAAGAAAAATTAAAATTACAGACCCTACTATACTTTCTCAAGCCATTTCTTCTTCTGTTGAGGCTATAGAAGAATTGGTACCTATCTCTAACAATTATAGTTCACCTATACCTAAACAAAAGGTGAAAACTAGGAGACATTCTAAGAGGAGACCTATGCCTACACATTTTGAGGCTCTTTACGAAAGAAAATGTCATAAAAATTCTAAAGAAAGTTTAGAGGAGCTAGAAGAACAAGAAAGGCTAGAAATTGAAGCTACTGATATTTTGGGCAGCATGGCTATGACTCCTCCTGGACCAAGCCAAACAAAAAAGGAAAAAGAAGAAGAAAGATTTGAGGAGCCAGTTTTCCAAGAAATGGGTGAGATTGTAGCACCATCACATGCAGAAGATGAACATACATCTTGGATAAGGAAAGGGAAGTCCCCTATGGTGGAAGAGGAATGCCTAACTCCCCAAGAACTTTTAGAAAAAGAATAAAACTAGCAGATTAAAAAGGCTCTATTTCTATCTAGAGTAGAACTCATTATCAAGGAAAAGGATGAGGAATTAAATTTCCTCAAACTCAAGTTAGAACAGAAGGAAATGTTGTTTGAAAAATTAACAAACCAGTTCACAGCCAAAAATGAGGAATTAACAAAAACTAAAAGGCAACTAATGGAGAATGAGGGAAAATGTACAAGATAGACCTCTATGTCAACAGTCTCTACACATATTGAATTGACTTATTTGCCACTCAAGTAGTTATGGGATGACACATGCAGAGAACTCAGTGAAATCAAATCATCTAATACAGACAAAAGACAAACTGGAAAAAGAAGAGAAAGCAAGGAAATAATGGGAAGACAAATTTTACAAGAAGGAAAATGATAAGTATAAATGTCCTGTGGAAATACAAATAGTTTGTATGATGAGTGAGAAGTTGCTTGCATGTAGAAGACCTTCTCCTATTTATAACATGTTTTTAGAGGAACAATTCATTCACTGGCAGTTGGCAAGGATAACATGTGGCCTTCCACATGAAATAAAAGATGAAGCTAATTTCTTGGCCACCTACTCCTTAGCTAATACAAAACAGAAAAACCTTCTTTGTGAATTTTACCTCTACAATTTTATGTTATAAAGAAATATAGGTTTTATGATCAATTTATATGTAGGAGAAAGCCAACTTAACGCATTTGTCTCTATTCTTCAAAATTAGATTACATGGAAAGAAAGGGAGTCAGAGCATTAATCAATGGCTAGTTCATCTGGTCTCTGTATGAGAATTCATTATGGTAATCCATCTGCCTTTGTTACATATTATTAATCCCATGCATTTAATGATAAATTCAAGGGACCTTATCTTTTTAGTTTACAACAAAGCATGGACGTCTTCATCACTTATGAAAGGGCAAATTTTGATAATATATATGATGCATGTTTAAAAAGATGGGAATTTCTCCTAATGGCATTGAAAAGAAGGGAAGTAATATCCCCTTCAAATTTCATCTAGAGTTTAGAAAGGGCAAAAGCTTTATGCACAATAATTCCCAAGATCAATGAAACTCCCCTGAGTATATGGATAGGAATGCGGGCAAGGCCACCTCTACTTCTCACCCCCATATCTCCTTGGCAAAACTGAGAACCTCAACATCCCACTCAATTTGAGGAATGGAAAAGAAAAGTAGAAGTAGGATCAGGGTATAGTACTTCTGAGTCAAAGCATTGGGATATTCAGTTTCAGCCATTTGATCTGAGCAATCAAATGGAATGCAAGATATACAATCCTGAATTTGAAGAATGAAGTTTGGAAAGGGACTTACAAACAAGTAAGTATGGAGGAAATGATGAGGCTAGGATATGACCAATAAATATCTAATAAATGACTTCATCTTACTCTTTTTTTCTATTAAGTTTGATTACAATTTGTAACTTTTATTTTTATCTAAGATGAGTTAGGATGTGATTATCTATCTTTTGTTGATTGTGATTCTAATGTTTTAAAAGACCTGTAATTCCTAACAAGTGTGTTGGAAAATTTTAGTTTTGCAATAAAACAAGTCATCATCAAGCTAAAGAACAAATATGAAGTGGATTGCATGTTTTTGGAAGCATTGGAATCAATTTTTATTAGTTTTAGAACCTATAGAATCTGTTCCAGAATCATCACAGTTAGTTCTGAAACCTACAAAATCTATTCCAAAACCATCACAGTTAGTTCTGAAACTCCACCATACTATTTCAAGTTTTTGCATTTTTGGACTTAGCTCTGAAACTTTATATTTAGCTTCGGTCCTCTTTCAGATAAGCTCCAAAACTTTTGCAGCTAAAAATGGAACTAATGAGGATCTATTCCAAACGGCTGGTGATATGTCAAGATCAATGATCCCATTAAATTAGGAACAGATTAATGATTTTCTAAACTAACAGAATCAAGACAATTATCACATAGCTGGACATCCAGCCACATCTTGATTTAGCATCTATTCTAGGCATGATTTAGTTCCATCGTATCTATGAAACAGTTACAACGATCAAAGCATCTATATATACAGACCTGGGAATTTAGTAAAAATATATATGGATAGAGATATAAAAGAATAGAGAAAAAAGGATAGCTTAGTAAATTTTTAATACAAAACATTTTATCAATGAAATAGCCATTCTTATTTTGAAAGCAAATTGAATTGTTCAAATCTTGATGTAGGCGGAGCAAGGGCCCATTCCCCCAAAGAACCAAGATCTTCATTTTGTCGGTATTTATATTTTTATTCGCAAAAGTAAATAGGTAACTCTGTTAAATTTATAAATGCTTCCAACTCTTTAAAGTTAAGATTTGTTGTAAATTTGTTCCTGAAGGCATTTTAGATTAAATTTTCATTTCTACAACATGTGTTTATTTCTAGCAATCAATTTCATTCCTGCAATGTGTGTTTGTTTCCAGCAATCAATTTCATTCCTACAATGTGTATTTGTTTCTAGAAATTGATTTCATTTCTACAACATGTGTTTATTTCTAGAAATTAATTTCATTTCTACAACGTGTGTTTATTTCCAACAATCAATTTCATTTCTGCAATGTGTGTTTATTTCTAGAAAATTTGCATAGTTTGAATCCAATAAGGTTTTGATCAAGAAATCATTAAGACATTAAAAACCCCCCAAAACAAAAATATACAAATACCCATTCAATTACTAAATCATTACGATTCCTCTTGTTGCATATACCTTTAGACATAGCCCTGGTTAAATATGACATCAATAGAAAGTTGATTAAATGAAGGTAATGATGACACCCAACATTCATCATACCAACTAGTCATTCTAGAGACCCCTACCTGTTCTTTTCTAGGCATATACAAGATGTTTTCCTGTTGGAATAGTGTTATGGATCTTGTCTCAATACCTCCTTGATAAAAATTATGAATTTTAAGGGTTTAAAAATAGTTTTGAATTGTTTTAAAGCCATTCATATAACCTTGTTATTCCATTTCATGCTCACTATCCATATATATAGTCAAATAACATCTACAACCTTTATGATGACATCATCAAAGCCTTGGTATTGGCTTCAATCCTATTGAGACATGGAAGGTTCATTTAAAGGTGTTAAGAGAGGTATTGTACCCTTGAAATCCAATGGAAAATACATCCAACTCATTCCATGACAACTAGATAAGTCTTTTTCCTATATGCATGACTTTTCCCACCTACAGGTGGCTTAACAAAAAACTAATTGAATATTTTGACGTGTTAAATCACTTAGAGAGTTTTAAATTGTATCCCAACATGTGATGTTGACCATATCAGACCCATGGAAAGTGTTTAGTGAAAAAAATAAGTGTGTAATCTTGTTGGAAAGGATAAGAAATTGAGTTTAGTGATACTTTCCCTAAAAAATGAAAACAACAGTCTGATAGCTTTTTACCAAAGTCATAAAATGAGTTTACCAACACTTTGGTGCATTATAGTGACCTTGTTTTTGAGATATTAACATTGAAAAGACCTATGCAAAGTTTGAAGAGGTGAGGAATAGTGGATAAGGATGTATTGAGGACTCAAAGTTGATTTCAAAAACACTAAACTCAACTAGTGTTATCTACAGGCCTGAGCCATAATAGACCTTTTCATCCAAATTGGTAGTATGAGAGATTATTTCATGATGGAATAGTTTTTCATGGGTTAAGATAATATTTATGATGTAGCAGGCCACTCAAAGGAAATGATGCATTGATTTTTGTTTCCACTCACACCTTGGTTTGTACATAGACCATAAAGAATGCACTTACAATAAGGTTAATCGGTGACCTAGAATTTGATACTAGAATAGTGCTTGGAGATTTACAAAGCATATATTGATTCAAACACATGGTATATGACTTCAAGGTGGATTCAAGGAATCTTTCCACATCAGATCCCAAGTTAAGGTGTCCTCACATAGAGAATTGTTCATCTATAGTAGGGTTCAGGGTCAAGTGTCTTAGTCAAGCAAAAAAGGGTTAATTTTATGAATTTTAAAGGCATGTAAGATGAAAAAATGCGTGGTATGTCATAAAATAGTCTCATGATTCAATAAAAATCCTCTATATATCATGGATAAATCCCAAATGAGATAGTATACACCTACAAGAGAAAAGAATAGGGTGTTTCAGTTAGAGGATAGTGAAATACCCAGTTTTGACTAAAGTGCATAAGAGAGACTAGTGGGAGGATACGATGGTGAAGAAGGATATGAATACTTCATGTATAAATCATATTAAAATTCATAAGCTCCAATAAATTTCATAAGAGTCTACTTAAACATCTTGAAACCCCTATATATAACCCACAATTAGGTGATGATTACGTAGCAGGTAGTGAGTTAAGAAAAAGTCCTAAATGATGAACCGAGGTCACCCAAGTGAATATATGGTTGTAATACTGTATTCATGACCTTGGAAGATGTGAATTACTCCTATTAATTACCTATAAAGGTAATTTTAAAGAGGAAAGGTAGAACATAGTTCGAAAGGACACTCAGTCTTGATTTGACAGTGAATAAGGTATTGAATCCTAAGGGATAATCTTAGTAAATAAAGGTGAACATGAGCCTATAATAATTACAAGGAACCTAAATAGGTCCCCAAAATGTAAATACAATAAATAAATAACCTCAAACAATTCGAGTACAATCCACTCTTGAAAATTATTGCACATAGTGCTCAAAGACAAGTCTGTTTTGGTTTTTTAGGTTTTGAAGGGTCAGATAATGTCATCAAGAGCTATAAGTTTTTATAGGTCACATATAATACATATATAAGATCCTAAAATGGTAAATATTTTCTAATTAAATTAGGGAGTGCCCCCTATTTTGTCTCATATAGAGGGCACTCCCCTCATGCTTGAAACTGGCAGTCTTAGAGAAATAAGTGAAACATAGTGACTAGATGCCAAGGAGATCCTTAAAAAGTATTTTAAAAGATTATTCACATCCATAAAACCATGGGAAACCAAGCAGGGGTGGGTGAAAGACAATATGTTGATCCATGCTCTGAGTTTTGCAGACAGACCTAAAGGGCAAGTTTAAGCCTAACGACTAAGTGTGAGGTCATATTCACTTTTATCCCTAGGTAAGTTTTCCAATTTATTGAATAATGTTTTAGAGACTATTTTATACCTGTTGAATCATATAAGATTCAAGTTAAATCAACAAAACTCATTTTAGGCCAATAGTTGTAGGTAGACCTATTGAACAAGGTTTAGGCCTAACATCTAAATGGGGTAATCTTCATTTATATCTTTTGATAAGATATTAATCTAATTTAAAAAATATATATGAATTGGATATATAAGTGTATGAACCATGATAGTGTAAGGAAAGCAAAGGAAAACCATTTTTAGCTCAAAACCCATTCAGGCTTGCAGGAAAAGAGGAAAAGAGAGTGATAGGTAAAGTTGTGATGCTCATATCTTCTTGGAGGTTTTGCATGGGAGTAAAAATAATTTGGAGATGTTAATATGGTCCCATAAGATCACTTTTGTAACATTTATTTGAGAATTTAATGTGTAAGATTTATGAACAAAGCTCAAGACCTAAAACTATCTAAAACCCTTCCAAAACCCTTACAGAGACCCAATTGGGAAAGTGGAGTTGAAAAGCTAATATAAGGACATAGTTTGACCATAATAATTTTTTGGTTGTTTTATAGGACTCCATCAAGATCCCTCACAAAACAAATACTTTTATAGACTTGTATGGATGGGGGTAGAAACAAGGTTTTTTATTACTATTTTGTGTATTTTTTAAGTTATATAAGGATTATTAGCATGAAAACAACTTTTAGAGGAAGATATGGACTTGGGATAACCCTAATGTTAATTTCATACTACAGAGAAACCTCCTAAGTGCCTAAACTAAGTGCTTTAAATTAACTAGTCAAAACTTACATGTTGGAAAACTTCAAGAGGGTGGTTTTTTAAGGTGTCCATAATTATTATATGGATATGGAGTGTATTAACACATGTCATCCACTACATATTATGTATTTTCATGGGCAAATGATCTATTTTTGGAAGCCAAGTGTGAAGGGTGCATGGAAGAGCAATTTTTTAGATAACATATGATGATGGCTCACTTTTAGAGATTTCTAGAAGACCAATAATGAAATGAATTAATGGATAAGAATGTATAATATCTTCCATTTCCATTAAAATCATTTTTACTACTCCTCATCAGTTATAGGAAGTTCAATAAGCTTCAGTCATGAAGATAGTTTTTTCAGCCAATTGAGGAGTTTTCTTGCCACTTTTCATGAAGTTTATGACTTGAATTGACATTTTTAGCTCCTAAAATTTCATGGTTAATACCATATAATATCCATGTATAAAATTAACCCATTTTTTCATCTTTAAAAGTGACCTTGTGACCCTTGAACTTCTCTCTCTCACAAGTTCTATAAGAACTAGCCATTTTTGTCATTATATGAATGCTCCATTAGAGTATGGTGAATCCCTACTCAAATGTATAACTTTTGATCAATAATAAAACTTATTATTACATCCTATATGAATATTATTAGGGTTTTAAATTGTATGATGAATCTTTATTAGTGAAAACTATGGATTCCTTATCATGTTGTTCCATTCTTTCACCTATTTGCAGCATCTTCTTGCAGGGCATGTGAAGTGTTTCAAGAGATGTTCATGGTAAGCGAGTTAGTATATTAGTTATTTACCTCATAGGCCTATTTTATATTAATCCTATATTTTCACATTCATCCATAACCTCACAATGTAGTATTGATGTGAGAAGATGAAGATTGGAGAAGTGTATGTTTAGTTTGTCTTTTGATTTCAAGTGTAATATGCATATGGTTAGATGTCATCATGTTATTTGTAGTATCAGCTCCCTTATATTAGTTTAATTTTAGTTATCCTTCTCCCTTTTCATCCCCCAAGTTTAGTAGTAGTTATAATTCAAAGTGGTACATCAAGAAAACTAGCCCTATCTAGCGATTGACCTCTTTCCTTAGGCTACCCACAAGCCTAGAGGTGATTCCATTGTACCACTTAGATGAGGAGATATTTTCATCTTTTCATAGGGTGAAAATATAAGTGACAATAGTTTTTTGTATGCCTAGTGGGACTCTTTTTCCAAGAGATTGGGAGATTTTTGGTGTTGCCTCTCTACAATCAACCTTTGGAGGCATCTACCAAAGCATCAATGGTGAATCCAAAGATACATTAGCTGGTCAAGAAACCTAGGTATTCCATTTGAATATTGTTGATAACCTTTTCTCATGTTCCTACTTCCCACTGAATTTTCATGGCTGACCTTGGATTTTATTATATTTTGTACAAGTTGGTGAGACATTACAAGCTTGTGTCATTCTCCATCAATATGAACAAACCCTTGGTAAACCATGTCATGATCCTTACCAACCTCAAAATGACCTTCATTAATTCCAATATGATCCTTGTCATCCATATCAAAATGGATATCACTCTTATGAACCATGAAAGCCATATAGCCCTTCATTTCCCTCTCCATATGGACACCATGTTGTTGGACAATTATATGAGAATGGCTACTAAGAAACACCTATCTATCAGCCTCAATATGAGCCCTATAATTCATTTCATGATGCTTATCAGCCTCAAGAGTATTCCTATCAGCCTTGTCATATGAAAGAAGAGGTTTCCATGGGTTGTACACAAAGCTATCATTGGCAAAATGCAGTTCCTTCTCATGTAAATATTACTCCTAATCAGCCCAAGAATTCACTTCCATTAGAACTCACTAGTGATTTCCTCTTTTCCAAACACACTCATAAGGATTATCCTTCATTCCAAACTCTATCTCTAATTCCTTCACCTTCCACTACATCTCATATTCCAACTCCACCTCAAATCCATGAGCCTATCCATCAACCTTTCACATCATTCCTTCTCAAGGAGGAACCTATATTGAGAGAAGAAAGTGAAGAAGAGTAAATCAAATTCATGGCTGATCAAGAGGCTCTCAGGAGTGATTATAAGGAATAAATTACCATAGGGACTCCCATTGGTGAATAAACAGATAGTCCACTAGGTAATGTTTCTATATTTGAAGGGATATGTGTCCATGAAAAATCTTCTACACTTCACCCTCAATCTGATTTTGAGTTGTATGTGCCACCTTCACCAACTATTTCATCTTTTCCTCACCCCATCACCATTTGTCTTGATGTAACTATGGTATGGGAACCTAATTAGGATAATCTGGTGGATAAAGAAAGATAACTCTTGCTTGAATCAATCATACCTTCTTGGTAGCCTCATTGGGCTAGGTCACATGATTTGAAGATGCCTAGTCTTGGCATTACCATGAAGAAGAAAGAAAAGGAGGATCTTAAATCCCTTGAAGAAGAATATACATCTGATCAAAATATTATATATGATCATCTCAAACATGAAGTGGAAGGTACTATCAAGAATGAAAGTCAATTCATCCCTCATGAAGTGGCAGTCTTAGAAAAGTTTCATGAGGCCAAGATATAAGGAATAGTTCTTGAAAATGACATCCATGAAGAAGAATATTTGTGGTAGAGGTTTAATTACATTTAAAAATAATTTTATGATTTGTGTAATCTTTTCATTATCCAAATGATTTCACATTTGATGATAAGATTGTTGATGAGTCTAATGAACATGATCTTGAGTGTTCAACCAAACATAAAGAGGAAGCTCTTTCTGGTGGTCAAGAACCTACTGTCATGAAGCCACTTGATGATGAATTAGAGATTGAAGAATACCAGATTGATGACATCATACATGAAGAAGGGATGATGGAAGAGGAAGTGGTTCTAGATGATAAAAAGGACAAAGATGATTGGTAGCTACAAATGGAGTTACTTCAAGAACTTGAAGATCTTTTCCAAGTTGAAGGTCAAGCATATGACAAGGTAAAAGAAGAGGTTTCCATGGAAGACAATGATAAAGAATGGATAGAATTTTAAAATCACCTTGATAAGCTAGAAGAGCTTGTAACTGAGAAGAATCCTAATCTTGTTGAGAGCATTATGGAAGACAAGAAGGTATGCCATGTTCAATCATCATTTGAAGTTGCAATTGAGGATGTACATGACAAGGTTGAAAATATTTGGATGCAAGAGGAATAATTATACATTTTATAATTGTTTTAATATGGTATACCTGAGAGTATGTCAATTGAAGTGCCAAGGAACAAGTTTGATCCATCAAACATCCAATCCAAGGAGAAACACAGCTTGCACCATGTCCCATCTCATGAAGAAGGTGATGCTTCAAACATTCCATTTGATCTAGGAGGAAGGTATGATTGATTTTTAGTTTTATATAATATTTTATTTCTACTTCCCCTAAGTGCTTATGCACATGTGTGAGTCTTGTTTGTGTCTTGCTTCGTCTTGTGTCCTTTACTTTGCGTGGTTGAGGTATTCATCAATGTTTTATCTTGATCAAAGGTTTGTAGTCAATGGTCAAATTTTTATCATTTTATTAGTCCTTACATGACTCCATAATTCTAATGGACTAATAAGGCTACTGGTCTAGTTAGTATAGTAGGCATACTACCCTTATGAGTCACCAATTTATTGACCAAATTTGACTTTTTAGTCAAATTAGGGCCCCTATAGGTAAAAACTTGATTTTATAGGGTTATATTAGGTATAATATATTTTTATGAGATGAATTATAGGCTAATTGATATAAATTAATGTTATATAGTCTTTGGTCAATGAGTTTCTATGTCCATTTATCATTTTTGGCTCATTTTGAGGTCAAAAAGGGTGCATTTAATGCTTTGTATATGTTTTTTGAGAAATGTGAAGGTAAAAATAGATGATTTCATGCCCCATGTATCTAAAAATGTCTTAATCAACTTTAAAAACTGAAAATATGGTAGGTTTTTTAGAGAAAAGTCAGATTTCTTAAAGTAAAAGGAGAGACTGGCACTTGTATGACCTCCTTGAAAAGTGTACCCCTTGTAAAAGGTTGAAATGTGACTCTTCAGCTTCCCCAAGCTCATTTAAATGTTTGGTTTGATTTTAAAGTTCAATTCTATTTCAAAACCATTCTACCATTTTCTTGCCTTTTTTAACATGTAGAAGTGACTTGTAGGTTTGTACTTGGTACATCCAGTAGAAAGAGTTTCAGGTAGAATTATTTTGTGAAGTTTTTGTACACTTAAAGACCTTAATTTTAATATAAATAAGTTTGAAAATGATCAAATTTTCTTTATGAACCATTTTTTTGAAGTTGACTGTACAAATATACCTATCAATCTATGCACCCTTCAGGTTTTGCCTTGGTTTGGAGAAGTATATATATTATAGTTTCTAAGATTGATTCTAGAGCATGTTGAATTATTTCTCCAGTTCTCCTACACTTGGTTTCATGTTTCATAATGTTTTGATATGCTAATCATCTCAATTTGTAGGAAGCTACAGTTTTTTGAGTTATGGGTAGCTCTCACCATTTTCAAGAGTTTTTGTGCTTTGTCAATGGATTAATAGGGTTGAATTATATTCATATACATGTTTTAAAGGTCTCATTGAACACCATTTAAAATTTCATCCAAGTATCCTTGATTCTCATGGTTGTAAGCCCATTCATCACACCAACCAGTCATTCCAGAGATCCCTGCTTTCTTTTCCATGTGTATGCAAGAAGTTTTCACATTAGACTAGTGTTATGGAGCTTATATCAAGACCTCCTTGATAAAAAATATGAATTTGAAAGGTTTGAAAATAGATTTTAATTTTTTTGAAGCCATTGATATAACCTTGTTATTTTATTTCATGCTCATTATCCATATATATAGTCAGATAACATCTACAACATTCATTATGATGTCATCAGAGATTTGGTATTATAGAAGGTTCATTTTAAGGTGTTAAGAGAGGTTTTGGACCCTTGAAATCTAATGGACAATGTATTCAACTCATTCCATGACAACTAGAGAAGTTTGTTGCCTGTATGCATGACTTTAGCCACCTACAAGTGGCTTAAAGAAAGCTAAGGGATTATTTTTAAGTGTTAAATCACTTGGAGAGTTTCACCTTGTATCCCAAAATGTTATGTTGACCATATTAGACCCATGGAAAGTGTCTATAGAATAAAATGAGTGTGTAATCTTGTTGGAAAGGATAAAAAATTGAGTTCAAGGATACTTGCAATAAAAAATGAAAATAAAGGTCTGAGACCTTTTTAGCAAAGTCATAAAATGAGTTTACCAACACTTTGGTGCATTATAGTTACCTTGTTTTGGAGATCTTAGCATTGACAATACCTATTCAAAGTTTGAAGAGGTGAGGAATAGTGGAGAAGGGTGTCTTGAGGACTCAAAGTTGCTTTCAAAAAAACTAAACTCAACTAGTGTTATCTATAGGCTTGAGCCATAATAGACCTTTTCATCCAAATTGGTAGTATGAGAGCTTGTTTCATGATGGAATAATTTTTCATGGTTTAATATAATAGTTATGATGTAACAAGATACTAAAATGGAATGATGCATTGATTTTTGTTTCCACTCACACCTTTGTCCATACACATACCATAAAGAATGCACCTACAACAGGGTTAAGCAGTGACGTAGAAGTTGATACTAGAATAGCGCTTGGAGGTTTCCAAAGAAGATATTGATTCAAACATGTTGTTCCCAAAATTTGTCACTCCTTTTTTGGGACAACATATGAACTATTTTGGTCTTGCAGGCCAAAATTCTCTCTTCCTTTCTCAAATTTTTTTTTGAGCATTCAAATTCTTCATTGTTCAAGATTTTTAAGTTAAGGGACTAGCAGGTTCAACAAGTTCAATGACTCCAACATGTGAGCTCTCTCTAAGGAACAAGTCTCCAACACTTAGGCAATTTCAAGGTTGGTTCAATGCCGAAATTCAACCAAAAGGTCCATCAGCAAGCTTTAAACAAAGGAATGAACCATTGAACTATTGAAACTTTGAACCAAAATGGTTCAATAGGTTCAAAGGTTCAACGGGTTCAAAAGGTTCAATGAGATTAGTTCAATGATATTGGTTCAAGCAATCAATTGAATGAGCAGAATAAAAGATTGAACCATTAAACCGTTAAATCAAAGTTAGTTCAATCAGTTGGTTAAAAGGAGTCCCCCAAAGCCCAAAGGCTAAGTGTCCTTATGGAGGGAAGTGAACCAATAGCCAAGTGCCCTTGTAGAGGGTAGTGAACAAAAGTGGACAAAGAGATATCTTTTGGAAAGATTTTCTGCAGCCAAATTTTACAAGGGAAATCCTTTGGATAGAATGTCCGAAGGAATTCCTTCAGACATTTTATCTAAATGAATGATCAAAAGCCTAATGTAAAGCGGCTAAGGCAAGGGAAGATTTCCTTTGGATGAAATGTCTGAAGGAATGGAAGAAGAAGACCGCCTGAAGACCCCAAAGGACCTCGAAGGGTAGGTACCCTTGCAGGGGGCTCTTAGCGACCAGGAAATGGACCTTTTCAAGGACCAAAGGGACACCTTCCCTTTGGGAGGTTCTAAAGACATTAAGCTAAAGGAATGTTTCTACAGACTTTGCAGACCCATTTCTATGGACTCATTTCTACGGACTCTGTAGGCTGGGTTCTACAGACTAGTTTCTATGGACTCTGTAGACCTATTTCTATAGACTTCATAGGTTGATTTCTATGAACTAATTTATATGGACTCTGTAGGTTGGTTTTTATAGACTCTGCAAGCTCAATTCTATGGACTAGTTTCTACAGACTCTATAGGTTGGTTTCTATGGACTCCGCAGGCTCAATTCTATGGATTTTGTAGGCTTGTTTCTACAGACTCGAAAGACTTGGAGAAAACAAAGGATTCTAAGGAAGAGGATGAATTGTTGAACCATGAAACAAAATGGTTCAATGGGTTCAAAATTTCAAAGAAAGCTCTAAGCAAGGAAAGCGAATGAACCAAAGAAGTGATGGAACCAAGAAGCTGAGAAGGCCACCTGAACCATTGAACCAGTGACCATTGACATCCCCATGGATGTCAAATTCAAGCTAATGAAATATCTGTTGATTTTCAAATATGGCACAGAACCTGAAAACAAACTCAGTGAGTAGCTGAAAGAGCTAGAAAAAAGGAAAAAGATAGCTCGAGAGCTCAAATTGCAATAGAAAAGAGGGAAAGACCATAAATATCTATGTAAGAGTTATTTCTAGTAGGTGGAATAGTCTATCAAGTAGATATTTGAGCTTGAAAACATTAAAGGCATGGCCTAATTTTCTCCCTTGGAATAAAAGTGAGGGGATAGCTGTGTACATATTTGATGAAAGACTAGACAACCCACACAAAAGAGAAGATATTTGAGATGAATCGAAATGCCACATTTAAGGTAGATGCCCTGTTCTAGCATGGCCCTCTTTAACTAAACTAAAAATGAATTCAAGGCATTGAATGCAGCATGGGCCATTCCATGAAACAAAGCACCCAATCTTCCTTGGCTGCTATATAGTGTAAATATCTTCTTTTATGGAAAGGAGGATCTTTTTGGTTAAAAGAAGCAAAAATCTACCAAAATTGAAAGGTGATTATTGAGACTTTGAGCTCAGATTGTTGATCATATTTATTTATATGAATGAGAAAGTAGGTTACTTCCAGATTTTGTGCTGTAATAGATTGTGTCATTTAGGAGATTATTCTTATGTCTATTTCTTGAATGTGTTCTTGTCCATTTGATGAAATAAGCAGAATTAGTAGAAGTAATCAGCAAGGTGTCTTGAAGCCAACTGTGGAGAAACTTTGTGCTACCACAATTTCCTTTAGTGTGTTTCTCTATTTTCTATTTCTATGTAAAGGACCTTGGGACAAATTTTTTCCCTCATTTTCCTTCGTATTTCACTCTTGGGTAGTTGAGGTGGAGACTTTGTGCTACATCTCATTTTGATGATTACTACACTCTATTACCAGTTACTTGTTACCTATTCAGAAAGAACTCTGGTTGTTTGTTGTAAGACCACCTCTGAAAGAAGAGAAGTGCCTTCAGTGTTTCCACCTGGTTTTCTCATTTATTTGTGAACATCATCTCTGAAAGAAGAGAGATGGATGGTGTTGTCCTACCCCTGAGTGTTATTTTCTACATATATATATATAGTATATAGTTCCTCATATTTACAGGGAACCTTCCCTTGATGAGAGGAGATATTTGTCCCCTTTTGATGTGGTAAACCTACACATCTGGCCAACCAATCTCCCTATGCTGTGGTTGAAATGACCTATTTTGCTCATCATTTAGCTGGTGAAAAAATATTCACCCAAAAAAACACATGGTATATGAATTTAAGGTGGTTTCATATAATCTTTCCACATCATAGCCCAAGTTAAGGTGTCCTCACATGGAGAATTGTTCATCTATAATAGGGTTTAGGGTCAAGTGTCTTAGTCAGGCAGAAAAGGGCTCATTTTATGAATTTGAAAGGCATGTAATATGAATAAAATGAATGTTAAGTAATTAAATAGTCTCATGATTCAATAAAAATCCTCTACATATTTATGGATAAATCCCAAATGAGATAGTATACACCTACATGGGCAAAGAACATGGTGGTTTAGTCAAAGGATAGTGAAATAGCTCACTTTGACCAAAGTGCATAAGAAAGACTAGTAGGAGGATAGGATGGTGAATAATCATATGAATACCTTCTCTATAAATAATAATAAAATTAATAATCTCCAATAAATGTGGTAAGAGTCTACTCAAACACCTTGAAACCTCTGTATACAACCTATAGCTAGGTGATGATTGTGTAGCAGGTAATTAGTTAAGAAAAACTCATATACAATGAAACAAGGTCACCTAATTGAATATATGGTTCTAAGCATGTATTAATGAATTTGGAAGATGTGAATGACTCCTATTCATTACCTACAAAGGTCATTTTCAAGAGGAAATGCAAAACATAGTTCAAAGGACACTCAATCTTGATTCGACAGTAAACAGGGTTTTCAATCCTAAGGGATAATATAAGTAAAGAAAGGTGAATATGTGCCTAAAATAATTCCAAATAAACTAAATAGGTCCCCATAGTGGATATAAAATTAATAAATAACCTAAAACAAGTAGAGTATAATCCACTCTTGAAAATTCCTGCACATAGTGCTCAAATACAAGTCTATTTTGGATTATTTAGGTTTTGAAGAGTCAAATGATGTCATCAAGATATATAATTTTGTATAGTGCATATATAATACCTATATAAGCTCCTAAAATGGTCTATAATTTTTGAAGAAACATAGTAGTTCCCTCTATTTTGTCTCAGATAAAGGGCACTTCCCTCATGCTTGAAACTGGTAGTCTTTGGGAAATAAGTGAAACATAGTGATCAAAAGCGAAGGAGAGGATTTAGGAGGATTTGGAAAGTTTATTGACATCCATACAAACATTTTAAACCAGGCATGGGTGGGTGAAACACAAAATGTTTCTCTATGCTTCAAGTTTTGCAAATAGACTTAAAGGGCAAGTTTAAGCCTAACAACCAAGTGTGAGGTCACATTTAATTTTAGCCCTAAGTAATATTTCCAATTGATTGAATCATGTTTTAGAGAATATTATATAATTTTTAAATCCCTTAAGACGAATTTAAAATCATTAAAACTCATTTTAGGCCAATAGATATAGGCAAACCTATTGAACAAGGTCTAGGCCTAGCATCTAAAGGGGGGTCATCTTCATTTATAGATTTTGATGAGATATTAAGATGATTTAAATATGTTTATAGGATATATATAGAATTTTATGAACCATTGGAGTTCATGGAACATAAAGGAAAACCGTTTTTGAAATCAAAACCCATTCAAACATGTAGGAAAAAAGAGTGATAAGTCAATTTGTGATGCTCATATGTTCTTAGAGGTTATACATGGGATTAAAATTAATTTATAGATATTAATAAGGTCCCATAAGATCAATTTTGTGAAATTTATTTGAGAATTGAATATGTAAGCTTTATGAACAAAGCTTAAGACCCAAAACTATCTAAAACCCTTCCAAAACCACTGTAGAGACCCGATTGGGATAGTGGATTTGAAAATATAATATAAGGAAAGTTTGACCATGATAATTATTTTATGTTTCATATGACTCACTCAGTATCACTCACATGCCAACTACTTGTATAGACCTATACAAATGGGGGTAGAAATAGGGTTTTTTCACTAGTTTATGTGTTTTACAAGTTCTATAAGGAGTCTGAGCATGACAAAAACTTGGGGAGGAATATATAGACTTGGTATAAACATTAAAATAAATTTAATACTAAATATAAACTCCTAAGTGACTCAACCAAATGCTTTAACTTAGCTAGTCAAAACTAGCCTATTGGACAAGCTAGGCAGAAGTGTTAAAAATTCAAGTGGGTGGTTATTTAAGGTGTTCCTGATGATTTTAGGGATATGGAGGGTCTTATAACATGTAATAAACTTCATATTATATATTTTAATGATAAAATAATCTATTTTTGGAATCCAAGTGTGAAGGGTGTATGGAAGAGCAGTTTTGTAGATACCAGATGATGATGGATCACTTTCAAAGGTTTATAGAGGACCAAGCATGAAACCAATGCATGAAGAGGTATGTATGATATATTACATTTAAATTTAAATAATTTTTAATACTCCTCATTAGTTATAGTATGTTCAAACATCTCCAATCATGAAGATAATTTTTTTGAGCCAATTGAGGAGTTTTCTTAACACTTTTTATGAAGTTTGGGACTTGAATTGAAAATTTTAGCTCCTAAAATTGAATGGTTCATCCAATAACCTATAATAATGAATAATTAACTAATTTTATCATATTTAAAAGTGTCTTTATGACCTGTGAACTTATCTCTTCTTCTCTTTCTTATAAGTTCTATAAGAACTCGCCATTTTGGCCATTATATGAATGTTCCATCAAAGCATGGTGAAGCCCTAATAAAATGTATACATTTTTATCAATAATAAAAATTATTTTTACCTCCTCTATGACTATCCTTAGTGTGTTAAATTGGATGATGAATCTTTCTTAGTGAAAATTATGGATTCCTTAGCATGCTTTTCCATTCTTTCACCTATTTATAGCCTCTTCCTCCAAGGCATGTAAAGTGTTTTTAGAAATGTTCATGGTAAGTGAGTTAGTGTATTCATCAGTTCCCTCATATTCCTCTTTTCTATTCCTCCTAGATTTTGACATTCATCCATAACCTCACAATGTAGTATTGATGTAGGAAGAAGAAGATTGGAGAAGTGTATGTTTAGTTTGTCCTTTGATTTTAAGTGTAAAATGCATATGGTTTGATGTCATCATGTTATTTAGTGTATTAAATCCATTAGATTATTTTACTTTCAATTCTCCTTTTCCATTTTCATCCTGTAAGTTTAATAGTAGTTGTAATTCAAAGTGGTACATCAAGGAAGATAGCCCTATCTAGAGCTTCACCTCATTCCTTAGGATGCCCACAATCTTAGAGGTGATTCCATTGTGAAACTTGGATTAAGAGAGATTTTAATCTCCTCAAATGGTTTAAATCCAAGTGACAACACTTTATAATATGGATAAAGGTTATGTGCACAAAGAATTCTAGAGTGCAAGATGTAGACACTTAATTTTAATCACTTATGTGTTTAAACAACAAATAAGATTGAATTTATATAATCACATGAAAATTTAACTAGAAATCATCATTGGACCTAATTTACCTACACAATTTGTATTTTACTCCCAAATTTTAGTGACACATCTTGATTGGGTCAATAGATTGTATTGCATCACTAATATCACTGAATATACCCTAAATTAAATCAACTTTGCAAGTGTCTTCATAGAATAATTAATTCAATACTTTATTGATAAATAAACATCACACATTTTATCATTATTCTAATTACCAATTAATCATTTTGATTAATTAGCCTAATCATTCCTTAAAATAAAAATCCATGAATTTTGAATTATCCATTTTTATAAAATCAAAATTGAATTATTGTTTGACATAGGTGATGTCACAAAAGGAAGTCAATGGGAAAGAGAGGGAGTACAAGAAAGCTCTTACACTTCTCTTACTCACTCTTCCTCTTACACCCCTCTTACACACTCCAATAGAACCAATGACTACACTTTTCTTTCAACACACTTCAAAAGGCCTTAAATGACATATCTTACACACTTCATGTGTGTGATCATGTGTTTGAGTGTTCATCCTCAATTATTGATATTGATCTCAAATTAATGGTTCATAGACATCCAAAAAGTCTATAAATACAAGGGTCTTCATCCATTATAGACAAGCTTATTAATACAAATTTATTATGTCAAATTATATAAGGAGATTCAAATAATTATCATGGCTAATCCAATAAAAGATAAGAATCAAGTGTAGATAAGGAGAGGTGCATCCCACATGAGAAATAAAGCATTTCCAAAGACTCCATAGCCTACAAGACAAACTCAACCTTAGACAAATTGATTCTCAATAAAATATTATAAGGAGGTATAAATGTTTTTTTCAACTTCTAAAGTGAATTTATTGCCTGAGATGTTAGTTCTTGCAGTTTATTTTGATTTTGTTCACTAACAAAATAACTAACCTTTCTTGGATTTATAATCTACATAATGTCATGCCCGATGGGACCTAAAGGATTCAACACACCCAATAAGCTCTTCTAGACCATTTACATTCCTATAATTACCAAAATTAGCCTTAGAAATAAGTTACTTCACTCTTTTTCTTCCAAATCTAATTAATTTATGTGACAATTCCTAATCATAAAATCATTATGCATAACTACAAACTCTTAACTAAAAAATTGTAAAATTGGTAAAAACTTTAGTAAAATCATCACTTAAAATAATGAGATCATTGGTTTTAATTTTTTTTGTCATGAGTAGGTCCTAACATGAAATTAAGGCCATCTTTAGTGAAATCATCAATTTCATCGACAAAATCATTTTACATTATTTTCTATGTTTTCTGCCTAAATGTGAAATTGTAAGAAACTTTGATGAAATCATTTTCACTATAGACAAATCATTTTTAATTTATGAAATTTTTTATTTATAATTTTATGTCGACTTTTTTTTAATGGAATTATGAATTCGGAGATAAGTTTGACAAAATCATCCTGTAGATTCATGAAATTTTTTTAATACATTTTTTACGTCACTATTTATCTTTATGGTGGTTTAAATTAAGTTTTTCTTGCCTCTGTGTTTACAATTTTTACTATGTCTTACAAAGTAGTGAAATTGGAAGAAACTTTGGTGAAGTCATTTTACTATAGTGAAATTATTCAACAATATTGTGAAACTGTAACTAACTTTAGAGAAATCATCGACTTCAATGGTAAAATCATTTTATTCAATTTTTTTTATTTTCTATACATGTCAACATTTGCAAAAAAAAATTGACCCTGACAACAAAACTCTATTTCGTAGTAGCAAAATCATTATGTTACTTTCTATGTTCTAATTCAAAAACAATGAATTCAAATATCTCAGTAATGAAATTAGACTATGGAATTATGAAATCATTCAATGGCTAAAGAAAACTAAGACTTAAACAAATTTATTTTCAAACTCCTTATTTTTTTGAAATCATATTTTACAAACTTCTAATCCTTTGTGTTTTAGGAATTTCAACTGAAAATGTGTTTTAAATTCTAAACAAAGTATTTTTTCTTACACAAATTGATTTGGGCTTAAAATAAACTCACATTTCCATTTGGGTTATAAGAATAACTTGTTTATTTTCTATGTTCTTTTTCTTTCTTACAAGTTTTTGCTTCTTAATTCAATGTCTTGTGGGGTTATTTTGTGCATATGCTCTCCCCTTTTGGGTGATTCAAAAACATAATGTTCTTTTTTTCCTTATACCCTTCATTTTATTTTGGTTATGTGGGGTGGAGTTCATTGCCTTCCCATAGTTCTTAGGGGTGTGTTGATTAGGATTTCACATCCTAGAATCATACCAACCTCATTATGTGATGGGGTGTAAAAATTGAGGTCACATTAGTGGTATCTTAGCTGAAACATCCTTTACAATTTAATTTTTCTAGTATCACTTCATTGAGACCCTTATGGCTGAAGTGTTCATGAAGGGACTAAAGCCTTTGGTGAATGCCACGTTAAATCTTGACATTTAATTGATGAATATTTTTCTTCCCATGTTCCACAAGGTATGTTGACACCATTTAGAAATCCAAGTAAAGACTTTTAATACCTTATTTATCATGAAAATTCCATTGATGTAGGCGTGAAAAGGTAAAATCTCCTAAAGATTACCTTGTTTATTCAATTTTTTTGAGATAAGGGTGGGATTAAAAACCCCACCAATAATTACAATAATTTATTTAATGAATATTAAATTTTATAATAATCTTTTAAGGTAAGTATACTTAAGGCTCGAATGGATGTGATGCAAACTTGTGTCAATATTCAAATTCCATTGTAATGTTTGTGTGTTTTTACTTGATTATTATGTCAAAACCTTATTTATATTTTAAACAAAACTAAAACAAACCATTTCCAAATCCAAACCATTTTTATACATGGAAAAAAAGGTATTACTCTAAAAAATGTCTAAGTCAATAAAAGTAACATGTCAAAATTGGTCCAAATACCTCCCTTTTTTACTCCAACAACATTGTTAGGTTGCCCAATTTGAACCAAAGCCTTGTTCTAATTTAAATTTTAAATCTCAAACCAAAACTAGACCAAGGTCCCAAATTATTGTCTAAATTTTATCATTATACCATCCATTTTATTTCAAACCTAAGTCAAATTCCATTTCTAGTTCCTATTCCAAGGCCAAGTTCCTATTCCAAGGCCAAGTTCCAATTCCAAAGTCAAATAATTTTGAAGACAAAACCCAACTATTGTTCAAATTGTGTCATTATGCCATCAGTCTTATTTTGAATTTAGTTAAACCAATTCTTATTCTAAGGCCAATTTCTAATTCCAAAGTCAAACAATTTTGAATCCAAAACCCAACTAATGTTCAAATCATGTTGTTATGAAGTCAATCTTATTTTGATTCTAGTCAAACAATTTCCTATTCTAAGGCCAAGTTCCAATTCCAAAGTCAAAAAAATTCAAAGCCAAAACCTAAATATTATTCAAATTATGTTATTATGTCATCAATATTATTCCAACTCTAATCAAATCAATTCATGTTACAAGGTCAACTTCTAATTCTATACAAAGTATTCTAAAGTCAACCAAAATCAGTTCTTTTCTAAAGCCAAAGTCAAACTTACTCTAGAGTTGACAAATAGGTCAAATCAATTTATAATTTAAAGGTCTAATCCTAGTTCAAACTTTATTTTATACTGTGTGAAACTAACTTTGTCCCAACATTCAAATATTTTAGAGATCCAAAATCTTATGTCAAGTTTCCAAGACCAAAGCCTTTAACTTAGCCCAAGTTTAAACATTTTAAAAATCCAAACATAAAACATTTGCACTTGGAACCATTATATCTAAATCTTGTGCACACCTTGTAACAATCCCATTGGGTTTGACATAGATAAATGTGTTTTTTTAATTAAACACATATACTATAAATATATTACACCATGATAATCTAAGCAATGATCATACAAAATACTCTATGTGTGATAACTATAAATAAGCACATGACATCTAACAGTCACTGATCACTATCAATATATGAAAATTCATCAGAATACCATCATAGAAAGTAATTATAGATACCCAGCCACTACTAGTACAATACACAACCATTGATATCAATCCATAGTAAATAGGTAATTCTAATTCTTCATGATAATGTTTCCAAAAATAAATATGATATAATACAATGTATATAAATAAGATACATGACTCTTTAGAGTATGAGTTCCTCATACTCTTTAGTATCTATGGCAATTTCAAGTGTCATTTTGATAAGTAGTAATGTCATGGGGAGGGAGGGTATCATCTTAGTGCTTTTCTACACCAACCAAAAAATAATGATGCCTTATACTAAACCCATCAAGAAATAGCCCTCCCTTCATGTATGAGTATATAGTGACAATGTGGGAATCTATACAGATAAGAAGTACTCATATGCTATATGATTTCTAAAAATAAACATGCAATGTATTATATAAAACATGTTCTACTACAATATATCACATAAATATGTAAATCATGCTCATGAAATGAAAATGCCTCACTAAACATACTTTGATCAAAGTTTTTAAGAATAATAAAGAATAACGATCTATAGATCCGTCAAAATTCATACACACCACTTGATCAGATTGGTTGCACCTGACATTATGATGCTAGTGAGCCAATGATGTCCATCTCACTCTTTACATAGTATATGTAATGCAGATTGGTCAAATATAATTTTAACCACAAGATTTATACAATTTATATCCTACTAGAAATCATATCACATTAACATGTTAACATAGGAGTAATCAAAGAATATATTTATTCTGTCAAATGTGTGAATGAATCTTACATTATTATTTATCCCATATTAGAAATAATGATTACAATTTATACCACCCAGGTAAAATACATATTTAACTATATATTTCAAATAACACAATTAATTCCCAAACATACTACACCCTATGATAACCCATATTACCATATGCTGGTAATCTAAGACATAACTACTAGTTTTTCACAATCAGTCATGTAAAATAGTCTTGAATACATGGAAATATAAGATTCTATTCAAGCAAATATATATAATAAGGTAGGTCACAATTTTCCATGAAACACTTAATACTCTATCTTAGCATGTGTTACACCCTCAAAGGTTGTATGCATGCATACACAAAGTCCTACTAACTATCATAAAACATGCTTTTCATAGTAATGACCATCATGCATACTTTAAATCATTCAAATGTAGGTGTGAGTCTAGACATAATATTTCTTAGTATGTACCATCCAGGTATAACATATATTTATACTATAGTATTCTATGACACTCCATACTATTATAGTTCATTGTTTATGATCATAACAACATAATTACAAATAAATAGTCTTACCATTCTTTGAAATAACTGGCCCACAAAAATAAATAATAATATAACAAGTACAGGTTTATATTGTTGGATTAATTTATATTGATCCAAAGTTTAGTTAGTATTTAATTTACTATTATATTTAGTTTTTAATAAATTGTTGGTTCATAGGAATATTAGTTATATTTCGTAACCACTCATGAAAAGCTTTTAAATCTTTTCACCTCTCTTTGTAAATAATTTGAAACAATACAATATTATAGTTTTATCAAATATTTGTTTTTATAATGTAATTTATTCATTGTTTGTAATGTAATATGGGCCAAGAGTGGTATCAGAGAAAGGTTGTTTGAACATGGTGAATACAGGAGAGGCAAAGGAAAAAGTTGATTCACGTGGAATGAAAATCCTCATGTGAAATCAGATTTTGGAATTTGGATGAATAATATATGGTATGCCCTTTTAAAATTTTGTACTTTATTTTCAATACTTAGTCTAATATTGAAATTTATGGAAATTTATTAAAATATTTTAATTTTTCAAATAATTTTACATTATAAAGTCTGAGAAAATAGCCTATGTACAGCCATATAATTAGAAAGGCTTTTCCCGCTCCCTGGTAGTGCATCATCAAAATTCTATCTTGAGCATTCAATATTGGATTTTTAAGCCATAAAGTGATTTAGAGTTATTTTTTCAAACCTAAAAATTTGTCCAAAGGTCATTTGTATGAATTTTATTACACCTAAAAGTCTCTATGAAATGTAAAAATGGATTCAAACTTCCCTCAATCCGTCTGCTAAGTTTTTGGCATGTTTCTGAGTATCTAAGGATCATTTGTCAATTTAAAAAGCTTTTGTGAATTTTTTTCAAGTAATATATGTAGTAGTACAACCCATATCTACATTTGTACAACTTTTTCAATATATATATTTCCTATGTTTGAATAAAATGGTTTTCATCTTCATGAAATTTGATCCACTCAGCTATTAATTTGTTCTTGAGTTCTTGAAGACCTTTTTTCAATTTGAAATGCATCTGGGAGGAGAATTACGCTGATAAATTGAATTGTATGGCCTAAAATTGCTATTGTGTAGCCTTTATAAATCAAAAATCAATTTTATATAACCAAATTCTCTCCTATCAGTCTCAAACACTACCAAATAATGAAAGATTCAATCTTGTATGGATTTTGTACAGCCTAAGGGAGTACCAGAAGGGTTTCAGGATTGTCTAGATCAACCATGGTGTTAGAGATCCTTAGGGAGGTTTTGGAACATTATGGAAAAATAAAAGATTTCATTTTTATAAGTTTTTGATATAGTTTGATCAAAATAAGGGTTTAGTGGGTCCTAAAAAAGATTTGGAAAGATTTAGGTTTTATTTGAAAAATAAATTTCATAGAAAAAATTAATTTTTCTCACCCAATTAATTTATTTTTTATTGTACTAGAGTAAAAGAAATCAAGTTCATATAGAAATCATATCTTTATAAACTTGTAAATGTTCATAGAGCACTTAGACAGTCTAATTTTGTGAAGTGGTTTGAAAAGGGGAGGTCAAGGGTTCAAATATTTATTTTTGAAAGAATATTATTTTTGAATAATATTTTATAGTAATATTCTCTTTTGAGAATCTTTTTTGATTCATATGGAGACATAAGGGTGTAAGTTCTAATTTTTGCAACACTAGTTGTCTCTTTTATCATCTCTGAAGGTGGTCATGTGACCAGGAGATCTTCATGGTTTTCAACATTTTGGACTGATTAGAATGGTTAAAATTCTTTTTTGGAGTTTTCTTATATGTGTTTTTTCAAACAAATGATGTATCAAGGTGCATTTTTAGTTGAAATTGACACCTTCAAAATGCAAGTTCATCACAAGTCCTAGGATCATTTGTAAAACAAAAGCTGTTTTGAATGTAAAGGCAAAACCTCGATAACATTCCTTAATTTTTGCATCATGGCTAAAATTGTGATCCTCATTTCTAACACTAGACACCTAACTCCTAAAAATTATAAAGAATGGTCAATGAACATGGAAAACACATTAATCTTCAATGACTTGTGTGTCATTATTAAAAAACAACCAACATTACCCACTAAAGCCACATAACTTGCATAATTTCACAAACATGATAGGTGAGATCTTGCATTATTAAAATCCACTTGTAGTGCACAAGTCATAATTCACATTGAAGCTATCAAATCTAAAGCATGGAAATATTTAAAAGACTTGTATGATAAAGAACCTGCTTACAAGAAAATTTATCTCCCTATGTATTTTATTAACACTAAACACACTGATGATGAAGATGTTTTAGAATATCTGTCATGCATTAATAATTTAAAGAAATAATATGACACTAATGGCAGAAAAATTGATGATGAAATTTTCATTTCTATTGTTTTGAATGGCTTTATCCCAAGCTACAAGAACTTTCTAGAAATGTTACAGCTTAGTGATAAGCTTAACAAATCTACTTTTGATTTGATTTGTGAGTTTCTCACTCAACATGAGTGACAATTTGTAAAGAAAAAATAAAAACCTAATGAGGATGCATACTATACCAAAATAAGAAATCCATTATATGAGACCAATAAGAAACACTCTTTGAAGCACTTTCAAAAAGAGAAATAGAAACACTCTCACAAGCACACTTCTATGCATAAGCATCAATCTGGGCATAAAGATCATTCAAGCTCTTCAAAACATAGATGCCATACTAGTTTTTTGAATCATGAGCATCACCATTCACATGGAGACAAGCACAGACATTCTTATTTAGGTGGCTATTTTTCATCTAGTTCTAGTGGATGTAAGACAATATGCTATAATTATGATGGAATAAGACATATCTCTACAAAATGCCCCTCTAAACAGAGCTCTTCTTGACACTAACAAAAGGCAAAAACACACTTTGTAGGTCACTCCAGCCATTTTGGTCATTCTTTTGGGTCTTATTCTGGATATGCTTCTACTATTTCTTTTGATGGATGGGATGATTATGAATTTGCATGCTCCACAGTTGATGACTATATCTTATGAGATAGTGACTCACCCATCTTGTGTGAGTTATTAGGCTCAAGATTGGGATTTGATGTAGTAGTATTTTTTGGCTTGTGTGTTTTGGTTTCATAGATGTCGTGTTTCTATGATATTTGATGTAGAGAATTTGAGTGGTTTATACTTGGTTTATTTATTACATGGCTTCTCACCTCTTGCTTAATAGGGGGAGAAGATATTTCATATTGGTTTTTAAATCAATCATTGATAATGTGTGGCATGAGTCAACATTGTGTTGCTAGCATTATTAGTGATGAGAAAAGGCCTACAGGAGATGTTGGCAATTGTTGGGCATCAATTTAAGATGTGCCATACATAGTACAAAGGGGAGTCACTTGTTGGATGGATTTTGTGTGAGGATCAATGTAGTTAGATAGTGCATGATCATGTTTTATTTTAGTGTTGAGATGATCAGGGTGTGGATTATTCTAGGATGTATAGTGTACTAGTTGCAGTTGTGATAGAGTCTACTTGGATGACTTACAGTTTATTGCTCTAGTATTTCTATACCCCTTTGGATCAAGGGGGAGTTTGTTGGATTAATTTATATTGATATAAAGTTTAGTTAGTATAGTTAGTATTTAATTTACTATTATGTTATGTTTGTAATAATTTGTTAGTTCACAAGAATATCAATTATATTTTGTAACCACCTATGAAAAGCTTTTCACCTCTCTTTGTAAATAATTTGAAATAATAAAATATTATAGTTTTGTCAAATATTTGATTTTAAAATGTAATTTCTTCATTTTTTTCATTATAATCTAGACCAAAATATACCACCTGGGTATACCTTATGGTTAAACTACATACTATTATAACTTATAGGCATACATCAAGATGCACTATTATATGCTAAATATAACCAAACATTTATACATATTAACACTCTCATAATGTGTGCCACACAAAATTATTCAAAGATATATATATATATATATATATATATATAAACTAACAGTCAATCATACTATTTACAGTGAATCAAATAACTCATAAACCCATTATGATCTTTCACTTCAACAACTAATTTTATTTTTAGGAGATTGTTTCGAAAGGTTTTAGTTTTTGATTCTTAAGAAACTTAATGACTTACTCAACTATCTATTAAAATATAGGTACAATCCCTATATACAAGCTCTTGTACACCATAATATGCCCCACATGTATGTACTCCAATGTTATGCAAATACTAAACTAGTGTTCATTTATACTTTTTAATCAAGAACTCCCTATAGTCATTTATAACTCTAATCGAGGATCTCAACTAACATAACTTTTTTGAAGATAATGAAAACCTATGCTGAGTTATAAATATGCATCGATCAAATGCTACGTTAGGAGCCTAAAGCTTTATTTGACATAGTTTCACAACTTTAGGTTCCCATGAATAATTCTTATATGTTATATTATCCCAATACTCATAGATTTTTCAGGTGGTAATGTTGCCTATAAATATAAATACATACAACTATGGTTTAAATGTGTTAAGTATCTCATAATCTTTATTGTACATTGAATGGATATGATTCATATTAACTGTCAGGATGCGAAACACTGGAAGCACATAGTTGATTACAAAACCAAGCAACTTAATATGCGGAAATAAACCAGATTCAACAAGTAACTAGAATTCAGAATAACACAGAATATGAGAGACAATACACAACTTGTATTAATAACTCTTACAGAAAAGAATACAATAAAGAAGATGCCACTTCTTCTCCACCACCTCTTCAGAGGTTTCCCACACCTCAAGTGAACAGTAATTTTCTCCTCAAAGCTCTCTCTAATAGGTCCCAACACCCAACTCAAACATAGAGTTGGTGTTCACCTTACACCTGTGCTCCATGCACTCCACAAGTGCTCCACGCACTCCACAAATACTCAAAGTACTTCAAGTAGATCTCCCATGAACCTGCAACAATCTGTAATTCAACAGACCATACTTATGGAAAGAACTACCTTGCCTTCCTCTTAGCTCTCCATGTACTGCACATACATACCAATGAGTACACACCATACTCCAAGTAGATCCTACCTGATTCTGCTCCCTGTTGTGTTGCTGTCCTATCTAATCTCCAACCTACAGATCAATACTAGTTCTGCACACCTGTGAACATTGACCTTGTACACACACACACCTGCATATCAACGATCTTACTTACCATGTAGATCTCCTATAAGGGCCATGCTCACCTGATGACCAAGATCATACATCCCTGAAGAATCCAGCTGACTCTCCAATCCAGCACCAACACAACTGGTACTGTGGCACTAGGAGGAACGCACCATTGCTCTACCTCACACACCGAAGGAGCTTATAATTATGCTCTCTTACTCCCTAGCACTAAGTTTCCAATACAACCATGAGTCTATTATATAGATCTCATCCAAACAATAATTAGACATCTAATTACAATAATTAGATCCACAGCTATGAGTCTAAAATTAGCACTCAGCATGCAAACACTTGGTTCGTCAACCAACTACCTGTAATAAACTCACAGTCGAACCACACAGGCGACTGACATCGGTCCCTGTCTGCCTAGAGGTGACTGACGCTAGCCGATCCCTGACCGATGTCAGTTACTTCTCTTCAGTATCCTACCAACGTCGGCTAATCAAACCGGTGCCGGTTGCTCTGCAACTCAGCAACGCTTAGCAACCTCCTCTCTTGTTTCCATCAGTGAAGCTTTTAGCTCCACAACTTAACAATCTCCCACTTGGAGATAAACAGCTGCACTGTACTTGTACCTGTACTCTATCTAATCTATTTCCTGGTTTGTATCCTTCTTCAAGCTCAATCTTGAAGACAACCCACCATACATTCTGTGGTGTACCTCTTGTCATTTGAGCACCCTGCCACATCTGAACCTACAAACCCATGTAGTGAAGTCCTGACCCTGCATGTATACCTGCTGCTGGTCCCTCTCAAATCCCTGAGAACCCACTTCCCCGAATTGGCTCCTAACTCTCTGACAGCTCCCACTGCATGGGAGTGCTCAGGTCTATACCAGACCTCATGTGATTTTGGACACTGTACCTGTCCAGCCCTTAGTGTGTTGCAGCTCTACATCCTGCGTAATGAACCTTGCCAACACCGGATTCACATTAGCTCCCACTAGAGACAAAATCTACTTGTGATCTCCATGTCTCCCATGTCAAAGAATTTCGCTGCTCCAAACTCCTCATGACATGCCACCGAACTAATCTTACCCTTAGCTCAACAAAACCCTGTATGTACACCCCTGCTAGCTAGCATACTATCCACATACAGCAACAAAATGATGTCATGTCTCATCATCCACCTAGTAAGACAAACCACAGTAGTTACCCTGACATTGACTGAAGCCATGCTCCATCCTCCACCTGTCAAAACCTGTACCACTGTCCTGCAGCTTCCTCAAGACCATGTGCCTGGTCTTCCGTCTCACATATCCGTTCTCTCTATTCTTCAACTAAGGTATCCATTTGTCTTTGTGCTTTCATCTAGCTGGCAACCCTACCAAAACTCTCGTTTGGTTCTGCATGATATCCCTGCCATGCTCCCACTTATTTCCTGGATCCTTCCTGCTCTACAATTAGCAACAAGTATAAAGAAGAGGAACAACGAATTTGAGGGCCTACTTACGTCTTCAGTCCTCTGTATGGGTGTTTGAGACTCCTTGACAGCATACCCAAAATCTATTATAGTGACCGACCTCGGTCACTCCACAGTCTGCATCTGACCGACGTCGATTCCCATGCGTCTATCCCTGACTACCAACTTGCTAATGTTAGTGTCCATGTTGCCAACATCGGTCCTCCTGACTGACGTCGGTCTTACCTACTACCGATGTCGGTCCTCCTGACCGATGTCAGTCTTACCCTGCCTGACATCACTGGCTTTGGTCTGCACATGACTGTCATCGGTACCTGTCTGTTCGACGCCAGTTCTTCCTGGCTGATGCAGGTATCTGTGTTCACCTGTGAGTGATGACTTTTTACCCACAAGCTCCTTTGAATCAATATCCATGTCCAAACTGCCCTACTCAGAAGTATCCAGCACCATCCACTGGTTTTTGTCTGCCATCTCCTCCAAGAACACCAAGGCTTTCCAGTTCTTAAGCCTGTCAAATATATCTGTCTTCTGCTTAAGAACATGCATCTCCTTCTTGATCATGTGACCAAGCCTACGAAGCCACGTCTCCGCTACAGAAGAAGAATCAGTAATATAAACAAGTGGATAAAGAGTACCTATTTTCTTACCACCAGTTAATTCAAGTATATCTGCTGTGAGAGTTCTTGTGCATCTCTCATCACCCAATCTTTCTGAAAAAATTAGCCATATCTCCAAACCTGGGACCTGCATGACCTTCATCAACACCTGTGTGTTGGCCACCTGCAATTTCAACTTCACTTCCCCTTTGCCAATTCTTTGGCAAGGCTTACCAGCTCCTCTACCTGGGGCTGCATGGAAAGAGGAAACCGAATCGTTTATCCAAGATTCAACTTTATCCAAGAAACCTCCCAGAGCATCCTATGCAACATCACCTGCAACTTCTGCTTCTTCAGTTTCTTCATGCTAATCTTCCACAAACCAACAATATTCTTTTACTTGCTCTTTCTTTCCATGGGACCTTAAGTGACCATCTGTGCTTTTCAACTCCTCCATTCTTAGCTTACTTTCATCTATCATTGCTCTGCTCCCACTCAATCAGAAACCCCTGAGAGTGACCTGTAACCAAACACAAAACCTGCTTCTTGCAACCTTAGCTTTGATACCACTTGTCAAGATGCGAAACATCGAAAGCACACAGTTGATTACCAAACCAAGCAACTTAATATGCGGAAATAAACCAGATTCAACAAGTAACTAGAATTCAGAATAACACAAAATATGAGAGACAATACACAACTTGTATTAATAACTCTTACAGAAAAGAATACAATAAAGAAGATGCCACTTCTTCTCCACCACCTCTTTAGAGGTTTCCCACACCTCAAGTGAACAATAATTCTCTCCTCAAAGCTCTCTCTACTAGGTCCCAACACCCAGCTCAAACACAGAGTTGGTGTTCACCTTACACCTGTGCTCCACGCACTCCACAAGCGCTCCACGCACTCCACAAGTACTCAAAGTACTTCAAGTAGATCTCCCATGAACCTGCAACAACCTGTAATTCAACAGACCATACTTATGGAAGGAACTACCTTGCCTTCCTCTTAGCTCTCCATGTACTCCACATACATACCAATGAGTACACACCATACTCCAAGTAGATCCTACCTGATTCTGCTCCCTATTGTGTTGATGTCCTATCTAATCTCCAACCTACAGATCAATACTAGTTCTGCACACCTATGAACCTTGACCTTGCACACACACACACCTGCAGATCAATGATCTTACTTACCATGTAGATCTCCTATAAGGGCCATGCTCACCTGATGACCAAGATCATACATACCTGAAGAATCCAGCTGACTCTCTAATCCAGCACCAACACAACTGGTACTGTGGCACTAGGAGGAACGCACCATTGCTCTACCTCACACACCGAAGGAGCTTATAATTATGCTCTCTTACTCCCTAGCACTAAGTTTCCAATACAAACATGAGTCTATTATATAGATCTCATCCAAACAATAATTAGACATCTAATTACAATAATTAGATCCACAGCTATGAGTCTAAAATTAGCACTCAGCATGCAAACACTTGGTTCGTCAACCAACTGCCCGTAATACACTCGCAGTCAAACCACACAGGCGACCGACGTCGGTCCCTGTCTGCCTAGAGGTGACCAACGCCGGCCGATCCCTGACCGACATCGGTTGCTTCTCTTCAGTATCCTACCGACGTCGGCTGATCAGACCGATGTTGGTTGCTCTGTAACTCAGCAACCCTTAGCAACTTCCTCTCCTATTTGCATCAGTGAAGCTTTTAGCTCCACAACTTAACATTAACAATCTGAATCAATTCATATGATTAAGATCATCTACAATAGTGTTGGTATGCATGTAAAACATAAATATCTATTAAACATAGTTCTATATTTTATGATCACCCATGGAACTATGGTTAGAGGAGCATGTCCCTTCATTCAAGTATAATCTAGTAATCATACGTATACCTATGTTCTTTTTGTGTATTCATCAATATGTAGATTTTATAGTTTTACATATGTACAATGGATTTTTTACCCCAAACTATATAATAAGCATATCATGGTTATTAAAAAATAATGAAAGATCATTTTATACTCCACATGCTTTAGTGAATACCATTTTTAGGATTTTGGTAAGTTATAACTATAGGATTTTTTAATTTAACTATCAAATTTATACATTTTATAATTGGATCAATTCCATTGATCATTAATCATAAATCCCATTCATGTTTTAGTATGTACTCATAGCTAAGGTCATGCTCAACCCAAAATGTATTTATGGTCTTAACTCAATATCATAGGTTAAATATTATCCAAAGAATTACTTATCTCAAGTTATCTATAAAATACGTCTAAATTCATGGGATTATTATATAAATTTAATATGGTTTAATTTTCTAAAATAAATGTTTTATTTCCAAGGTCATAAATTCACTCATTCCCACATTTAATAAAGTAAACTAATTTTCCATTCGAATTACCATCTTATGAACTGATTAACTATTTAAGTCAAATATATTCTTTTAGGTATAAAGTTGCCATATTTGGCATCTAATTGGTTTTCAACATACCAAAATGCCTCATTCAGGAGTCTCTCATTACGCTTTTCTTTATCCAGCCAATAAACACTAAACCTACTTCACCCTCTTTGAATAAACTACTATAATTTATTTCCCATTGCATAGGTGGAATATAACATCAATAATGTCATTTACGTGGCATATTGGCTGAGGTTTATTAAAGGGTGACACCTTAAATATTAAAGCTAATATTATTCACTTATTAAAAAAATATAGTGATGCCAATTACTTGTTCAATTAATAAAACTCCCCAAGTGAAGTATAATGATGCCAATGCATGAAACTAGATGATTCATGTTACATGAGTATTACACCATCTATGAATTGGACTGTAATAACTCATTAACATATCAAATAAGGTGAGGATAAATATTACCCATACTCGTTATTACAATTTCCAATGACACCTTTACACCAATAGGCTCAAAAAATTTATCAACGATGCCATTTAAGAAATATGTATGCTATAATTAATAAGATTTTCATGACTTATGAATAAAAAGGATAATACGTTAATATATGGTGATATCCATTTTATCCTTCTACAAGCAACAAGTTACCTCTTATAAAAATAGATCAATATGTTGAAGGGAGGTGTCTAGTTAGAACAATACAAGCACATAGGTTTAAAATTTTAGTTTATCATCCACACACACACACACACACACACACACACAGAGCACCAATAGATGGATTTTAAGTAGTGTTAATTGGGTTAACTCATCATATGGATATGAATGCGTATATAATGACACCTCTTACTGGTAGTAGGCAAGGGTTACAATACAACTATTCTATTGGATGGTAAATAAACTACGACTCTATTTATAAACATTAAACATATATACAATAGTGCATATTATATCATTTTATCATATTATAAGGTTTTATATATTGTGATAATATAGATAATATTATTCACATATTATATGGTTGTCAATAAAACTATATTGTTTCAATATATATCACCCAATTTCCATTTTCCAATGGTTTGATTTCATATATGTAAATATAAATATCCTATCCCAAATTTAAATCACTAACTATAGTTTTCTAAATAAAAAGACATAAAACATAATATTTTTTCCATCATGGCTAAAGTGCCTACCTAGAAGCCTGACTAGCTTCTCTTCATTTGGTTATGCTTGCTAACTCCCCTCTACACCAAACACCCTTTCTCTTTATGTGTTATGCCCCCATTTTCTATCTCTCATTGCAATTTTCCTCCTATAATTAATTATGATGCATGCCTTCTTTCATAATTTCCACTATAATAAATAGGCGTAGCCCACTTTTAAGATTTTTTTCCTTTTTGTTTTTGTTTTTTGTTATTATTATTATTTTTTAATATATTTATCTTATCATTATTATTGATTTTCTTTTTATTTTTACCATTTTTCCACTTCATTGGTAATTCCCTAAAATTTATTTATTTTTAACATTATTTATTAAAAATATGAAATTTTTGAAATTAATTAATCATTTTTTATTTCCATTAGCAAATTTTTAATGATAATTACTTAAATTACTAATTCATATTTTAATTTAGTTAATCAATCACTTTTTATTATAAGCATTTAATGACCACACATACCAATGGATTTCAAAAATAATTTAACTTATGCTTAGCAAATCATGGAAATCAACTATCTAATGCAATTTAAAAATAAACACACTATGTTACCCATTTCATTATGCATTATAACATGTGTTAATTACTATGGTGTGTGCATGGTTCTCATTTGTTTCTCTATCATCCTTCGACATCTCCATCTACATCACCCTCTCTGATGATTCTATCCCTATGCTCTGAGGGATGAGTTCTCCTGCATCAACCTCACAACAAGTAGGTAGTTAGATCATATCAACATGATAAACATACATTATAAAATATATCTAAAATAGCACATCAACATGTTTGTAATGTAAACACATACACTATAACTAACTCATAGTAAAGTAAAATTATTCCTAAAAAATATCTTACTATCCCATAATAACATATATCTTATAGCTTAGTCAAAAATATAACCAAATAAAATATGTCAACTATAAATATCCATAGATAATCAAATAGTTTGCTTAGAAAAGAATTGGGATATAATACACCTTTTGGGATATAATTTTAATTCACATAGCCTTGCGTGTTGAAAATTTTACATTAACATACCTTTTATTGGTGTATTCCAATTTAATATTTACACTGATGCAAATAAAACACATTACCTCCAACCAATTCTCAAGTGGTATTTCAAGAAATATAACATACCAAATCAAGACAAGTTTCATGTATCTAAACCTATTTCAAGATGAAGTTCATAGACTTAAACATGCCTAAGTACACATGTAATGGGGCTATATATAAACCCTCCTTTGATGAGGAGGTAGTGTACAACCCATATGGGTATGACCACTATGTAGAGGAGGAAGAAGATTAACAATACCTTGCCAATATGCCATCTAACACCAAACTTGAAAAACATAACCCATACCTTGTGGTTTTACCACCTAATGTTGAATAAGGCCAATACCAATCTTACCTTCCAAATGTACCATTTGATACATAACATATACCTAATTCAATTTACCTTGTGAATGTGGCACCTAGTGTTGAATATGTATAAGATTAGGTTTCAAAACAACTCTTTGGAATAGATGAACATATTTTTGGATTATTAGAAATGGGGGAAATTTTACCCCTAGATTTCTCATAAAGGAATTACATTATTTGGTTAGAGTACCCAAAGAAACACCTCTTACATTAGTATACAATCAGGCCATTTGATGAATATTTCATTAGCTCATCATATCCATATTAACTATCCATAAAGTGTTTCCTTTGGATATGTATTATATATCATTTAATAGTTAAAGATTGATCTAAGTAGGACAGGAATGAAATTTATTCTTTGTTTGTATGTAATTTATTATTGATTCTTTACTTTGTTATTGTGTTTAACTTGGATTAAGGACATAGTTTTGAGTAAAATAATGCATCCCAATGATTGGGTAATTTTGAAAGACAACACACAATTTTGAAAACTCTTTTGGATATATTTTTGAGGATTAAAAAAGTGAGATCCAAAGATATAATGCTCTGACAACACTCTAAAGACGCTCTGAAAGTGCTCTGAAGATGCTCTGGGTGTGCTCTAAAGACATACACAGGATGCTCTGAATAAGTCTGGGCATGCTCCAAAGACCTGCATAGGGTGTTATGAAGACCTATGTAGGATGCTTTGAAGATACTTGGATGTGCTCTAAAGACTAGCTAGATCCTATTGATTGAAATAGTAATTCTATAGATATCTATAAATAGACTTTCTATGTTTAGATGTTTTATTTTAGACATTACCATTCATGATAATGGCTTAAAATAGTCTAGATATATTTGTATCTTTATTTTGAAAACTGGATAAGTATCTTTAGTTTATAGGTTAGTTATTTCCTATCTATAATTAGTTGAGTTGGTTCCAACGCCTTCCTAGAAGCATGGGATCCAAATCCTAGATTGTTTATATTTTGAATAAATAGATTTGGGCATTAAGATCACCAAGCTTTTGTATATTGAAATTAAATATTGATATGATTTTAAATACACATCTCCTTCTAATTATAGGGAGTTCCTAGTTCCAAGTTGTTGAAATTGAATAAAGTTAGAAGAAGTCAGAAATATAATTCAATATTTCATATTTGTATATGTTCTTTTGAATGAAACAGAGATCAACATTTCTCTTTATTTCTGAGTAAAGCAATTTTTGTTATGATGAAGGAGCAAGGGTCCACTTCTCTCCAAGGATTAGGATAAATTGGTAAATTTTTAGTTTAAAATTTTAGAAAGTATTTCTTTAATTTAGATATATGTTATTGATTGCAAATTGCAATTTCCTGTTAGCCCCAATAGTAATTTCTTTTATATGCAGAGTGATTTCCTTTCAAAATAAAGAGTGATTATTTTTAAATGCAAGTGTGAATTTGATTTTTAAATGCATGTATGAGGTTCATTTCCAAAACCAAGTGTGAATTTATTTTAATGCAAGAGTGTTTCATTTACATGCAAGAGTTATTTTAATTCAATACAAGCAATTTTTTTTATACAAGAGTCTATTTTTTAAACTAGATTAAGTTTGTTAATTTGTCTCATATTTAGAGTTCAAAAGAAGTTTTTTAAGTGACAATAAACAACATTCTTAGATTATAAACATCATGTTGTCCTACCTAGTCAATAAAGTCAAGAGAAGACATTATATGTCTTATGCTAGATGTTTAAGTTCTAGATGTTGATGGTATGAATGTTAATATGAGATCTTCAATTAACAAACTATTTAGATTTACTTTCCTACAAACTAGAGTTAGAGTTTCATTTACTAATTTTAGGATTTAGAGAGCATAGTAAAAGTAAAACCCCCCAAATAGTGAACTATACAACTCCAATAACAAATGGTCTCATTGCAAACAACTGTCAAAAACTACCCCAATTGAGAATGACACCAATCCATTGATTGGTTAAATCAGAGGTATAATGATAGCCTATCATTTTTGACATTATTATCAGGGGATAAATACTAATTAATCTATAATTGTTAGTTAAATCCTACATTATATTTATATAGGGAAATACAAAAACATTCATAAAATTCAAAAACACAAAAATAATATATGAATCTTTAGATTTATGAACTAGCCAAGAGATTCTCAAGGACAATTATCTCTAAGGGATCCCAAATAAATAAAGAAGAAGAGAGGGTCTAATCCTTACTAGAAATATCAGGAAGTGAAATAAAGTCACTTGAAAGCCATTTTTATGATTCCTCTCCTGAACAGGGTTCATCCTCATAAATTGATCCTATAAGAAGAATCCTATTTAGAACATCCTCTCTTATAGGGAGAATTGATCCTATAAATCCTCTTTATGGAACCATTTATCCATAATCCATACAAGAAGAAGATCTGATTGAAGGTACTCCTCCTAAGATAGACCATAAATCAAGCACCTAAGAAGCAAATTTAAAGTGGATTGATAACCAAATTTGGGAAAAAGACATGGGAAACAAACATGCACATGTGGAAAATCCTGACCATCAACACCAACAAGATAGAACTTTATCTTATCCAATCTGTCTAGGTCCTGATGACATAACTTCCATGAAAAACATTTCAACATCAATTTTATCCACTTTTAGAGTTAAATTCTTAGAAGATCTAGATCAGTTACTCTTTGAATTTTAGGTTCTCTGCCATACCTATGATTATGCCACAACTAATCAAAAGTTGAAATTATTCCCATCAACACTCAAGGATGTAGCCATGAGATGGTTCGTGGGCCTTAAGGGTAATTCAATAACCACTTGGGATGAAATGAAAACTAAATTTATGGATAAATATTAGGATTATTATAGAGTTATAAAATTAAATGAGGAATTTTTAAAGATCAAGAAAAATGAAGATGAACTTTAAAATATTACCTTGACAGGTTAATATCACCCATAAAAGGAGTGGTTATCAACTCATTGAGAAGGTTGTTAAAATAGTCTTTCTTAAATGGTTAGATGATGATGCACGTGATGCTTTGAATCTCATGGGAAAGGGTGACATTGATAAGTTAACCTTTCATCAAATTTCAACATTATGCACCAATTAATCTAGAACAAGACCTAGTATTATGAAATCAAGGTTAGGAAAATCACCTAAAGTTGATCAACTAATGGAAGAATTTTTCAATTTTAAGATAAACATTTTAGTGAAATTGACATCTACTTTAGATGGCCTCAAAGAAAAATTCAATGCTACCAATTCTGAATAGTTGTCAATCTATTATCCTAGATGTAGAATCAAACATGTGGTAAAAGATTATCCCTTAGAAAAAATAAAGGTCTATCATATTTTTGATTTAGATCATGACACTAAAAATTTCAAATGTATTTCTATTATAAAAAACCAAGTGAAACAATAAACACATACCATTGAGGAAGTAAACTTCATTCAAAGACAAGGAAATTAGTACTCTCAGCCTCAAAATTAGTTTGGTCCAAGATATCCTCCCAATCCATGGATGGTATCATGGTTTGGACAAGTCACACCACCAATCTAGGGACCACCATAACCAAAACCATGAGGTACTTAAGAATGGATGCCAAAAATGTGGTGAATGCCTCAAAGTCAACCTTGGGCATGACAACAAAATTAACAACCACATTAGGTATAACAACCATAACTTTAATGGTCAAATCAATAGTATCAACCACTAATAAAATTCCTTCCATAATAGACCTTGATACCTCTATAACCTCAGACACCAATAATTAAACATCAAGTTAACCAATCATAGTTATTTGTCCAATTGGTGGAAAATCCAAAGAATAGGCCAAATGCACCTATCTATAGAGCTGATCAAGAAAGTAACATTATAAGTGGTTCAAATGAATGTAATAATATTCAACTCAAATCAGGGAAGCTCTTAGTAGATACAACCATTACCATTACTAAAATTCCTAATGATGACAACAATACTGAGCCATTTATAATCCAAAAACTAGTTGAAGAAAAGGTAGAAGCCATAACCACACCAAACTTAATTCAAGATCCCCCTACTGTTCCATTTTTGTAGACTTAAGGAAGAGAAACCTAGGGAAGATTATGAATTTTTACATTAATGAAAAGAAATGAAGATATAAATTATATTTTTAAGATCCATAAAAGACATTCATGAGTTAAATCAAATCATTAAAGTATTATACATCAAAGCACCAGGAAGAAAGAAGTAGTATCCCAAAAAGATTCAAGTAATTGGAAAATTGTTGATCTATTAGCAAGAAACATACTTGTTCATAAATATGGAGATCTTAGTATTCCTATGGTGATTGTGAAAATTTGGAACAAGTCCATTCTAAATGTGCTTGTAGATCTAGGTGCTACCATAAACATCATGACTGTCAATATAGTAGAATTTTTATCTCTCATAGGGCTTCAACCTACCACAATAATCTTGTAAATAATAGATCAATCCACTACTACCCCTGAAGGAACCATAGATAATGTATTAGTCATCAATTAATCTTGGGAATGACCTATTATTTTATGATCCTTAAACCCAAACTAAAGATTTTAGGGCATCCAATCATTCTAGGTAGACCTTGGTTAGCTACAGTTGTAACAATAATTTACTGTAGATCTAGAAACATGACCATTTTTAATGGAATTCATGCTAAACAAATATCTATCTATCCACCTTATAGACCTTCCATGGGTCTTTATAAACAAATATATGTGGATAAATTTAAAAAAACTAGACTAGTGTGTCTTCCTTATCCATGGTTACCATCAAAGAACATTCTCAAGAGTTTGAAGAACAAATAACAGATGATTTAGACCAAGAGAGCTTAGCTCTGAAGTCTGAAGATTTTGCTCCTAAGTCTGATTATTTTTCTCCAAAGTCTAATATTTTTACTCTAAATTTGGTTGTTATACCTAATGTGGCTATTTTATGTTGTTATCAATAGTTTTTCTTCAAATTCTAAAGGCTTAGTTCTGAAGACTAGTAGCTTAGCTCTAAAGACTAGCAACCTAGCTCTGAAGACTAATAGCTTAGCTCCAAAGACTAAAAGCTATGCTTTGAAGATGAAAAATCATGATTGAGAAGAATCCACCTCCATTTATAATTAAAAAAATGTCTTAATCACACCAAACATGTTATCCAATCCACAATACATTCAACAAACCATAGTTGATTAGGCTCAAAATGGGTAGAATTTATTTTTACATGATTTTCATTGTCCATTGACCAATATGCTTTCCACAAGTGAATTTTTTTATAAATATGTATCCACACTTCACATGTTATTACCACAGATATGTCCATTGAATTAATTGATGAGTAATTATAAATAATTGAATTCAATTGTTCAAGACACTTAACAGATTGTAATTCAATCAGGTAAATTATTAAGTATCAATAGTTGGTTAACTAACCATCAAGAAACAAAAGTATTTGATGTATTGGTAAAAAACATAAAATATTTTGATTGGGATTATAGTGACATGAAAGTAATACATCCCTATGTTTGTATACATCACATATATATAAAAAATGTTTGACTAGTCAGACAACCATAATGAAGGATTAACCCATTTTTTAAGGAAATTATCAAGAAGGAAATAGAAAAAATATTGGATGTTAGTTTTATCTATCTTATATCTGATTTCCAATGGGTTTCACCCCTAGTTATTGTGCATATAAATAATGGCAAATGAAGAGTTTGTGTAGGTAACAAAGAACTGAACAAAGCTACCATGAGAGACTATTTTCCCTTACCTTTCATTGATAAAGTTTTGGATAATTTGGCAGGAAAAAAATATTTTTATTTATTAGATGGATTTAGTGGAGACAACTAAAACAAAATATCACTTGAAGATCAAGACAAAATAATATTTACGTACTTTTGGGGAACATATGTTTATACAGTCCTTCCTTTTGGATTGTACAATACACGTGCTACCTTTTAGAGAGCAATGTTAGCAATATTTTTTGATCTTAAAAATGATTTTTTGGAAGTGTACATGGATGATTTTATTTTTTGTGTTACTACATTTGATGAATCCTTGAACAACTTAGATAAAGTGCTTACTAGATGTGAAAAACACCAAATGTCTTTGAGTCATGATAAATGCATCATAATGACTGATGAAGGCATAGTATTAGGACATCATATCTCTTCCTAAGTAATAAAATTAGACCTTAAAATGATTGAGGTAATTTATAACCTTCCCATTCTACAAACACAAAATGATAAAATTTTTCCTAGGCATGTAGAATATTATAGAATATTCATTAAATATTTTAGTAAGCTAACTACCCCTATGTTTTCTTTGTTAGCAAAGATAGTGAATTTATATGGATTGATAAATTTCAAGAAGCCTTTGAGACATTAAAGAATAAACTCATGACTACTGTAGTCTTGAAATGACTTAATTGGGAAAAACATTTTCATGTTTATAATTATTCTTTCAATACTGCATTAGGAGCAGTATTAGGCCAAAAAGATGAATATGGAAAGATGTATGCCATTTATTATATTATTAATAATCTTACCTCCACATAAAAGAACCACACTACCACAAGGAAAGAGTTTTTTTGTTCTTGTTTATGCTATAAACAAGTTTATGTATTACATTACTGGTTATCAGGTATTCATCTATATAGACCATTCAAAAATTAAGTATTTAATGACTAAACCAGTATTATGTGGAAGAATAATTAGATGGTTATTTTTGTTACAAAAATTTGACATAACTATTATAAACAAACTAGGGAAGTATAATGTCGTTGCTGATTTTTTATCTAGATTGATCAATATAGGTGAGGATGAACCTATGGAGGAATTTTTTGTAGATGAACAAATATTTCCCATATCCACATACTCGCCATGGTTTGTAGACATGGAAAATTACTTGGCAATAAGGAAGTTTCCTCATTCTTTTACCACTATATAAATAAAATGTTTGGTTAGAGCTAGTTCTCATTTCAAATGGTTTAAAGGCATGCTATTTAAAAATGGAACTGATCATATACTTCATAGGTGTGTTAAATAAGATGAGATATATGACATCATCATAACATGCCATAGTAAACCAAGAGGAAGACACTATTAAAAAAAGAGGATTATTCACAATATCTTTGGTGCAGGTTATTGATGGTCATCTCTTCACAAGCCTATCAAAAGGTATGTATGGCAATGTGATCCTTGTCAAAGGATGGGTAAGCCTACTTTATCCATTGAAATGTATCTTCATCCTCAAATAAGTTTATAACCAATAAAAAAATGGGGTTTATAATTGATTAAACCAATCAACCCACCATTTTAAATAAAATGATATTTATTAGTATGTAATGATTATATTACCAAGTGGGCTAAAGTGAAAGCACTCATTTTTTCTATGGAATAAATGGTTACTAATTTTTTATACCATAAGATCATGCTGAGATTTAGATCTCCTAGATCTATTATTTTAGATCAAGGACCCTAATTCATGTCCAACACGATCAAAAATTTTATAGAGTTGTATTAGATTAACCATAAGAAATCTTCACCATATCATCTCCAAGCTAATGGGAAAGTGGAAGTCACTAAAAGAGAGATTGAAAACATCCTATCCAATATTGTGAATAGAAGTAGAAAATATTGGGTAGAAAAAGTACCAGAAGTAGCATGGGCATATAATACAACATCGAAGACAACTACATGATTCTCTCTATATGAAATTATGTATAAAAATAAACCTTTATTACCAATAGAATTTGAGTTACACACATTGAATACATTAGATGACAAGGGAATATATATTGATGAATAATAAAAAGAAAGAATAATGCAACTAAATGGGATGGATGAATTGAGAATGGATGCACTCACTCAAACCAACATGATTCAGAAATAGAGAAAGAATTGGCATGACACTCACATCAAAGAGAGATAATTTTAAGAGGGTGATTGGACACTCCTATTTGATTCTAAATTCCATAAATTCAAGGGTAAGATAAGGATGATTATTAGGAACATAACTAATCAAAATAATTTTCAACAATGGCTCTGTCTAGTTTTAACCCATTGATTGTGACCAAATGACACTTTTATTCAATGGTCATAGGCTTAATATGTATAGAATACCTCTCAGTAAGGAAGAGTTTATTGAGTAGAATCCTTGTGAAAGAACTTGGTTCTTCCACTGAGGATAAATGATCTTCACATAAAACATTTAATAAAGGAGTGTTGAAAACTAGCAAATGGTGGTTCGCCTCCCTTCAAAATTCAAAAAGTAAAAAATATAAAAGTGAAAATAAAAAATATATTAAAATTAAAAATTAAAAATTAAAAATATTAAAAGGTGGAAACCATTGGCACTTTTTAGAAGAAAAATTTTGCAATAAAATAAAATTGTTGTCAATCAACCTATATTTTCAGATTTTTTTATCCCTATAGGACACATGGCATCTTTTCAAGATAGGTGTGGATTCGTATGGTCAGGTACAATTTCATTTATTTTTATAAAGTATTATGCATTTTTATTTTCTATAATCCATAATTTGATGTGATGGTATTTTCAAAAGATCTCATCCAATAGATTTGATATGATGTGTAATTTATTATAATTATTGCTCCTAATACTTTTAATAATGAACTTTATGCCACTTCATTAATAGCTATCATGATAAAGCAATTTTATTTAGCTGTATATCACCTTATTTTACACCCTAATGCCAAGCTAATCAAGTATAAACTAATAAAAATGCACCCTTGCATATCCATACTTGTCAATAAGGAATTATAAAAACTATTGAAGTTAGGGTGTATCCATCCTTTATATTATCTAGAGTGGGTATCACATATAGTCCTAGTCAACAAAAAGCCTCAAATAAGTTGATTATATACCAATTTCCAAGATATCAACAAAACATGCCCAAAGGATGACTTTTCTTTTCCCAATATTGATATGATTGTGGACTCTGTACTAGGTTACGAGAAGACATATATTTGGATGGATTCTCTAGATATAATTAGATCAAAATAACTTTAATAATGACACAAGACAATGTTCACCACTCTATGGGGAACTTTCTACTATTAACCTAATGTCATTTGGCCTCAAGAATGTCAATGCCATATAACAACGTGAAATGATTATCATTTTCCATGACATGATGCACAATATTGTTTAAGATTATGTGGATGATATTTATATTAAATCCAAGATCATGACATCTAGATTTATTACAAATAATGTTTGAAATAATTTATGAATATAAAGTAAAGCTTAACCCCAAAATGTGTGTTTTGGGAATTACTTCAATAAAATTGTTAGGTTGCATTATCTCCTTTAGGGGCATTGAAGTCAATCTAGCCAAGGTTAAGGCAATTATATTAATTCCTTAAACTTATAATATATAGTAGCTCCATAGCCTGAAGGGAAATATCCAATATATTAGATGATTTATTTCTTAGTTGGAAAAAAAATGCCATCCCTTCACTCATATTTTAAATAAAGATACCATTTTGTCATGGAATACCGATTATTAGCAAGCCTTTGATAAACTAAAAAAATACCTAGAAAATCCACCCATTCTAGCTCTACTAACACCTAGAAAACCATTATTTTTCTACATCCTAGTAACTAAAATTACCTTAGGGGCATTCCTAACACAACATAATGATCAAGGGAAAGAAAGAGTTATGTGCTACTTGAGATGAACATTGGTAGCCTATGAACATAATTAAATCTCCATTAAAAAATCATGATTATCAATGGTGTTTATAGCCCCAAATTTACAACATTATATGCTAAAATATAATACCATTATCATTTCCAAAGTGGATCCACTCAAATACATACTTTCCAAGGTAGCCTTGATTGTTCATATGACCAAATGGATCATGTTATTGAGTGAATTTAAGATTGAATATGCACATAAAAATTTCATTAAGGGGTAGGAACTTGTAGATCAACTTACTAAATCACCCTTATCAAATACCAAACCACTCATGTTCAATTTCCATGATGAGTCAATCATGGCTTTGGATGACACTAATCGTGAGCCTTAGCATTGTAACCTCTACTTTGATGGTTCTTACACTTCTCATGGATAATGATTTGATTTTATATTCATAATGTGTCAATGGAATCTTATTACTAAAGCATTCCACATTGGTTTCTATTTTACTAATGATATATAAAATTATGAATCACTCATTGCATGGGTTTATCTATCAATATAATCGAATATCAACAAATTAAATTTTCATGGAGATTGTCAACTAGATGATTAGCTAGGTGATAGAGTAATCCTAAACCAAATATGGAAAGCTTATTCCCTACAAGCATATGGCAGACCATCTTAGCCATAGATTTGAACACATGCAATTTGAATGGACTCTAAGGGCTAGTAGGAGGATTGCTGATGTAATGGAAATAATTGGTTCACTAATAATAATTATAGATCATGCTCTAGATTACCAATTTTATATTGAACATCTCCTAGGGCCACCTCATCAAAAATTTTAATTTGAAATGGTATGTGATATTAATGGTCTCATCTCACCTTAGTACTCGGATATATGTCTACATTCATGAAAATATTCTCCCTTCTAGCCTTTCCCATAACAAACAAAAGCTTTTATTCATAATACCTCTCATTATACCATACTCACTAACATAATCTATCATAATGGATATTATGGAACCTTAATTCATTTTTTATCTTTGATAGAGTCTAGATTCACACTTAAATAATTATATAAATGGATTTATAGATCCCACACTGGTGAAAGGGTTCTTATCAAGAAACTTTTGTGTACATGGTACTATTGGCTCACTATGGAAACTGATGCATGTGCTTATGTAAAAATGTGTGTAGATTTTTAAAAATGCCAATCTCATTCATGTGTCAACTCAAATTAATATTTTGATAAATACACCATGGTTATTTTCCACACAAGGACTTGATGTCTTAGGGAAAATTAATCTATATTCTTCAAATTTAGATGGACATAAACACATCCTTAGTGTAATTGAATATTTAAGAAAGTGGTTTGAATCCATTCCACTTGATTATGTAAATAGTAAGTAGATTTTAAAATTCATTCTCAATCAACTCATTTTTTACTTTGGCATTCCCTTTGACCTCATTTTTTATAATGATGACTACATTAAAAATAAGGACATCAAAAACTTCTATTCCAAATACCATATCAAGAAATACTCTTATAGAGCCTATTTTCCTCAAAGAATGGCCAAGTTGAAGCATATAACAAAACCTTGATCCAAATACTTAATAATATTATTAATTATTTTGATCATGATTGACATTTACAACTATTTTTTTCCCTCTGGGTCTATCATACCAATACCTGAAACCCAACATGAGCCACACCATACTCCCATGTTTATGGCACTAAAGCTATTGTCCCTATTGATATCAAGTTCCCCCTGCCCCCACCCCCCTGCACATTTCATTATAGGATATCATTGATGAGGAGGAGTATATAGTTTCTCATTTTCAAGAATTATAACTAATTGATGAAAAATAAGTAGCTAATTTGAATAATCTCTAGGCATATCAAAACAAGTTATGTTTTAGCTATAATAAGTGTATCAAAGATAGATAATTTGAACTTGGTCACCTGGTCTTGAAATAAAACTAAAATAATACCAATTCCACCCATGAAAAGAAGGGAAATTTTTAACCAAATTATTTAGTCCCATTCATCATCATATTTAGCTATGGATTTGGAGCATATAGATTAGCTACACTAGATGGGGAGAAGATAGAAGAACCCATGAATATTATACATCTCAATAATTTTTACACTTGATTTACTTGACTACTATCTATGAGGAACCATGCTTATGGGCATGACCTAAAACCACCCTCCCCTCATTTATATTTTAATTGAGGTATCCCATCATGATATTATTCCCCCATCTTATTTATAATATTGATCTTCATTCCAGTTTATTAGTACAACAAACAATCATAGATGTCATACTTTAGAGAAATTTTCAAGCTGATTATTCATCTTTTATCACCATCAACACAACTATGATAGACAATAACTCAAAGTAGCTTATGCATGATTTCCCTATATGATGGTCTTTGAATTAAATATTTTAGATTTTGTTAAATCATGTACCATTTATTATGTTCATGTGCCATTCCTATTTTCCACCTTGATATTAATTCATAGTATCTTTCACTAAAGTTAAACTCATTAACTTGACATCCATTTAGACTATGTAAGTAGTACTCAATTTTTGAGGTCACCTCAGTCACCCCTGTTCCACACTCTCACTATTTTATGAGCAACCTAAGCTACACTCTTACCATTTTATGAGTAATTTAATCCATGCTCTCATCATTTTACAAACAACCAAATCCTCACTATCATCATTTTGTGAGCAACCTAAGCCACACACTTACCATTTTATGAGTTAGAACATTTTTCATCTTTTAATCCTCCATTGATTTGATATGTCAAAACCTGAAAAAAAATAAAAATAGTTTGTAAAACCCTAAAACTTTTAAAATACCAAAAATAACCTAAAAATAAAAAAGTTCAAAAAAAGAGAAGGGGTATAAAATATCCATTGGAAATATTAAGCCATAAAATATTTACTTGTTTTGTCATCTTATTCTCTATTGGCCTTTGGATCTATTCCAAATGACATGGTTTACTACATTTTATGTATGGGAACCCCTTATCCAACTATGATCATTTCAAATTTACCATTTCCATTCCTTCTTTTATGCTCCCAATTTTGGGGGAATTACATAAGCATGAGGTGTGCACATACTATGTACGTAGCATTTAGATGCATTGATTATCTCAGGTCAACTCAACCAATGTTATTATCATTCCATTTTTTTCCTATTTATCTAAATGCTCTCACCCTTTTATGAGTGTAATTTTCTTATTCTTATTATATAATCAAGTCTCTTACTTTTCATCATTTTTATTTTTTCCCACATCCTTGTGAGAACTACATTTGGCATGAAGTCCATTGGACTATGTAGGCAACGTCCACATATATGGGGCATTTTGAGATAGCTCGGCCACCCCTTCCTTTTTCATCTATTCCACCTTCTCCAAGTTACCATCTTGTCTTTTCAAGTTGTCCTCTAGAGTTTTGGGACATAATATCCAAAAGTAACACATTAATTTAACACACATACTGATATTTCACTAATTATTTATTTTATTGTCTGTTTGTGAATAGTGATTATTTTTATTATTGTTGGTGAATTTATCTAATTTTACTCTTGATATACAAGATGATTTCTATTTCTTTTATTTTTAATTTTATTTTTTTTTCTTCTTTTCTTGTTTGTTTATTTCCATTTTATATTATCACTATAACTCAGTCCACTATGTCGATAGGGTCATCATCATGGTGCTTCATATAATATTTTTGTACTTGAGTTCATCCATTTGCATCTGTCAACATCATCATCATGGTTTTTATCATTGATCCATTATTTTTAATTATCTACTGGATTGGGGGTCAATCCTTATGCACATTTAGTCTAACATTCATGGTGTTTTATATCATGGTCAATATTATTATGTGTTACATTAAAAATCAATTGTTGGAACTCTCACAAGTAATGTTACAAAAAAATATCTCCTTGTCTAGCATCCAAAAATTATATCACTGAAACCCATGATTACTTTATATTCTACTCATGATACATATAAATAAATGAGCATATAAAAATATTCATAACCATTATTGTATTCTTCATAATCTATTTCCTTAACATGAACATTCTAGTGTGTCTGGTTTATTGTGTCTTGTGCATTATTGGAACAATCACTATACCATTAAGCCTACATTTTCACCTGATCATCATTAATCTATGTAACATGTTATACCCTTGAGATATGCTTTCCAACCAATTAATCACCATTTGTCAAAATTAAATTCTTCCTTATTTGTGTATCCCATTGAATCAATGATTAAATATTCAGTGTTGGGGCTCATTATTATGACCAACCAAGACTACCCTCTTTGGAGCCAAGTCCATCATTTAGTCTTTTTTCTAATTCCAAGCCCACATATTTTTCCTTATTTGGGGCCAATCAAAGTGTGTCACTTATTTTAGGATATATCCTTCCCACTCCCCTCCCTTAGGTCCAATTTAATTATATTCTTCTCAAACATTTGGATTTAAATCATGTAAGCATTATCTCAAGTGGGTTAATTATAGCCACAAGTTAATTTATCCCATTCTTGCTTCTTCCTCTCTTTTTCAAGGACCCACCCATTTTAATTTTTCCCTTGATTATCACCTCAAGGGGAATCTAGGGATAATATATCACCCTTTGGGGAATCAATATGAGTTTATCAACTCTTAATTTTCAAAATAAAAGAGTGAAGACATAATTTTTGATCATTATCAAATTTGTTCTTAACATTTTTTAATTGAAAAGACATTATTATTCCTAGTGTATTTTAATGCCTTATCATACAAGCATAAAATTTAGACACTTTATTTTAATCACTTCTTTATCTAAAATAAAATCAATAATGATGTTCTATAATTACATGAAAAATAAACTAGAAATCACCACTAGACCTAATTTACCTGCACAAATATCATGTTAAATAAAAATTACATCAACACATTAATGATTAGGGAAATAAATCATATTTCATCATTACTATTTATGAATCCATCCTATATTAAATTTAACCCTTTGCAAGTGTCTTCATAGGATAATTAAGTGAATACTTGATTGACAAATAAATATTACAAATTTTACCATTATTCTTATTACCAATTAATCATCTTGATTAAATCACCTAATTATTTATCTGATGTAAAATTCCATGAATTTAGAATTATCCATTTTTATAAAATCAAAATTCAATTATTGCCTCACATAGGTGATGTCACTCAAGGAAGTCAGTGGGTAAGAGAATGAATGAAAGAAATACCTTATACCACTCTTACACACTCCAAAAGAACCAATGACTACACTTTTCTTCCAACATACCGTATACACTTTAAAATGCCTTAAAGGGCATGTCTTACACACTCCATGTGTGTGATCATGAGTTTAAGTACTCATCTTCCACCATTGAATCTATATAAAATAAATGGTTCACAAACATCCAAAAAGTTTATAAATATAATGGCCTTTGGTCATTATAGACAAGCTTCTTCATGCAAACTTACTCTGTCAATTTATACAAAGAGATTCAACCAATTATCATTCCAAATAAAAACTAATCCAATAATCAAGTGTAGACGAAGAGAGGTGCATCCTACATGTAGAATCAAACACTATCAAGGACTCCATAGCCTATAATCCAAGCTCAACCTCTTAAAAATAATTCTCAAGTAAATCTTATAAGGAGGAATAAACATTATTTTTGTCTTATAATGTGTATTTCTTTCTTGTTTTACATATAGATTAACCTCTAGATTAGGATTGAGATGTTAGTTATTTAAGTTTTTTTTTGTTTACTAATGAATTGAGTAACCTCTCTCAAATTTATAATCTACACAAGATGTGATAGAATTTATGAAACAAAAGAAACTAACTAGATTTAACACTCCAAATTTTTTAGTTTGTGATAATGGTCCAACCTTTCAATCTACATAATTTACTAAATGGGCCTATAACAACCAGATTGCCATCAAGTTTCATCAAATTATTATCCCCAAGGGAATGGAGTAGTTGAGTCTACTAATAGTAATATAATGGATACCATTAATAAATGAACCAAGTAAATGAAATTTACTACTATTTTATCCACTATGGTCAGACAGAACAAGGCATAAGTGATCCCTCAAGGCTTTACCTTTCATGTTAGTGTATAAACAACAACCATTTTTTTCAATCACTTTTAAAATACCAATGTATAAGTTTATGTAAAAGTACATGTGATAAAATGAAAGAGTCCAATCTAGGCTACTTTTTATGATTTATATAGAAGATAAGTGAATTAAATAATTACATATCTTTATCAAACACCAAGACATTATCAAGAGGTGGTTTGATAGAAGATCTAAAATCAAGGCTTTCAAGATTTAAGACCTAATGATTTTATGGTATAAGGCACATGAAAATAAATGGAAACATGATGATTTCACTTCCTTAGCAATTGGTCCATACCAAATATCTAAAATCTGAGGTAAAAATACATTTCATTTTAAGGAATTCAAGGTAATGGCCTTACTTTTCAAGTTAATGGAAATTTTTTGAATCATTATTTCATGGTTGCTCCAACTGGAGACAACTCTAAATGATTGTGAATACATAATTAAATGAAGGATTATATTAGGTTTACAAGTTTATAGAATATATTCCCTAATTTATTATATTAATCCTTCATATTTTCTTATACTAATCCCTATTTTTTGCATGTGATTTCATAAATAGTATTTTTGCTTACTAGGTTAGTTTTACCAAAATTATAGAATAGTTCAATCAATTAGTTATACTATAATTATGAAATACCTATCAAAATTAAGGTGATGAGATAAGATGAATAAAAATTGGAATCCATCAGGATTTATTCTAGTAGTACTTAAGGTTCTAGGATTGAGGTACATACATTATGACCAAATTAAGCTATACTTAGATTGAATGAGTTTATTAGGCCTTTGGAATTTATTATGATATACATGAAAATTTATAGATAATTTTATTTCTATATGTCAACTACATTGTTACACACTATATATTAGATGAGTGATAATAAACATTAAAATGGATTCACATCGATAGGGATGTATTGACAAACAATAGTTTTATTATGCATACACCCAAACAATAGTGATTCCCAACCCTTATTCCATTTGTGTTTCAAGAAAATAAAAAATAATAATAAATCATTATCATATAAACTTATGGAGGAAGGTTGATTCAATTAATCTCTACTAGGTCTATTGACACCTCATCGACAGTAGAGCAAGGTTTCGAGTGGAATTAGAGGGATCTCTATTGGGGCTATATACAACTAGTTGGTAGTATATAAATGTTTGAGATTCCCTTATTATTATTTAAACACAATCAAAAATCAAAATGAAACTTTTAGTGTATGTCTATTTCTCTATCAAAACTCTCACAACAAGGAGTTAAACAAATATATAAAATCACACACAAATCCCAAGGATGAAAAGGGTTAGTATGTTTCATGAGGAAGGATAAGTCATTTTCAATTGATTGGTTTGCTTATTATTTTCTTATTGGGAAGAAATTCGTATCATGATGCATATACTGAGGTTCTAGGTTCTGAAATGATCTAGAGCATTTCCCCACTCAGTCACCATTTGTTTTGACCCAACATACCCCTTTTTCTAAAATCAAATAGGGACCTATTGTTATCTTATGTGTCCCTAATAAAAAAATAAGTACAAGGACACAAATACCATCCAGAAAATAATGGATAAGGAACATATGTCATACTAAGATGAAAAGGCACCCAGGGGTAGCAAAAAGAAGCTGATGGAAATAAGAACCTCTAAATTTGTCATTATAAAATAAAAATTTAAATAAGAAAACTAGATGGGGAATGGAGTGAAATTCATCATTTCCATTAGTATAGACTAATTATAAACTTAATGCATTCAATTCATAGATTAGATGAATCTAAAGTAATATACTCAGTATCAAAAATCACATTGCCTTCTAGTTAACTTGTGCACATCACAAATTCAAGTTTCATAATGACTCAGAGACTTAAATTTTCACAAAACATAGAATTAATACGAAATTACAATGGCCTACTCATATATTAATCCTCCTCATTTAACATACTTAATTATAGGCACAACTAAATATGCAAACACAACTTTTGATTGAGCAACACCACAACACAAGTTCAAACATTATTCTACTATTTTGGATAAAGTGCAAATAGTAAAGCCATAAAAGGTAGAATTCCAATTGTCTATATTCACATAGAGATATAAGGATGACCTCTTGGAAATCAAATCAGTATCCCTACACAATGTTGCATCAAAACCAGAATCAATGCCCTACATTCACCTACTTTTTGATTAATTCATAAATGGCCACATAACTAAAAAATATTACACTACAGGATTCATACCACCCCTATGGCTTAAACTAGTAGTAATTTATTTTAGAATTACTATAGGATTCATTCACCTAATATCACTAATGGATTAGCCATGGTCAAGTCATTAAAACTCAAAAATTCAATCCCTAATAAACTACAACAATGGGATAAAAACCCAAGTTTGTTATTAGATGCCCAGTTTATTTTATACCCATATCATCCTTTAGGACATGCATAAGGATCTTCATGGCTCTATTTAACTGACTATATGGCTTCCCTAGTATTTATTATGTTTAGGATATATGGGTTCCACTGATGGACATTATTCTGAGGTCAAGCAAAAATCATTACCATGGGTGAGATCATTAGTTTCAACATGATATATTACATCAATAATCTAGGCAAGTATCTTGATGGAGATTTCTATGTGATTTTATAGGTAATGGATGCCATAAATACCAAATTTCACTTGTCATTGTCATAACCACGGGTGCGTGCTATAAAATACATTAAGAAAATAATTTTTAATGAATTTAATATCCTTCATGTACACATGTTTAGAAGGTAAATTAAGAGGTTGATAGAGGAATTCTAACCTATGGTATGCTAGGCCATCTATGTTCAAAATATGCCTATATTTTCTGATCATATATAATGAACTCTCAAGAAAATAGGGGACTATTGGTTCTATCTAGAGTGTACCATAATCTGAATAGAGGTCGCCACAATAAAACCTCTATATTTACCATGAATTATCCCAAACAAAGTGGTATAGTAAGAAATTATTGCACAATTAGTAGATAGTGTACATGTTCAGTTGAAGAATCCTAAATAAGGAACCCTACATACAACCACTCTCAAAATTGACCACATTCAATACACAAGATGAGAACACCTTATTTATTTTGGCAAGGCTAGAGCACACTATGGATTGAGGATGGAATATTTTAGGTAATGGGACCCTATAAATAATGTCAAGCAACACCTAAATAAATATGAGAAAAATTTGATAATTCTTTATGCTCATGAAACATATATCCAAAAATTTATATTCATTAATGTATTGGAACAATTAATGGTTAAGTAGTTTTATTTATGTACTCTTAATACATTAAATTACATTGGTTAGATAATAATATATTTTATTATTTGTCATGAGTTTATCTTCATGTAAATAAATAATAAAATATATTAAATGAACTTTGGAGAGGTTAGAACCATTAATGTGGTGGTTAGAAAAGTTCATTTATAATGGGCAGATTACCTTGCCTATATAATAAATAGTTTATATTGTAATATGTAATGAAGAAAGAAGAAGTGAGAGGAAGAAAGACTATATTGGGTAATTGTCAGTTTCTCTTAATATGAATAATCTTTGTGATTTTTTTACCTCTTCGAGTTGTTTACATGTATATCTATGTTATGGTGTGTTCAACTTTGCTCTCATTATTTCATGGTGAATGTCTTTTCTATTGGTCTTACATCTAGATCCATTGTTCTTATGTAATCGTGTTGCTTATTCTGTCATGGTACCAAAGCTAGTTGATGCGTGATCAAGTGGAAAGATCATAGATCAAATTTTTTTAGATTGTGTTCAAGCTTAGATTCATCTATTTTTCAATCCATGCTATGATCACGAAAATTTTCAAGCTTCTCTTTCTGTAGGAAGTAAGTTATTCTATTTTTTCCTCTCTTAAAAGCCTAGAAATATCAGATCTATGCAATTTTTCATATTTTAAGCCTATTTTAATGTCAAAAATCTAACTGAAAATATTAAAATGAGATAAAAAGTCTGTTTTAAGCATTAATTTTTTTAAGATTTTCTTGTTTTTTGGACTAATAATTTGTATGAAGGTGGTTAAAGCTCTTTAATTGCAAACCTAATACTTACAGGGAGTTGAAAACATTAAGAAAGCTAACAAGTGAGTGAATCAGTGCTTGGAAATTCTTTTACGGCCTTTGTATGACCTTTTTTTTCAAAAAATTGTACAATAAATCTCCATTTTGGTCACTCCATTGGTTTAGTTTGACAATTTTCAAGCATTTCTACCTTTATTTCACTTGATTTGGACTCTTGTAGCTCATTTAAAATTTTTATCTCTCCTCCTAAATGTCATTTTTATCATGTGTGAGATAAAAATTAGTGAAAGATCAGATTTTTGGTAGTAAATCTCTTTTTTTTATATTTGCTTAGTTTGGCCATTTCCAAGCAATTTTGATATTTACTTTTTCTGATTTGGTCTCCTACAGTTTTTTTAATTTTTTTAATCTCCTCCTAAGCATCATGCTTCAACTTGTATGGCCATGGAATAATAAAAAAATAGAAATAATGTATTCTCAGTCATTTTCTAAGATTTAAAGGTTGATTTCATGTTTTGTGCAATATTTAAGCCACTTGGATCCATTTTTAGATCCTGCGAAGCATCAAAAGGAAATCTAGATTTTTTTTACTTCTACCTGGGTGCCATAGTATGAGATAATAGTATTAGGATAATTAAAATATCATTTTATAGTAAAAAACTCATATATATGGTTCTATTAGTAGCTATGGAGGGTAATTTGCAAGTATTTTCAAGCTTTAGATCATTGAAAATGGATGTCTAGAGCTCCTATAATCCTTCCCTGCTCTCCACCTATGCCATGCTTCTATATAAAGCAAGCCATAGCAAGGAATTAATGGGTATGTTAAATTTCTTATGAAAGTATTTTAAAAATAAAATATTTATTTAATTGGCTTTATTCCACCAAAGCAGTGGACCCTACTTAATTTTTTTTTTTTTTAAAAATTTCAAATTTTAAATAAATGCTTTCATTTTATTATTTTAATGAAATTATTTAATTATGGTTTATTTATTTATTTTTTAAAAATAAAAATAAGACCAAAAAATAGTTAAATATAAGTTAGTGCATTTATTGTGTTAACATAGTGGGTGAGTTGTAATTAACCAATTTTCTATGTAAGCACATGGTGGGCCTATGTGTGTTGACTTGTATTTTCCACAAATATTAAAAAATATATTTAATTTTTTAATTTATACAATCACGAGATATTTATTTTATATGAATTTAATATTTTTATTAAAAAAAATCAAAATTAATTAAATCATGTAGCTTGCATGTGAAGTCTTGTATTGGACAAAGGGAAGTTTACTACTATTTTTTAGAAAATATTTATAGATCCAAGGTCCTTAAATTAAATATAAATGCCAATAAGTTATTTTAATCAAAATTAATTTGTTTATTTTAAAATAATTAGTTAAAAATTTTGGTTATTGGTCATGCAAAATCTCACATGTGAAGTTTGTAATGCTTTCGACACTTTTGACACCCTTGACTTGTCATATTCTTTGTCAAAGATGGTCATGTGACCAGTTGATATTTAGGTTTTTTCACCTTTTGGACACATTGGGATGGTATTTTATTTTATTTTAATCCTCTTACTATTGATATTACAATAATTTATTCAAATAGTGTAATTTACGACACTATTTATGATACAACTTTCACTCTTGTTGCAATTATTTATATTTTTGAATTATTTTTAAAATCAACTAAAGTGGATAGTGTTGTTTTCACACTAAAATATGTGTATTTATTACAAAATCAAGTATAAATCACATTAAAAATTTTGCTTTATAATTTCTTTTTTTTTGGTTTAGTATCAATGCAAACTTGTACTGTCAACTTTAAAATGAAGGAAAAAATTCATGACTCAAATTATAACATGAAATTAATCTTAATAATATATGTAATGTTTGGTTAATTTTTTATCAAATTATTATTGAATTTATTGTATGTGTATTACATAACCTACTTGTTAAATTTAACATGCTTGATTGCAAGCTTACATATATTTCTATTGAAAATTGTGTTAAAGCTTGATCCAAAACTATGTGCAATAAAGCTAACCCCTATTTAAAAATATCTTGTTGGTATTTTGATTTATCTAACTATAATTAGGATATATATTTCATAATATATGGGTGTTGCTTCTAGATTCATGTAGGTTTTATACTTGGATCATTGGAAATTATCAAAGTAAATACTTTGGTATATAAAAGAAACAATAAAGTTTAGTTTATATTATTTTTTATTTAATTATGCTAATTTATTTGGTTATTGTGATGTTAACCATATTATTATGAGTTTACTTCTAAATATTTGTTTATATTTGTTATAGGTGTTATCACTTGCAGCACTTCATGTCGAAGTTGCTAAAGAAGCCTTATGGCTATGAAGGATGATAGAGGAACATCATGTGGAGGTTATTAATTGCACCAACTTCTTATTGATAGTCAAAATTATATAAATTTGATGAAAAATTCAATACAAAACCAACAAACTAAAGCTTGAGGAAGTTAATTCAATGTTGGTCCTATCGAAGTTGCCATGACGGTCATGTGGGTTGTCTCTTTCCTTCTATCTCTCTATACTTACTCTCAATGTATAAAATTGTAATATATCACTTTATGTGATTTTGATAAATTGTATATGGAATTTTAAATTGTACCCAACACATAGTAGCATGGAGGTCTTAATGTTATAAAAGACTCCAATATGTTTGGTTGATTATTCATGAGAAATTATGAGATTACTGTCACTATGGAATGTAGTCTCATGATCATGCTATCATAAATTCACTTGAAGTGGTTTAGGGTAACATAGTGTAATTATTTTGAAGGTGCCTATGGAGACACAGTGTAAAACCTTTAGGTGTCTATGGGTGTATAGTGTAATTTCTTTAAAGGTGACAATGTAATTGTGGTTACATAGTTTAATACATTTATGTATCTATATTTGTATAGGTTAATTCCTTTAAAGGTGACTATGTGATTGTGGTTACATATTTTAATACATTTGAGTGTCTATGGTTAAATAATGCAATACCTTTCGGTGAATATGTTTACATAACCTAATTCCTTTAAAGGTGACTATGGCATGATGAATGATGTTTCCTTCAATTATTACCTCCTAAAACTCATCATGTACATGGTTCATGGAGTGAAATTTTGTTATGTTGTTACCTCCATATCTCCACTTAACACTAAGGGGGGGGGGGGAGGCGGCGCTGGCGGGGGTGGGAGCGAGGGGGGGCAGGGGTGGTATTGGAACAATTAATGGGTAAATGGTGTTATTTATGTACCCTTAATACATTAAATTACATTGGTTAAATAATAATATATTTTATTATTTACCATGAGTTTATCCTCATGTAAATAAATAATAAAATATATTAAATGACCTTCGGAGAGGTTAGAACCATTAATGTGGTGGTTAGAAAAGGTCATTTATAATGGGTAGATTACCTTGCCTATATAATAAAGAGTTTATATTGTAAGATGTAATGAAAAAAGAAAAAGTGAGAGGAAGAAAAACTGTATTGGGTACTTGTTAGTTTCTCATAATATGAATAATATTTGTGATTTTTTTACCTCTTAGAATTTTTCCCATGTATATCTATGCTATGGTGTGTTCAAATTTGCTCTCATTGCCTCATGGTGAATGTCTTTACTATTGGTCTCACATCTAGATCTGGTGTTTGTAGGCAATCATATTACTTATTCTTTCATAATTATCAAGATGGTAGTACAATTATTATTAAAACACAAAATATGGACATGCTAATTATAGTAATCAAAGGATCTAGTATGATCCTAAAACCATGCAGGAAGATGCGATGAAGATAAATAAGGAGCAATAAACCTCTAAATCAATCTTTGGGTCTCATTCTTGGACATAAACATAAAGGGAAGATGATCAAGATGAAGAGGTAGGTCCATATAGGGAAGTAGATCCTCAATTTAAATCTACTTCTACCCAATATTCCCCTATGCCTTCACTTGTTGTTATTCCTCCTCCACCTAAAGCTAACACATAAAGTTCAACAAGCCTTAACTAAGATATAGGCTTATTCCTATTCACACCCATGCTTCCACTAGCCACAATGAAATAAGTAAGTCTCCCTTATTTATTCTCTCAAGTTCTTGTTGCCCCTTTGTCACTAACTCCATCAACATCACAACAAATAACTTCACCCATGAATACTCTAATTTTCACCTCATTTACACCTTCCACTCTCATGTCCCTTTCATATTTCATTCCTTCTATTAAATGATCATATGTTAGTCTTATTTTGCCTCCAAGGACCTATTGAATGAATCAAAGGACTCCTATTGTGTCTCTTAATGTCACAAAATAAGAAAAAAAAAGCCTTCTAAAGGATTATTTGTTAAAGGAGCACCTTTGTATGAGAAGTCTGAGGAAGAATCTAAGGAGGAGTAGAAAGCAAATAAACAAAAATAAGGAGACATGGTGCATGTTGAGGCATAACCCATTGAAATTAAAGATTATAATGAAGAAGAGGAATATTTGTCTAAAATAGACATCAAAATTATAAATCATATCCTTTCAAGGAAATAATAGATGAAGACGAAGATGAATAAATTGAATTTGAGGAGATAAAGATAGGTGGAGATTATAAATGGGTTTAGCAAGAAAAAGTTGACTCATGGAAATTAAGTTATTACTAGAATTAAAAAGAGATGTAAAAGATAAAGACGAGGATGAATATGAAAATCCTAGATCAGGGATCAATGTCAACTACACCACCTAGTTCTCCATCTCACACTACTTTAACAACAACTATTTTCTAAAAAGTTCCCTTAGCTTCCTCTCAAAATGTGAGTACCCATGTCTTGGATTTTTTGTTACTTATTTTATTTCCACCACTATAATAGGTACTACACATTATTTACATTCTTTGAACCCATTGAGTAATTCATGGGCATCTACAATGCCAATTTTGCCTACCATAACCTAAATTACTATAATTTGGACTTTATATATTATTTATCAAACTATTTTGAGCTCCCCTACCACTACTAATTCTACTGGGGTTTCTCATACATTAGTTATATGTTACATGAGAAAATTTCTTCGTACATGAACATCGTATTCATTTTTTTGTGAAACTAAACCACAACCTAAAGAGCCAAAGAAATAAGTACATTTTGAAAATCTAGTGGCTAGTTCCATTTTTACTCCATTGGCTACATCTCCCAAGATATCTATGAAAATAGGTATGTTATTTGACCAAGCCACCCCAATGGACTCAAACACAATTTTAGTGCATAGAGCACAGGGAAATAAAAAATACATTATTCATAAACAAACCCATTATAAGGTCACTAGATGGAATAAGGTCATTCCATATTTATAATAACTTCCTACATGACCCCCTATAACCCATCCTATTATAATTTTGATGTATCCCCTAGGGAAATATCCTCCTTATACCCCTACATCCACAAAGTTAGAAGAATCACAAGCTATGTGTAGGCCCCATCCTATATTCAAAGGTTTCAAGAAGAGGAAGCAAACATACATAATTTTATAGTCACTGAGTATCCAATAGTGGGTTTCCATTTTGATAAGCAAATGATCTCATTGAAAAAGATAAAGAGAAAAATTGTGGTGGTAGAGGGGGGAAGTGTAGAATTGGAATGAAGAGAAGACATTTTATCTCTAACATAAAAGATACAGCTTAATTCCATGAATCCATAGGAATATGGGGAAGATACCTATAATTATGTGTAATTCCAAAATATGGGTTATAAATTATATGTTTAAGAGTTACATTCAATCAAGGCAAAAATTGTAGCAGGCTAATATTGCTTAGGCTCCTAGAGAAATTATTGATAATGTGCAGTGCAAAAAAGAAGTTGTACAACATTATTGATGTAATAAGTTATGCGAAGGTTAAATCTAACCCTAAATGGGAAGATGTCTCAAAATTATATAATAAAATGAGGGATAAAGAGGGAAGACTCTATTTTTTGTGGCAGGCTACAAGGAATAGAGTCTACACTCATTTGAATTTTATATCTACACCATAACTGGCATGGGCACATAGTCAAGTGGCTACCAAGAGGGATAACTTTTTTTACTGGCATCAAGAGATGTAGATATTAGTGAAATATTTTATTAGTCATGAATTAAGAGACATCTCTATCTTGAAGGACATGAGAGAGGAAGGTGTAAATAATTTTCTTGGGATGTTGGTTATCAGGATTATTTCTTAAGGACTACTCAAGGCTGCAGTTGACATCTTGAAAACAAAAATTCAGAGAATTACTTATAATACCAATGAGGAGATCATGTAGTTGATCTATTTTTCTAAGGGGAGGGTCACTAAAACTAATACTTTATATGTGGAAGTCAAGGCCACAATGGTTTTTCATAACATATTAATGAACAAGCTTCCATAATTTATCAAAATGTCTTTGCTTTATTTTTAAACCATTAACATTGATTTTCAACCTAGCCATGCATTATATTTACATATGGAGGTATAAAACCAATTTTTCACTATTTGAACAACACCAGTAGCACATCCACAAGGTACATAGCCTTAGGTCCCAAAGTATACATTAGTGCAAACTTAAATTAGGCATTTATATGTTGCACTCCCAGCTTTTACTAAAATGATGACATCATCTACTTCAAGGAGTTCTAATGACACCAAAACATATGAAAAAAATCAAATTATTGTTGAAATTACACACTCCCATCACAATTCTAGTTGTAATTATAGTGGCAATTCAAGATTCTATTGTGCATGCCTCACCTTTAGACAGTGCCACATTAGTGTTATATCTATTCTTAACTATAATTTCATGTTTAAATAATAAATCTCGAGTATTTTTTTATTAGGGATATTTTGGTATCTACTATTTCTTTGGATGAAGACTATTTGTATTGTATACATGCAAATTGTGCATGAATTTTGACATGTAGTCTCTTTTTGGATAATACAATTTTAGGCTTTATTTGAGAGATGAGGTGTCCCCATACAAATATTATGTATACTTGTATCCTCATGATTTAAAGAGGATAATAATTTTTTATATTGAGATAAATAATAAATTGTAAGGATTGTTTTACAATTCGTCTTGATGTGCAAATCTTGTTACGCTCTAAATCTTGTATTTCTCAAAAGAAGTTCCATCATTCTAGTAATTTAGTCTATGGGCCATATACGGGTTTTTTAAATACAGTCATTTAAATTGTGCTAATGTTAATTTGAATGATTTTTGTGTGATAATAATAATCCCCCTTTGTTTATGTGCAACTGCAATATTACAAATGTAACAACCACTGATTATGTGTGTTAAAGTTTAATGTATTTTGTTTCTTTAGACTACTAACTATGATTTTGTGTTTTGTACATGTTATGAGAAAACTACATCAAGCACTAAATTTCACTCAATTGTCTAGCCTATAATTTAAATTCTAGTTTAGAAAGGTTATATTTGTCTTTGACCTATAAAATCCTTCTTTTCTCCCCTACCCTTCTTTATTTTTGGGGTTTATCTTGATCCTGCTTGTATACACATAATATTTTTAAACTTTATCAATTACTAATATTTTTTTTGCATGAACCCATCTAGTCTCAACCTCTTTGATTACATGCCTTAAAGGGTACACTAGGAAAGGGATGGGTAGACCTTTGGTGATTTTCAAGATTATTACTCCTTATATCACCACCTAAAATTAATACAAGCATCTCCTATAAGTTTACTTAAACTTTGACACCTCACCCACACTCTTCTCTAAGTAATTCACTACCTCAAATAGCCCCTACCTATTCAAAACCCCTTTTTACCAATTTTTGAATGTAGTTGAATAGGTCAACCTAGTTATGGGAATAGATCACATTACAGGGCTGAGTTTGCATAGGACAACTTAATTTGGGGACCTAACAACTCTATTTTCCAACTAATAAGTTTGATTGGGCTAACTATGTTGGCTAAGATTATGAAAGGGCTTAGGTTCAAATCAGGCTAAATATACCCCTCTTTTACCTCATTTATAATAGAGATAATCATTCATTTGTGATACTTTATTTTCATTTTTTCCATTCTAGTTAAGGAGTCATTGCTTAGGGTTTCATACTTCTTAGAGAACCTATCATGTAAAAGTTTGAGATTCATTGGGAGGTCCTTGCCTAGACTATAATCGATTTTCTATCATTATATTTTTTTAAAATACACAACAACCTCTTGTCAAGCACCATTGGTAAAGTGAGAGGTTGAGGCCTAATAGGTTCCTCTTCAACGTAACTATTCTTAACTCTTACTCTTTTATTTTACTAGATAGATTTGCATGAATAATGGCTAATGAATGCATTGTTTCTCCTTTCTTAGGATTACCACTACATTTAATTGAGTATATTTTTACTTTACATGTTTGTTTTTTATTTATATCCCCCATTTATTCCACAAACTTGAGTGACCAATAGATTTGATTTACTTTATTATTGCATTATTAGACCTAGCTAGGTTTATTGTGTGGTTTTTCTCGACTATAGGATTTGTAACCCTCTCTATCCATATTATATGATAAGAGATACCTTAGGGAGGTTTAGTGGATCCATAATGGTCATGACCCTAATTATCTAAGTATTTATAGTGGTGTAATTAGCTAATTTATCGTCTCTAAGTTAGGATTAACTTGTAAATCAACTTCACTTTCACTTGCATACACTACCCACCTTAGGTTATATTCACTACCAATACATCCATCTCAAGTTAGTTTAAAATCCCTTAATATGTGAAATGTATACATATAATATTTTCAAACCTTTATCAAATACTAAAGCTCTCTATCTTACAAGAACCCATCAAGTCTCAAACTCTCTAAGTACACACCTTACAGGGTGCACTAGGAAAGGGGTAGGCAGACCATTGGTGCTTCACAAGATTGTTGTACCTTTTTCCACTTTTTATCTACACACATGTCTATTGAAAAAAAATTCTCTAAGCTTGTTCTTCTCTCTTGTATACTCCTCTAGTCATTTCCCACATTCCATCCCTCTTTTCCTAACCCAAAACTCATTTCAATAGTTTACAGTACTAGGTTGACTGGGTTGACCTTGTACTCTTATTAGTGAATTTCATTTAGGGTCTAGGTTAGCTCTTGGCTGACCTAGCCCATGACCTAGTGAATTTTTATCAATATCATTACTAGGTCGACTGGGTCAACCCTATCAATTGAAACTTTTAGAATGGCTTAGGGTGAAATCTACCTATATATAAAATATCATTTCACCATTAATTAGAGAAGAGAATAATAAGTAAGAGTTATTTCACATTTACTTATCCACCATTATACTTGAGAATCAATCTTAAGGTTTTATACTTTCTTTCGATATACATATCTTATCTTGTGGATAAGTCTTTTGGGTGAATTGATAAATTATATAGCCTAAAATTGATTTATCCTTGTCGTCCTTACATATCACAACAACCTCTTGTGAAGCTCCTTGTCCAAGGGATATATTGAGGCTCAGCAAGTTCATCTTCAAAGGTAAGTATTCCTAACTTTGTACCTCCTTTGCAAGAGTATATAGATATGCATTGTTATTTCTCTTCCATGCATTAGGATTTTGTATACATTAACATGAGTATATGTCTTCTATGCATGTTTAATTTTGTTTTTTACTACCCCCACTTTGTGCCACAAACTTTGGTGAACACTAAATTAGACTTTACTTTACTTATTATTAGAATAGTGAATATCATAACATAGGGATTAGTTAGGGTTATTACATATTTTTTCTTGACTAGAGGCTTTGAAACCCTCCTTAGTATTATTATTGTGATAAGAGATCCCCTAATTGGGTCTATCAAATCCACATATTGGTCATATTCCTGATTATCTAATGTATCCCCAATCAAAAGTGTAAGTATGATCTATATTCTTTGATTTAGGATTGATTTATAGATATGATTCATTTCTATTGAACCTAACATGAATCTAATCCTTATAATTTTTATTTCACATTTACCATTTTCTATCATTTTATTTTTTATTTTTCTATATTTACAATACTAAGTTGATAGGGCCAGTATAGTTTCTAAATTTTGTGTGTAGGTTTAACACACAGTCACATCAAAAATGAATTTATTATATTTGTGCAAGTCTTCATCATATATAGGCTATTGGGTCAAATAAGACAACACAATAATCTTACAAGTTTATAAAAAACATACTTAGTGAACTGGGCCAATATAGTATTCCAAACAACTTCTAGAAAATAACTAGGTCAACTAGGTTGGTATTGTATTTCTAATAGTTTCCATAAAACATACTATTTGACTAATTTGGTATAGTATTCTTCATAGGTTTAAGCAAATAGAGAACTACAGAACTAGGTCGACCTAGTTGACATAGATGGTATAATTTGTAAATAACATTCAAATCACTTCAATAGCAATTTCACATTCCTCTACATCTTCCAACCCACCAAGGTTCATTTCTTTCTTTCTCTTTCATTTTAGTTATTCCTTATAGTTTTGTTTTGGATAGTTTGTAGTATTTACAATTTCCATCATACAATAAACTAAATCGACCTAGTTAACTTAGTTGTGTATTTTATCTTCTATCTGAAAGACTAGGTCGACCTTATTGACATAGTTCTTAAAGACCTTTGCTTTTACAGTATAGTAATGACATTGTCAACTCTATTCTATAATGTTCACATACACTTTCATCTAAATTGACACTATACTATATTTCAAATTAGAAATTAACATCTATATGCTAGTAATTACTTCATACTTTCAATTTCAACTATTTGCATGATTAGAATAGATCACATAGTCTAATTAGGTGGTTCTTCAATATACGATTTAGTTTCACTATTTTTATCTTTCTTGCACAGTGATTTAACTATTTTGAGAATATTGGAGTCTTATTCCTAACTTAGTTAAGGGTCTAAAATAGTAATTCACTAAATAATATTTTTAATAATTTAACCATTGATTTGTATAATTTATTTATATTTTTAACATTTTTATAAATAACAATAAATATGGATAAAATAAGACTTAATTTAAAATGAATTGTAATAACTATTACAAGGTCTGATATTGGCTATGTAGGAATTGGGCAGTGTCATAAATTAGGATCTAGATTTTATTTTGTGAAAGGATAGGAGCACTAAAACAAGACACCCTAGATTCTATCATTATTTTCCTCTTTTGTCACTGTTGTCCAAACTACTCATATAGACCTAAGTTTTTTGGGTTTTTTTCATTTTCCCTATGTAAGCCTATCTATGAAATCTCAACTACTAAAAATATATGAAATTTATTATAGAGTTGATTTAATTTTCAAACCCTAGACTTCATTATGCTTTGATAAAAATTAAGAAAGAAGGGGGGTTAGTGTGTGTAATATGCACTAAATGTGTATCCACACCCCTTGTGTGGACACACTACCTATTTACAAATACTTGGAAGAGGGATCAATCCATATGTATTTCTCCTACTTAATGTGCTTTGTACAATAGTGTAATCCAGATGCAAAAATGCTAAACTGGGTGTGTTTGAGGTGGCTAAGGACTAGAGTGAGGATTTGGATATGCTTATAGTTGTGTGCAGATAATAAGAAAATTTGTCTTGGTGGTTTTGCTTGTATTCTTTCTTTCTTTTTAATATTTTTCAACCTCCTTCTAAATGAACTTTGAATGGGATTTTATAAAGATATATTGGTCATGGGTTAAATATATTCATGCTACGCTGACAAGATGAAGGATAAGAATTGGAAATAAGTAGCCATTGAAGCTAAAAATGTAATTAGATAAGAGCACCAAAATAGGACACCCTAGGGTTTGGCACTATAATCCAAGTTAGGTTCTCTTGTCCTATAGGTGTGAGACCTAGTGGGATAAGATTGGCCTAGAAAATATAGCCTAGCTAAGCTGTAATTAGGTTTTAAAAGTCTATGGATGACTATTTATAAGCAAAAAGGTGTTTTTAAGGGTTATGAGAGAATAAAAGAAGGTCATATGGATTGGGTGTCATAAAACACACTCAAGATACTAATTTGGACATTTATATGACTACATTTCCCCCCCTTTATTATAGTGATATAGAAAATCAAAATACTAGGATAAAGGAAAATAAAAAATATATCTAAACTTACCTTTAAGGGTGAAGACCATGAAGATGTGTGATGTTGAGTGTGCGTAGAGAGAGCACATTGTGAAGTGTAAATCTATTGTGATATTGATTGATGTTTAGTGATGCTAGATGATTTTGGGTATGTGTTGTAATAAAATTAATATCGTGAATGGAGTTGAGTGCTCAATTCCCTGAGAGTGGCTCAAGAATGCAAAGGCTAGCCCTTTGGCTCCATCATTGCCTACTAAGTGAAGCTATGTGATCATGTATGTGTTAATCAATTTTTGGACTATGTTTCCAATCCCTTTGAGTAGGTGGATCAAAAATACAAAGGCTATCTAGTCCTTTGGATCCATCATTACCCCATGAAGTGAAGCTATGAACTGATATTGGTATAAATGTGTGTTGTATGAGATGGCTCTTGAAGCCTATGAATGCTTTGTTATCTAATAATGTGTCATGGGTAGCTAAATGTGTGCTACAAACTAGGACACTCTTGGCCACTCAAAAAAGGTGAAGATTAGGCCCATATAAAATCCACTTCAAAACTAAGCAATAGGCTTATGTGAAAGCCACTCAAGAACGATGCCAACCATCTATAAATGCAATAAGGCATGTAACTACTAAGAATGCTTGGGTAATTTCATAAATTGTAAAGTAGAGAAAGTAAATGTGCCTCACTCTTTTCCCCAATCACTAGTGTCTATAACATGGATTTTGATTTTAAAGTTATATCAATTACCTAATTTGAAACTAAAAGTTTTATCCATCATGATGCACATGATACCCCCTATATCAAGATTCTCTTAAAAAATTATACTTAAACTATTGATTTTAAACTAAAATATTATTAACAAAACTATAACTAATCTCACCTTTCTATCTATTTCTATAAAATATAGTTTTTTGTTATTTGGATAGGAGCATCAAAATAAGACATCCTGTTGTTCAACGTTATAGTCTAAAGTTGGTGCTCGTGTCTTGTGTTGATTTTGAAAACTATTTTGTAATTATCATTATATGTCTGGTCTTTTCTACCTTGTTTGAAGTCTAAATACTATTTTGGGTGGTTTGAAAACTGATTTTTGACTGGGTAGAGGCTCTAATCTCTACGATAAAAACCCTTGTTTATTTCCCCTCCTCTGAGGGTAGGAATGAAGAACCTACAATGACTATCCTTAGAAAAAAGATCCCTGCAAGTGTGTTATGTTAGGAAGTACATGATATAAAAATGATAATCAAAAAGATATCTTAGGATATAAATTTTTTTGTAATGGATATTATTAGATCAATATGGGTATGCCTAGATAGATATAATAATGTAATATCATGTGCAGTATACTAAATTGAAACTAGAAATTTTAGTTGTTAGTTGTTAGTTATCAAGGAGGGATGGAGCATGATGTCTATCATGGCATCCAAATAAGAAAGATAATTCATGATGTGGATTATGGTATTATAAACAATTGAAAAGCAAACAAGCAACAAGCATGGAGGGCTAGAAGAAAAAAGCATACAAAAGTGGCCAAGTGGCCAAGAAACCAAGGGACATGGGCACATGCCACTCAAACTGGTAAGCAAGTATACAATGCATGTTCAAATGCCACATACACATATAATTTAAATAAGCAAGGTTGGCATAAGGGCCACAAGCACATAGAAGAGTACAAGGAAAGTACATTGGCAAATGTCCTAAGGCACACACTTCACATAGAAAAAAATTTGAGAAATGCAATCATATCTAGCTATACAAAGTAAGAAAGGAAAGCATGTAAATACTAAAAATACAATCTCATCTAAATAATCAAAGCAAGAAGTGAAAGTATGCAAGACATGTAGTACAAGACTAGGCATATGCTAAAAAATACATAAGTGTTATATACTAGTGAGTGTCGATAGAGTAATATTTGTAAGCTAGTAAGTAATGTACATCATCAAGATAACTAGAATGTGTAGTATAGGAATGACATAACCTAGATGGTGTAGTCATGTAGAAGATGCCCCCAGTGGGTAGATATATTGATGTATGTCTCGAATGTAGAAGTAGGATGCCACCTCAATGGGTGGAGTGAAGCAATCAAGGATATAGATGTCACTACACACACTCAAAGAAGATCAAATGAAGCATGATAATGTAGATAAATCAACAAAAAAATGATATAGAATAAAAAATGTAATTCTAGCATGGTATTATAAATGTAAAGCATGGATAATGCATACAATTAAAATGTTTTTGGTAATTTGAATTATTTGAATGTTTTTATATTTTTAAATTTTGAATTGTTTTTGTTATTTTTGAATTAATATATGTACAATCAGTCATAAGGAGACTATGTATAATTAATTGAAAAGAAGCTATATACAATTAATTTTGAAAAATTATGTACAAGTAAGCTAAGAAGAAATGATACTAACCGATGAGTCTCACAAGAGACTCCCTATCATGGTGTCTTATATCAAATAAAAAAATTGTGCATGATTTTGAAGCATGAGGGAATAGATATGAATATTTACATTCATTATAGGTATCATGAAAATCATAATAACCTATACTGTTTCACTCAGCATTATCATCTTGATTTTGAACCAACAAAATGTGTTAAGTTTTGGTGTATCTAGATCTTTTCCTTTGATAAATTATATGTGTAAATGATTTTCCTTAGGATGTTCAATAAATACCAAACCTTGGTGACAAACATTATAAACTATTAGAATAGGAGTAGTGATGCCTTGAGAATTCTTTCCCAACCCTTGACCTTGATAATCAAATTGTTGTATATATTTTTAACCAAACCCATACTACTTTGAAAGTTGAGTCTCATGTTGGAGAGATAAATTTGCATCTTTTATGTTATTTACCTATGTTTGTGGTATTGTTTCTTGCTCTTATTTTTATTTTTTTATCCTTTTGTTGTTCTGAGTTATGATTTGGTAACCACTTTTGTAATGTTTCTGAATTTGTCTCTTTGTGAATGTGTTCTAGTGTCACTATGTATTTCTTGATTGATTTACCTTGTATAGGATCCTAATTAGCAATTATATATTATATATGTTTTTTAAATTCCAAACATGAATCTATGTGATGCTCATGCATTCTATGATATGCACAATAATATCTGAATTTTCTCACTAGATGTAGGGGAGGTAGTTTGATCAACTTAGATTTAATCATTTCTCTTAGTACCTCACTTGAACTCTTATTTGATATTTGAATTCTTTTTGAATCACTAGTTGTAGAGTTACTTTATTTTGATTTCTTATTTTGATATGTAACATTGCTTGTAACTAATTAACCAAGTGAAGGTGCATATACATGATTGGCACTAGGGTGCCTTTGAGACTTGTGTATTATAATATGATTTTCCAATGTTGTGATATTTTCATGTAATATATGATTCTATGTTTGTAAATTTGAAATTAACTTGCTTACACTGGTGATTTGATCCCTTAGAATCTCACAAGTGTAAACCCTAATTAATTTCTTTCGAACATGTAAGCATAGATGTTCAAGATGATTTGAAGAAGCTATAGATTGAATGTATGTATTAATAAAAATAGTATAGGCTACCTCACCTTTTAGAGGGGTGATAGCATGGACTTGGTTATAGGGAAAGTAGCTATCACCCTCTTGGGGGAGAGGAGGAGAAGGAAATTCTTTCCTGTGCATGAGATATGACATTAAAACTTGACAGGTGGTTGTTAGCTTATGTAATGGATCCTCTAAGTATGTAAATATTTTATTCTTGATTGAATTACACATAATTGAGAGATAGTACGTTAAAAAAGTAATTGTAGTTATAAATTGTATGGCAATATGATTATAAAAAATATTCCACATTAGAGATAACAAACAAGGGATAGAGAGCATGGAATTTTTCACTAATGCATAAAAAACTTTGACTTGTAACATAAAATTTCTAACATGTTTATATAAATAGAGTTAGAAATTATTTCGCATGAGAGAGAAAGAATATGCAAAATAAATATTGAAACCTTGTACATTTTTGGAAATAAATTTTGTAATATCATCCCTTATTATAAGAAGTAAGCATGAAAGTAAAATAATGAAGCTTTGCATTAACATATAGTAAACTTTATCATTCATATACATGATAGGACTGAGTATGGACTCATTATTTGTAAGAAATGTTTTGAAATGAGTAAAATCCATTTGTAATTTTATGTGAAATTTGAATTAGATGTAAGGTGATACCTCAAAACAAAAGGACATAGTCTATGCAACTAGGGTTTGAAATAAATTATTTTTAAAATTACAAAGGTAAATTTAAAAATTTAAACGAAAAATTATGATTTAAGTATTCAGGAAAAATAAAAAAATACTGGGAAAATACTAGGATCTAATATAGACAACAAGAGTTTCAAACAAATTATTTTAAAAACTACTAAGGTAAATTTAAAAATTAAATGTGATTTTATAATTTAAAATATGCAAGAAAAATCAAAAAATTATTGGAAAAAATAGCAAGGAATTTAGCCTAGGGTTTCTAGGGTTTTTATGCACAAACAAAGTAAGTTGAGTTCACCAAATGATTTAACTATTTTGGGAATATTAGAGTATTATTCCTAATTTAGTTAAAGGTATGGAATATTAAATCAATAAATAATATTTCAATAATTTAACTACTGATTTGTATAGTTTATTTGTATTTTTAACCTTTTTTATAAATAACAATAAATATGGAGAAAATAAGACAGCTTAAAACAAATTGAAATGGCTATTATAGGGTCTGATATTAGCTGTGCAAGAGTGGGATAGTGTCAAAAATTAGGATTTAGATTTTATTTTTTGAAAGGATAGGAGTGCCAAAATAGGACACCCTAGAGTCTAGTGTTATTATCCTCTTCTACCATTGCTATCCAAACCACTTGTAGAGACCTAAATTTTCTATGTTTTGTTCATTGTCCATGTGTGATCCTGCCTATAAATTCTTAACTATTGAAAGTATATGAAACTCCTTGTAGAGATCATTTAATCTTTAAACCCTATATTTCATTATGCTTTGATAAAACTTGAGAAATAGTGGGGGCAGAGTGTGTAAGATGCATTGAACCTGTATCCACACCTCTTGTGTGGGCACACTGCCTACATACCAATACTTTGAAGAGGGATCAATCCATGTATAGTTCTCCCACTTAATGTGCTTTATGAAATAGTGTAATGTAGATGAAAAAATGCTAAATTGATTGGGATTGAGGTGGTTAGGGACTAGTGTGAGGATTTGGATATGCTTGTAGTTGTATTGGATGGTTATATGCAAAGAATAGGGAAATTTAACTCAGTGGTTTTGCTTGTATTCTTACTTATTTTGTAATATTTTTCAACCTCCTAAATAAAATTTGAATGGGATTTTATAGATATCTATTAGTCATAGGTCAAATGTATTTGCACTAGGATGATAGGATGAAGGATAGGAATTGGAAGAAAATAACCTTTGGAGCTAAACTTGCAATTGGATAAGAGCACCAAAATAGGACACCCTAGGGTCTAGTGCTATAGTCTAAGTTGGTCAATCCTATCCTATAGGTGAATGACTTAGGGGGATAGTTTTGACTTCAGAAATGCATCCTAGTTGAGATGGAATCAGGTTTCAAAAGTCTAAGGATGATTGGTTATAAGCAAAATGGTGTTTGGAAGGGTTATGAGAGAATGCAAGAAGGTCCTATGGATTGGGTGTCACAATCAACACTCAAGCTACCAATTTGGACATTTTATATGACTACACACACACACACACACACACTATCAAATCATATAATTTCAAAACACATTTTAAACTATTAACTGCCCAAGGCTTACCTACTTGGATTTCATCACCAAGGGGAAAGATGGTTTGGTTTTATATCCAAGTATAAAAAAATGATTAATGGGATATATTGGTAATTTACATTACACCTTTATCATTGTAGGATTATGAAGTGAGGGGGTAGGCCCTAATATCAAGACAATACCATTGCCAACATAGATCCCTTTTAGCTTAAATGTCCTAAAATCATCCATAGATTTATTTTTAGTTCCCTACTTTTAGCCAACTTCCCTATCACATTTAAAATAATACTTTATAATAAAATAATATTCAAGATGACCACTTAGAATTTTCTTTTTAGTTGACTTTTTGCTCTTTTCTCATTTTATGTAATATTTCAAAAACATGCATTAGCTAGTGTTGGTGCAAGGTTTTGTGCTGTGTGCCTCAATTTTATCATTCTCATTAATACAATTTATTGTGTATTTCCTTCCATTTCTTTCTTTCAAACTATATTGAATTTTTTTTCCTATTTCAATAAACTATCATTTTTTTTGACATAGTCTCTTATAGACTATCTATTTTCCCTACTTGTAGTACTAAGTTGACCTAGTCAACCCAATGTTCTTTTCTACCTCTCAAAAAATAATACCAAGTTAACCCTATTGACTCTGTATCCTTAGTAGACTATTCTCTATTTGAGGTTATAGTACTAAGTCAACCATATCGACTATGTATCCTTATTTTCTTAGTTTTCAAACCTTATTTCTACTAATAAGTTGACCCAATTGACTATGTACTCTTATCTATCCCTTTTTATTTTCTTGATTTTACATCACCTTTGACTTTCTTAACCCCCCTCCTTCATCATGAACTTCCTATTTGAATAAAACACTAATTCAAATTTAATGGATATGATGAGTCTTACCAACCTTAATTGGTTCTCCAATAATTAGCTTATGGAACCTATCCTAGATGAATGCAATTTTCTTATATTCACTCGTAAAAAAAACTATGGGAGCCCTCCTCATTATTATTTTCTTTGAAATCCTCTCTTCTCACCTGAAGATCAACAGAAATCAAAGTATACACCAGAAATGCTCTTCTTCATCTCTAAGTTTCCTCAACATCAAGGAAAAAATCCTTCTACCATTTACCAAATCATGATAAGTGGTCAAGATAAAGAGCCTCATTCACCTTCTCCCATGTTCTCACATAGATTTGGTGATAATAGCTTCTTTTATTCTCATCCTCTTCCCTATATTTTGACTCCTTATATCATGACTTCTTCTTTGACTTCCTCTACCTCCATGCCTAGTATCTTTACTAACATGTTAGGTTCTACATCTATTGGGCCTCTTCCAAAACCCACTCTTCTCAATTCTTCCACTAGTGCATCATTTGATACCCTAGTGTTACTTCTTCTCATCCCTTTACTAGTCAATCTTTTTCCACACAAGCAAATTATGCCACTAGTGCCTCACTTACCAACATTTCTTCTCAAGATCCTATTAAAAATCATAGTGGTACCCAAGCCACTACTTATAATTATAATGCCTTAAATAATTCCAATAATGCAACTCAAACCCATCAACTCCTATTACAAACCCTTAATAAAATAAATGTTTTTCAAACTAACGATGCAAATCAAATTATTCAAATGCAAAATCACCTTTTCCATCTTCAACCCCACCCTCGACAGATGCAATGGGAAACATATAACCAAAATATTCCCCCACCTCCTCTTTGGGATTCCCATGGTAATATTATCCATAAACCTCTTCTTCTCAACAAGACAATCAAGCATCTTCAAAATGAGCCTCTTACATCTCCAATTGCTAAAATCGATATAGGAGGTATCACCCCTACCATTTCTCACAATGGGTCAACTGATCCTACTCTTCGTCTGAAAACATTTGGAAATCTATATAGATACTGAGTCAAGTTAAACACCTTTGCTAATACCAAACTATTAGCCAAAACTCTAATAGATGATTCTTTAGATTGGTAAAACCAACTTAAAACTCATTCTATTACTAGCTTGGAAGTAAATGCTCTAGTCCAAGAGTTCCAAACTAGTGATCTCCCTAAGAATACCTTGGCCCATTTTATTGATTGTAAGCAACTTGAAACAAAAACTACACAAGCTTTCATTAAATGATGGAAAACTTTGTCTAAAAAATGTGAACATAATATGGAAAATGATAACCATTTCCATATTTTTACCAATGCTCTTTTTACCAAGTTACAATATTGGGTCCAAACTCTCTCTCCACATACCTTGGAGGGGGCTATTAACCAAGATAAATGTCAATATTTCCTTATGCATCAATTTGAGCAACCCCAAACTTTTACAGGTACTCACATGTTACTTAAAAATAAGAATCATCATGCTCCCAATGATGGTGTCATGGACTCTTATGATACCATTCACACTATTCAAGATGGTGTTCCTAACCAATCTTCAAAACAAGCTTCCCTTTCTAACCATCTCACTAATCCTCATTTCTCTTCTACCAATAACATTAATGTTCACAAACCTTTATCCTTAGCATAATTAAAGAAGTGTCTACCAAGGCCTCTCCCACAAGACCTTGATCCCACTCATCCCATGAAATCATTGTATGATCCCAATAAATTTTGTTGGTTTCATGCTAGTTGGGGTCATTCTCATGAGACTTGTAGCTAGCTTCATAATTTGGCTATGGATTTCCTTATGGGTCCTAATTTTGATCATGATTATATCATTCATCAATGCCAACAAACCTATGACATTGATTTCAAATCCCATGAAACACAGACTAAATATCCAAATTTGAATCAAGATAATGCTCATTTGGCCATCTATAAATATCCTCTTCCAAATCACCAAGACAACCAAGACAAGTCCACCCCTTCTACCAATAATGTTGATAGTCTTCCTGACCCAACTCCTAAATAAAAAGTGGTTAATATGACTAACATGTAAAAGATTATTACTTTCATCGATCCTCAACCCATATACCCACCTTCATTGTCTCACAGATTTCATGTTATCCAATATTATTATCTAACTCACTTAAATGAGTTTGGGAAAGATGACCTTATATATTTTAATGAACTAATTCCAACACCTCCCTTGGATAAAATTTCCCATGCCATTTTTACCATCCCTCCATCTTCTTTACCGAACACCTATAACACTCAAGCTTCTATTAACACTTCTTCTAAAAATTCTCAAACCACATCTAAATATACTAGTACATATTCTCAACACAATCTACAAACTTTCCCTCCTATTAACCCTTCCACCTCTTATCAACAAAAATTCACATGTACTTCAGCTCCACCTTTCAAGGACCTTCTTCAACATTATGTACCTCTTTCCAACAATCTTCTTATAGATTATGATGAGTGGGATCCTATCACAAAAATCACTAATTTCCCATCCCAAATTTTATTTCACAAACTTACAAAAACCTCTCCACATCATCATAACTATCTCATTCAAATTTTATTCAAAATGAACATCCCATGTTCTCCCCTAGAAAGATGTAGAGTAGCCTTATCTAGATCTGAAGATAACATTTTATAACAATGTGAAGATATGTCCATACATGTTGATGAAACAATGGACACTTCTCTTTCCCTAAAATTCCCCATTGCTTCCATGATCCCTGATGAGATTCTACTTTGTGTAGATGATCCTTATCTTTTCATTAGTATTCAAAATGGTGATATCCAAATCAAACATGTCTTGATTGATGAGGGTTCCACTACTTGTGTTGCCTCTCTCAATTTTATCAAAACCTATGGATATTATGAATGAAATCTTAAATACACATGAAACATATGCCAAGGCTATGACCAAAGGCAAATACCTCTTTTGGGTTGTGTGTGGTTCCCCATTACCATCTCACCTATCACTATTTATGTGAAGGTGTCGATATTTAAATTTCCTCTATCTTACAACATTTTTATTGGTAGGCCATGGACTCATCATATGAGATTATTTTCCTCTTCCCTTGCCAATGCATCAAATTTTCTCATAATGGAGCCATCTATAGAATTCAGGGTGACACCAATCCTTGGAATTTTAAATAATTCCAAGACTGGAGTGTATTCAAGATTCCTACACATGAACCCTTTCCAAGCATTCCATTTCATGAATCTCAATTATTTAAATTTCCTATTAAGTCCACTTGAGGTTATAATGGTCATCCTGAACTCACTGGGAATATTCCTTATAACCTCCTAAAATCTAATGATGATGAGCCTGACAAGGTCAATCTCAAGATTAAAAATTTTGATCTCTCACCTCATCTCATCTCTCAATTTTTTGCTTGTTTACAACCTTGTTCTCATCAAACACCTTGTGATGACATCCTCATTGTCTTAATTAAGACTCAACATTCCATTCATCATACCACATTGGATGATAATGTCATCCCTACCTACACTATTGATCTTCATACACTTGATTACGATGATGGTTATAGCCTAGATGATCCATTCTTAGGAGGTATAATTCATGACCAAGATGTTGAGATATTTCATTATTATTCCTCTTTACTTTAGTATTTTATTTTATCTTTTCATATTCCATCATATATCATTACTAATTTTAGTATTTTTATTCTTTATCATAGGGTAGAGATGGTGTAGACACCTTCAATTTTTAATAACCTAGTAGGAATATCCTTATGGATCATGCTATGATTGGTCCGTATCACTTTGATAGGTACCATGACCCTTATATCTTACTTATCCCTAATATGCATGTGACCTTCCTTCATCCTTCTATGTACCCCATCCCTCCCTCAATAGATCTTAGTTCAGATCCATTCCCACACACACTTTAGTTGAGTTTGTTGGTTAAATATTTTGTCAATCAATGTATTGATAAACAAAATAGGTCTGATTAGCCAAACTAGGAAGATTAGTCATCCAAATATGTAGGTTTACCACATCAGAAGGTGACTGATCTCTCCTCTCATCAAGGGGAGGTTCCCTATAGGTAATGCTATATATATATATATATATATATATAAACAAAAAATAATACTCAAAGGTAGGACAAACCATCCATCTCTCTTTCTTCAGAGATGATGCGTGAAAATCAAAGGAAAAACTCAAGGGAAATGACAAAAAGGACTCCTCTTCTTTTAGAAGTACTATTCATCAAACCACAAGAATACTCCTAGTAGTAACAGCAAAATGTAACAAAGGACGTAATAACCAGCAAATTGAGATGCAGCACAAAGTCTCCACCTGAATTGCTCAAGAGTAAGATACGACGGACAATGAGGGCACAAAGTCGTCCCAAGGTCCTTTACACAAAAATGAAAATAAAACACACTAAAGGAAATTATGGGGGCACAAAATCTCTCCACACTTGACTCTTTAGGACACCTTCCTGACTGTTGTCACTAATTTTGCTTGTTGAATTAAAGGAATAGAAGATATATTAAGGAAAAAGACATAAGAACAGTTTCCTCAAAAACAAAGATATTACAACACAAAGTCGGAAAAACCACTTGCTTTCTTATTCCAATAAAAAAATATGATAAACAAACTGAGCTCAAAGTCTCAAAAGTGTCTTTTAATTTGGGCAGAGTTTCGTTCTGATTGTCAAAAAGAGATATGTTTACAATAAAAGAGAGTCCCTTAAATAGCCACTTCAAGAAGGACTCGAGAATAGTAACACATCATGTTGCATTGGAATCTGTTAAGAAGACAGGCTAGAACTTAGGAGCATTTACCCATTTGATTTTATCAATGTAGAGAAACAATTCATGCTATTAAAAGTTTGTAACTTTCAATGTCCACCTAGCGATCTGATCTTACCTTCATCGATCCTCTTTTTTTGGTTAATTGAATTGGGTCTTGGATTCAATTTGTTGTTCTATTCCTTCCTTGATTTCTATTTCTCTTGGCCTTAAAGACTATGAATGCATTTAGGTCTATAGATTCAAAGGATCAACAGCTATTTATTGATGTTCGTGCACCAATCACTATGTTTTCAATGGCTAGTTTGTTGTCTTAAATTTGATGTCTTTGGTTGCATCACCTCTTAGTCATTCTTTAGCTTTTCTATTTGGCACTTTCTTGGAAAGAATATTCCCTTTTGGTCCTTAAGAAATGATCCGCTTTGGGTCAGGAAGATCCCCTTGCAAGGGTATCTGCCCTTTGGGTGGTCTTTGAATAGCCTTCGGGCTTCTTGTTTTACATCTTCCCGAAGGGAAGGTGACCCTTCAACTTTAGGGAAGTGTCCTTTTATTCAGTATCCAGGAGTCCCCCGTAAGGGTACCTGCCCTTTGGGGTCCTTCGGCGGCCTTTTGTAGGTTTCCTGCAGGCATTTTCCCTAGAAAAATTCTTGCGAACAAAAAGTTCACAAAAATTTCCCATGGACAAAAAGTCTGTGGAAAATGTTCCTATCACTTTTGCCTTGATTATTTCTTTGGGCTTTCTACCCGCAGCTTCTTCAAATTCTTTTGGGATTTTTGTTTGAAGGAATTGCTTCTTGCCTTAGTCTCTTTCAAATGCCTTAAACAGAAATTCAAAAGAATTTACCTATTGAGGCTTCTTTGAAAATGACCCTTCCGAAGGGTACTTTTGTCATCCAAGTTCCCTCCGCAAGGGCAATTTGTCCTTCAGGAGGCTCTTTGAATTTTTGCATTTGAACTACTCCTTTGAACCATCTAAGTGAACTGCTCCGTTGAACCACTTCATTGAACCATGGCAATGAACCGCTTGGTTGAACCAAATGTTGAACCAAGCTTTGAACCAAAATGGTTCAAGCCGATGGTTCAATTGAATGAACCAATCCTTTGAACCAAGTGGATGAACTAAGTCATTGAACCATTTGTTTGAACCAACCATTGAACCAATTTTTAGTTCAATGGTTCAAACGAAGCCTTTGAACCATGTGTTTGAACCAACCATTGAACCATAAGACATTGAACAAAACATTGAACCAAGATTTGGTTCAACGGTTCAAACAAAGCCTTGAACTAATTGACTAACCATTTGATTAAACCAAAGGATGAACCAAAATGTTGAAACAAAGCAGATGAACCGATTGAACCAAAAGCATTAAACCAATTAAACCTTGAACTCATTGAACCTTTGAACCAAAGTGGTTCAACGGTTCAATAGTTCAATGGTTCAAGCCTCTTTTGCTTGAATGCTTGCCGATAGGCATTTTTGATTGAACCAAGGCACTAAACCAATCCTGAAAATGACCAAGTGTTATAAACTGATTCTTTTGGTTGAACCCTCCTACAAAAGCCTTTGAACCTATAGAAATGAACCTGCCTGCAGAGTCCATAGAAATCAAGTCTGTATAAATCAACCTATAAATCCCATTAAACTTGGCTTATAGAGTCTGTAGATTTTCTCTTCCTATTGAGTCTATAGATTTAAGCCTGTAGATTCTGTAGATTTTTGAGAAGCTTGAAAAATGAGTAATTTGAATGCCCAGGACAAATTTTGAAAGGGGAAGAGACAATTTTGATCTGTAGGACCAAAATAGTTCAAATGTTGTCCCAATAATGAGTGATATTTTTGGGGGACAATAGTTAGCTCCAGTTGGGGAACTTCTGTCAATTGCAAAAATAATTGAAAGGAGTAGAATCCATAATCTCCAGTGTCTTCATGTGTACCATTGGGTTACAGAGTCATGCTACCCAAAAATGGAAACAAAAAAAACAAAATAGAATTAAAAGCTGTATAAATATACATATATATAGATGCAATGATCCGATACTTCAAGAGTTGAAGTGTTTCAAATGCTGCCCATTGTGGGGTAGAGAAAAAAGTGTGCCATCTTGGTATTTTAGCAGAAAGCTATTTTCACCAATGTGTTGATGAATTATAAATGGGCCTCTCCAAAGGGAGTCAAACTTTCCATGCATCCCCTTTGGTTCTCTTCTTTTGTCCCACAGCAGGACTTGATCCCCAATCTGGAAATCATAATTTCTAGCCTTCTGGTCAAAGAGTTTCTTTACCAGACTTTGATGAGCAGCAATTTTGTCCACCACCATGGTTCTTTTTTCCTCTAGCTCAGTCAGGCACATGATTCTTTTATCAAGAGAAGTTTCATATGTCTGATCTTCAATTGCCTTTGCCAATTTCAAGGTTGGCAATTCTAAGGTGATTGGTATCTCAGCATTGATACCATAAAGAAGTTGAAAAGGAGACATACCAATTACCCTCTTTGGTGTGATTCTATCTACCCATAGAGCATCAACCAATGCTTTGTGCCATGTCTTTTGATTGTCATCTGCTAGCTTCTTGATGATAGTTACCAGGTTCTTATTGCTGGATTCAGCTTGTCCATATCATTATGGAAAATAATCAGAAGAGTGAGAGAGTATAATTCCATAATTAAAATAGAATTGTGTAATCTCTTGAGAGGTGAAATAAGATGCATTATTAGTAACAATTTTGATCAAAACTCCAAACCTAAAAATGATATTTTCTTTAAAGAAGTTGCATACAACTTCTAAAGTAGCATGCTTAGTTGGGATTGCTTCTACCCACTTGTTGAAATAGTCAGCTGCTGTAAGGACATAATCATGTCCAGCACTTGAAGATGGGTTTATTGTCCCAATAAAATCAATCCTCCATTGCTAGAAAGGTTCTTCTATGATCACTGGCTTGAGAGGCATAGCAGCTAACTTGGGTCTTCCAATAAATTGCTGACTGAGTTCACATTTTCTCACCCACTTATGTGCATCTTGGAAAAGAGTTGGCCAGTAATACCTGGATCGCATAATCTTGTGAGCAGTCACAAGAGCATAAAAATGTCCTCCATAGGCTAGATTATGGAAAGATTTCAAAAGCTGGCTTTGTTTTTGTCTACATAGTGAAGGAATACTCCATCTATGCTTCTCTTGTACAAGCCATTGTCCAAGAAGATAAAATTGGCAGCATTCAACTTGATAGTCCTCCTTTTTTTGTAAGAAAAATGAGCAGGACATTCACCATAAGTAAGGAAATGAGCGATACCTAAATACCACTCATTGGTAGTGGAGACAAAAAGGACTCTTGGTGTCTCTTCCACTTCAGTTTCTTCACACTGTGTGTCTTCTAGTTTATTGTCAGCAATTAATTGGCATAGGCCTTTACCCCTGACCAGCTTTGTCAGCTTGATGTCTAGATCAAATTCTTGGATCTTTACAATCCAATTTCCTCTTTTCGTGCCAAACTTCTGTTGAGTTAATATAGACTTGATTGTAGTGTCAGGAACTAAGGCAATAGTGTGTGAATTCAAAATATAAAAGAAAAATGTTTGAATGCTTTCACCAAGGCATAATCATGCTTCTCTATTTTTGAATACTTCATCTCATGGGTTTTGAGAGGGCAACTCATAAAAGAGGTAGGATATTCCATACCTTCTTTGTCATGTTGAACAAGAATTGTTGAAAGAGTGTGTTCAGACGCATAGCTGTATATGATGAAATCTTTGTTGTAATCTAGGCAAACCAAGGAAAGGGCATGAGCAATGGCAGTTTTGATATCTTGAAATGCTGATTTGCCTTCTTTAGTCTAGCTGAAGATGGTCTTCCCTTTCATCATGTTCACAATGTGTCTAGTCTTCTCAACAAATTCAGGGATGAATCTCCGTAAGAAATTCACCTTTTCGAAGAAAAAATGAATAACATTCTTACTTATAGGAAAATTAAGTTCTTGAATAGACTTGACTCTGTCTGAGTCAATCTTTATGCCTTCTTTGGACATAATGTGTCCAAGGAGTTTCCCTTCTGTTACTCCAAAAATAGACTTTTTAGGATTTAAGAAAATACCATTCTGGTGGCAGCACTCCCGCACTTATTGTAAGTGGCATACATGATCAGATCAACGCTTTGAAAAGATAGTCAAGTCATCAAGGTATACCACTATGAATTTACCAATCTCATCTTTGAAATCCATATCCATTGCTCTCTGAAAGGTAACACCAGCATTTATTAAACCAATAGGCATTCTTCTATATGCAAATGTACCCTAAGGTGTGGTGAATGCAGTCTTGTATTGGTCTGCTTCACCAACTTCAACTTGATTATATCCTGAGAAGCCATCCAGCATTGATAACATCTCTGAACCTGTCACTGTTTGAAGCACTTCATCTATAATTGGCAAAGGGTAATTATCTTTCAAAGATGCTTGATTCAGATTCCTGAAATCTACACAAATGTGAATTTTGCCATTCTTCTTCCTTACAAGCACTATGTTTGCAATCCATGTGGAGTGATGGATTGGGAAGACGATTCTAGAATTTAACATTTTTTGTATCTCAGATAGAATAGTACCTGATATTTTTGGATTATACTATCTAGATTTTTACTTGTAGGGCATTGAGTCAGCCTTGAGAGGAATATCATGGTGGATTTCATTAGGTCTAAGAGACTTCAAGTCTTCATAAGAATATGCCAAGACATCCATGTATTAATAGAGTAAATAAGTGAAATTGAATCTTTCTTTAGGGGTGCAACACTTACCAATATTGACCATCTTGGGATTTTCTTCAGCAGTTAGATTCACTTGATCAAATCCTTGAGGGAAACTTGAGTCTATTTGCTATGGTTTGATGAATCTATCATGATTGTCAAATAGATTTTCAAGAGAAACCAGGCCTTTAAGAATTTTGTTTCCTTTCAGCTGTAAGAATTCTTCATTTATATCTGAACTAGATTCAGAAATAGATTTATTCTTCTGAGATTCTCTACCTTCAAAATGTAGTTGTTCAAAATTGTCTTTTCATTTTAGGAAAGTAATGATTTGATGATCATCATTGAATACTTGCCACTAATCAGCATTGTCAGGAACACTTGGTCTATAGACCAGCTTAATAGTATACCTGTCTTCTTTGAAATCTGAATGAGGAACTAAGAGAGTTCTTAAAATAGCAAGTGCATCAGCTCTATCATTAGACTCTCTGGGTATAGCAAAAATGTTGAAAGCATCAAAGCTTTCAATTTGATCTCAAACCAAGTTATGATAGTGGCATAATCTTTCATTCTTGGTTTGGTATAAGTTCCTCACTTGACAAACCACTTATTCAGCATCCCCTTTGGCATGAAGAAACTTGATGCCTTTTTCTTGAGCAGCCTTCATGCCAAGCAACAGAGATTCATATTCAACTGTATTATTAGTGTTGCTAAACTGTAATTTGTAAGTTGAAGGGAACATATCTCCTTGAGGAGATATCAAAATAATCCCAACTCCTAAACCGGTAGAGGAACATCTACCATCAAATTCCAAAGTCCATATTTCATCTGATACTAATTTTTCTTTAAACTTTCCTTCATCAGAGATGGAGGATCCTTCTTGGTCTATACTGCAGCCTACTAGTTTTTTTGTTGTTTTTGTTGAACTAATTTTTGAGTTGACACTTTCAAGAATTATATCAAGTGTTTCATGCACTTCATCTGTAGATAGAAAATAGTTACCCATACCTATGGATTCAAAAAGAATTTGAGCTTCAAGGGCTGATGTCTGGGTGACCACATATTTTGCTTCCTTTTCAGGGAGCAACCCTTTCATTATGCCTTGGATAGGAATACTTACCTCAGATAGATCCATACTTAGTTCTCCTCCCACATCTTTGTAGAAATTTTGTCCAAGCAAAATGCCATAAGATGTTGGGACATCAGCCACCAAGACAGTGATCTTGATTCTCTTGTCTGAAAAGGCTACAAATGCAAATTGGGCATCTTTGATTTGCCCCAACAATGGTACTTGCTTATTCTCCATAGAGAAACATCTCCCAAATGTCTTGGTCAGTGTGAGACCAAGAGACTTAGCTACTTTAGCTGGCATGAAATTATTAGATGTGCTTGAGTCTATAATATAGTTACTCAGCTTGTGGTCATTAATTAATAGGGAAACATAGAAAGGTTCTATTTTTTAAGAGCAGCTGGGGGAGTAATGACCAGATTATTTGGAATAGGCATGTTTTTTGGAGAATTAAGAGTTACCTTTTTAGCCTTTTGTCCTGCAGGGACGGTTTGGTTCTTGACATATTGGACTAGCTTATTCAATTGATCAGGATTGGACTACAAATATTCAAATTCAGACATTTGTATTTTTGTCTTTTTGACATGATCGATTATGTCAAATGGTTGAATTGAGCTAGGTATAGAGAAAGGTACTTCAACTTTTTGAGTTTTAGGAGGGATGGGAGGTGGGCTAGTTTGTGAATTTGAAATAAAAAGGGAAGGCAAAATTGATGTATTTGCCTTTTGGGTGATTACCAGATCCTTTGACTGAAAAGGCAGAGTGGTTCCATTCTTAGCAATTGTGACTATTGGCTATAGTTTCTCTTTTGTTTTCCCTTTATCAGCTTGCTAGACTGATTGGTTTTTGGACCTGGTAAACAATGCATATGATCCATCTAAAGCTTCTTCTTTATTTCCAAGTTCATCTTGATAGTTCAGGAAACCAATGTGGGAGTCACCAGCTGATTCTTCTTGATTGTCTTCAAAGAGATCAACATCATTTTCTTGATTCAATTCAGGCTAGAAAGAGAACTCTAATTCTACTTCAAGATATCCCATTGTTGAATTGGTTGGAGGAGCTTCCAAGGCAAGTTTCCCTTGTGGGGGAGGAAGGCGATTCTATTTCCCTTGATTCCTAGAAGCATTGCCCTAATATGACTGATTTGGGAATGTCTTTCTATATGAAGGAGCAAAAGACATTCCTTGAGCCATTTACTTTTTGAGAGCAAGCAACTCATTTGCCAATTTCTACACCATTGGATCTGTGGTGCCTTTAGATGCATATTCAAAAGATGATGAAGCTCTATTTCTATTTGGATCTCTTCTTATCTTCCCTACTAAGATGAGATCATCTTCTACCTTAGTGGCCAAAATTTGAGCTGTAACAAGATCTATTTGACCAGCATGTCTCAAGAGAAAACTTACTTCAAGTAGATGAGAATTAATGAAAAAGCATATGAGATTCTTATATGTAGGTTGAGCAATTATAGGGATTATGTTTCTCAATTTATCAAATTTGGCTATGAAGTCTCTCATAGGCTCATGAGCCTCTTTCTTCATCTATGTAAGTTGAGCTAGAAGTGTATGTGCATCTTCTGCAGTTTTGAATCTGGCTTCAAACATAGCTTTGAAAGTATTCCAATCAGTCACTGACCAAACCTATAGATGATAAAACTAATCTGTAGCAACACCTTGTAGTGTCTCCACAAAAAGCCTGACTACTACATCTTCAAATTCTACTCCAATTACTCCACAAGCTATGCTGAAGGCTGTAATGTGTTCATCAGGATGAACTTTCCCCTCACCATAGAATTTGGGGAAATTCTTCCTTGAACTACGTGGAATCTCATGTAGAGGTGGAGTAAGATTGAGAGGACCAAAAGCATTACCCCAGGGGCCTTGAACTGCCATTGTAAGATTATAAAAAGGAGGGATAACAAATCTTAGAGGGGTAATTATTAGCAAAGCTTTATCAATAATAGAAGCAGATACTTTGTCTGGCAATGGAGATTTGACTTTAGGAGGAAAACTCTTGGTTTGTTGGAGACGAGATGGTAAAGGAAATAGATCAAAATCACTATGTTGTACTAACTCGAATACAGGGTCAGTGATACCTTTAGCCCTTTGGCTTCGTGTATACCTTGAATCTGCCAGATTATGAAACAAAAATGGAAAAGAATTAACCTTGCTTCAGTTAAAGCTTGAGGCATTAAACTATGTATTCTTTTCCAGTTAGTGTGGAGGTGAATGGATAGATTATAAATGGATAATAGATATTATGTTCCCCAGTGGAGTCACCAAAATTTGTTGGTTGAATATTTTGTCGATCAACGTACTGATAAACAAAATAGGTCTGATCAGCCAAAGTAGGATGATTAGTTATCCAAATGTGTAGGTTTACCACATCAGAAGGTGGCTGATCTCTCCTCTCATCAAGGGGAGGTTCCCTATAGGTAATGTTATATATATATATATATATATATATATATATATATATATATATATATATATAGAAAATAATACTCAAGGGTAGGACAAACCATCCATCTCTCTTTCTTCAGAGATGATGCATGTAAATCAAAGGAAAAACTCAAGGGAAATGACAGAAAGGACTCCTCTTCTTTCAAAAGTACTATTCAACAAACCACAAGAATTCTCCTAGTAGTAACAGCAAAATGTAACAAAGAATGTAATAACTAGCAAATCGAGATGCAACTCAAAGTCTCCACCTGAATTGCTCAAGAGTAAGATACGAAGGACAATAAGGGCACAAAGTCATCCCAAGGTCCTTTACACAGAAATGAAAATAAAACACACTAAAGGAAATTATGGGGTCACAAAGTCTCTCCACACTTGACTCTTTAGGACACCTTTCTAACTGCTGTCACTAATTCTACTTGTTGAAATAAAGGAACAGAAGATATATTAAGGAAAAAGACACAAGAATAGTTTCCTCAATAATAAATATATTACAGTACAAAGTTTGAAAAACCACTTGCTTTCTTATTCCAATAACAAAATATGATAAACAAATTGAGCTCAAAGTCTTAGAAGTGTCTTTCAATTTAGGCAGAGTTTCATTCTGATTGTCAAAAAGAGATATGTTTATGATAAAAGAGAGTCCCTTATATAGCCACTTCAAGAAGGACTCAGGAATAGTAACACATCATGTTGCATTGGAATCTATTAAGAAGATAGGTTGTAACTTAGGAGCATTTACCCATTTGATTTTATCAATGTAGAGAAACAAGTCATGCTATTGAAAGTTTGCAACTTTCAATGTCCACCTGGCGATCTGATCTTACCTTCATCATTCTTCCTTTTTTGGTTAATTGAATCAAGTCTTGGATTCAATTTGCTATTATGTTCCTTCCTTGCTTTCTGCTAGTCTTGGCCTTAAATCCTATGAATGTATTCGGGTCTATAGATTCAAAGGATCAACAGCTATTTATTGACGTTCACACGCCAGTCACTATGTTTTCAATGGCTAGTTCACTGTCTTAAATTTGACGTCTTCAGGCACGTCACCTCTTGGTCCTTCTTTGGCTTTTCTATTTGGCACTTTATTGGAAAGAATCTACCCTTTTGGGCATTAAGAAATGATCTGCTTTGGGTCGAGAAGAGCCCCCAACAAGGGTATCTACCCTTTGGGCAGTCTTTGAATAGCCTTCAAGCTTCTTGTTTTACATCTTCCCGAAGGGAAGGTGACCCTTCAGCTTTGGGGAAGTGTCCTTTTATTTGGCAGCTGGGAGTTTCCCGCAAGGGTACCTGCCCTTCAGGGTCTTTTGGTGGCCTTTCATGGGTTTCCTATAGGCATTTTCCTCAGACAAATTCCCATAGACAAAAAGTTTGAATAAATTGTTCCTATCACTTTTGCCTTGATTATTTCTTTAGGCTTTCTACCCGCAGCTTCTCTGAATTCTTTCAAGCTTTTTGTCTAAAGAAATTGCTTCTTGCCTTAGTCTTTTTCAAACACCTTAAACAAAAATCTGAAAGAATTTACCTTTTGAGGCTTCTTTGAAAATGACCCTTCTGAAGGGTACTTTTGTCATCCAAGTGCCCTCCACAAGGGAACTTTGTCCTTCAAGAGGCTCGTTGAACTTTTGAATTTGAACTGCTCCTTTGAACCATCTGAGTGAACCACGGCAATGAACCACTTGGTTGAACCAAACGTTGAACCAAGTTGATGAACCAAGCTTTGAACCAAAATGGTTCAAGTCAATGGTTCAATTGAATGAACCAAGTGGTTGAACTAAGTCATTGAACCATTTGTTTGAACCAACCGTTAAACTAAGTTTTGGTTCAATGGTTCAAAAGAAGCCTTTGAACCATATGTTTAAACCAACCGTTGAACCAGAAGACATTGAAATAAATGTTGAAACAAGCTTTGGTTCAATGGTTCAAACAAAGCCTTCAACTGATTAACAAACCATTTGATTGAACCAAAGGATGAACCAAAACATTGAAACAAAGCAGATGAACCGATTGAACCAAAAGCGTTGAACCAATTGAACCTTGAACTCATTGAACCTTTGAACCAAAGTGGTTCAACATTTCAACGGTTCAATGGTTCAAGCCTCTTTTGCTTGAATGCTTGATGATAGACATTTTTGATTGAACCAAGGCACTGAACCAATCCTAAAAATGACCAAGTGTTAGAAATTGATCCTTTTGGTTGAACCCGCCTACAGAAGCCTTTGAACCTTTAGAAATGAACCTGCCTACAGAGTCTGTAGAAATCAAGTCTATAGAAATCAACCTATAAAGCCCATTAAACTTGGCCTATAGAGTCCATAGATTTTTTCTTCCTGTAGAGTCTATAGATTTAAGCCTGCAGAGTCTATAGATTTCTAAGAAGCTTGAAAAATGAGGAATTTGAATGCCTAGGAAAATTTTTGAAAAGGGAAGAGACAATTTTGGTCTGTAGGACCAAAATAGTTCAAATTTTGTTCCAATAATGAGTGATATTTTTGGGGGACAACAGAGTTTATTCCTGATTTTAATCTCATTACTCCTACACTCAAGATTTATCTAATGTCTCCACCATACCCACCTTCTCTTGGTGATGGTTTAATCCCTTTACCATAGTTGGCTCCTTCATCCACTGAATGGGTCAATCGGCCCTATTGTGGCATTAATAAAGTTATCAATCATTGGACTAGAGATTATTCCCTATACCAAGCTCCTTCCACTTTTATCACACCTCCTCCTATGAGTACACCTATTAAGACTACTCACAAGCATATTTATTGCTTTTATGACATAGATAACCATTCATCCACACATTATCACAAGCTATGATAATATATTAACACTTTGCATCACACCACTCCTCAGCCCTCAGACAAGGGTATAACTCCCCTAAAATTATTACCTGAGTATCTTCCTAAGCATGGAGAGGTATATTATCTCTAGCACTAATGTGGCACACTTCACACTGATCATTATTTCATCCTTCAACAACATATTAAGGATCACCTTTTAACCATTCTTGCACCTCTTACTATTCCTGTCATAGGTCATTCTCGTAAGAAGGCTCCCCCATCTTCCCCCATTGTTCTACCTCTTGTGGATCCATCTCCTCCTATGGTCCCTTTTACAACTCCTATTCTTCCACTTGTGGACCCTTCTCTACCCGTGGACCTTCCATCACCTGTGGATCCTTCTCCATCCTAAGTCCCTTACCCATGGCTCCTTCCCCACTGGTGACCCCTTCATCTCCTATAAACACCACTCACATGAATTATCCTAAGCATCCCTTGTACAATATTATTTATCTTTATCTTTATCTATTTTTATATTATTTGACATTGTGTCAAATATTTATCTTACATGGTGAATTTGGTTTCACACTTCATATTGCTTATATTGACATTCTATTCTCTTATATATTTCTTCTTTATCACTACCTTATTTTTCTTCCTAAGTTAATTTCTTATAATTCCCTTATTATTTTTCATGATTGTTTGTTCTCTTATCTCTATAGCGTGGATAATTATTATTATGACTTGGTCATGCAAACCATACTCCTTTTAGTCATTCCTTCTTTACCAAGTGATCAGTTAGCAAAAAATTCATCTCATTATAATATCCTTTTACTAGGTCCACTTTGGATCTCCTTTCTACCCCTTTTATTCCCTTTTACAAACTAAGCATATACCTAGTTGAGACGTGAGATAACATGATGGTTCATAGTTAATCTTAAGTGTTCTAGTCTATCTTGTCTTTAGATACTTATCTTATTTTAACCAAATCCTAAAGTTCATTCATGTGTATCACTATGTCTCTCATGATTGGTCATTCTAAGTATGTATGGATGAGGAATCTTAAAATCCATAAAAATATTCAAAAGACAAATCATTTAACATAAATCAATGATCTAAAAGGTAACATTCAAAATTTTCAAAAGTTAAATCACACTAAAATACGTGATTCTAAGCACATATCCTTATTTTAATCAAAATTCAAACCCAAAAATTGGCCTCATAGCATATCCAAGGTCCATTAGGGTGTGGCAGGCCAGTAGATTAGAAAAGGAGAAAAATAATCTTTTAGTGCTACCTACTTTCTCATAAAATTACCCAATATTCATAGTAGATCGATGGCTCTGTAAGGGGTCTTGAGGAATGAGGAAAACATCATGGGAAGGAAAGTTCATTTTAATTTACTTTTTTAAAAATACCTACATGAATTTATCTTATTAGCACACTTATTTTCCTCCTTAGCTTTGTGTCTATAGTGGATAGGTATCCTCTATATATTGATGATCACTAGTCATTTAGTGTCTTCTCATGTCTTTAGTATGCCTCATGTCTCCTAATGTCTTCTCATAATAAGCCTACACTATGATTTTTACATTACCTTTTTCACTCCCTAAAACCCCAATATTTCCCCTTGATAAATATTTCTTTGTTCACTTATCACTCCCCTAGGGATTCCATTTGTGAGTTGCATTGTAAGACCATGGATAGGACTTGGCTTTCCTCACAAATTATGAAAATTTCAAATTACCATTAAAAACATCCCATGTTACCATATTTTCACATTAATTCCACCTCATTTGTGTTCCCTTTGTGAGTTGTAGTGTAAGACCATGGATAAGACCTAGCCTTCCTCACAAAATTTTCTAATATCCACGTCACAACAAAATTACATGTGTTAAATATGAGATGATATGTCATTGATTATGATTTTTACATCATTGACATGATTCCCGTATTGACCTAGTATGTTTTATGATTAATTAATTAATCTTTCATCTTTTATCTTCTTATTTTAAGATTGCATGAAATAAAACAACCACTTTTCTTAAGTTTTTCATTGTTCCCAACTTGAATTAGTGTGATTAATTTAAGACCACTTTTGCCAACTTTTGTTTTTATTTTAAACTTCCCAATGTGATTTGGTATGATTGATTGACTTAATTGATTTATTTTTATACCATTATTATTTTACGTGTTGTCCACTTTATTAAATTATTTTCGTACTTCCCAATGTGATTTAGTGTGATTTTACTTGTTTTAATTTGGTGCCAAATATTTTTTATGTTTTAGAAACAAAAATTTTCCCTCTTGTTTACCACTCTTTGGTTTCTTATATGTAATCATATTTTTGTTATTACACATTCCCATCATGAAATAGTGTATAGTGCATTTGTTTTTGATTACTTATATTTTACCAAGTCCTTTTTGTCTGTTTCTTGTTAACCATGCATGTGTCCTACATAATGCTAGAAAAGAAACCACAACACACATATTTCCTATAGCATATAAAAAAAATAAAAATACATGTACTATAAATAAATATATCTATGTGTCCACAACCACAACCACAATACGAACACATAAGATCAACATCCAACTGTCATAGAAAATATCTATATATATGATTTATTTTTGATATAAAATTAAAAAAACATAAATCCAACTCTAAGGTTGGACTCTATCATGTCTATTTTGTGGAATAACCACACTTCCTATAGATGCCTTAGATAATATCCTTTGAATAGTACACTATAAAGAGGATGTTTGTAGTCTCAAGCTTGATACCTACCCATGTAGGTTGGCCACCTAGGCCTGTATCAATTCTAGATGAATCATGGTAGCCAAATGTTCAGCTCTCTCCTAAGCCAAGGTTTATCATGCATGTTCCTCTCCCATTCCCAACCCTATCAGTGGATGTAGATCATCTCCATATGCCTATAATCACTTTGTAGCCTCTCTTGCTAGTGTGAACTAGCTTGCTTGAGCTAGGAAAGATTGTACCATAGGATCATCCAATGTTGTAAGGCCGTATGGCATCAACACCTCATCTAGGATATCATGGAGTGTTTGTCTCACTAGGGATCCCCATCTAGTCTCCTCCTCCTTTGCAGGGTCTATAAAATTCCAACCAAATACACGTTAGATCATAGATATATATCCAAATATATCTATCTACAATATATCAATCAAATTTTATACAACTAGTATTCTATTTTCAAAACTTAAGAAAATTTCAACCACTTATTACCTGTTTAGATGTCACCTAGCACTATCTCCCCATTTTCTTGACCACTAAGCATGGTCTCTCCATAAGCTCATTCCATGTGTAACTCATCTATGGGATGCCTCCCAATCAACATAAAACCTAGGGTCACCAACTATGCCCATCTCAAGCCTCACCTCAATGATGCCTATCAACCAACTCTACCCTAGACTAATTGATGGATCATTTTAAATGATCACCCTCTATGCTCTTTCTCGTTACTATCATCTTCATTGGTGACACGAATGAGGTAGTCATTACTTATCCCATTATGGTGCCATTTTTGGTACCTATAGCACTCCTACATCCACATCTATGTCCTCTCTATATAGTGATCATTATGCTTGACCTATCCATGATCTCTCACACTATGATATGATCTTTAGTCTTATGACTGGTGATCCCTCTCCTCTCCCCCTCAACTCTCTCGCATGTCTAACCCAAAATTTGGACACCACTATAGGAGCCTCCAAGTGAGGGAGTTTGAATTGTCTTCGTAAGGATACCACTAGATGTGACTCTATCCACCATGGGTAGTGACCCATGATCTATGTTCATGCCAAATCTAGTGCCATCATCCTCTAACTAGGCTAAACTATCATAATGTATGCATGCAGATGCCACTTGATCTCTGATTACATGACCATATATAGCACTATAACATGGGGCATGTACCATACCACCTAATCTTGTATCTATCTTTGCACTTGAGGTGACTAATCATTAACCCCATAGGGCCAACCCAACTAGTGGGTACATCGATAACCTATCATATATAAAAGCACTTAATAATATCATTAGCACCATAGTGTTTTTCCCTTTGGATAACATCCCATTTATATCATACATGAGTTAAACCCAAATGATATAACCCAGGTCATAGAGTGCTTCGTGCTCCAATATTGACTGGCATAAGGCTATTGCATATATCGATACCTTACCATCTGACTTGTGACATAACACCCTTGCTATCACAAGTCCTATCACTACCTTCTAGATATCTATAATTTGAGCTATATAGGCATAAAAAAGGCTCACCCTCAACCTTGGATATGTCCTATCTGATCAAGATTCCCATTAGGCTAATACTCATCTCTCCTCCTACCCATCTGGTATCCCAATGATCATCGTTGTCCTTCTTATCATAATTCTAAATAAAACATGGACATACTCCAGTGTGATACCCACCTACAGGTATTAGTCAATCACTCTTAGGCTCCTAGGAACATGACTACTAGGTATGCACTCAGTGGAATATGGCACATCTCCATGATACCTCCTAAGCCTAGTGTGACTAATCTAGCTTAGTTGTCCATAGTCAACCACTCCAATAAATTTGGTAGCCAATAATCATTCACTAATCACCAAAATCTACAGTGCCCTTGCAACCATCAAACAATAAAAGATGTATTAGACCTCTATGTCACTTATAATCAAATATATTCTTTTTAAAATTTTAATAAAATCAAACCTAATCTACCTTAATCTATCCATTACCAACCAATTTCACCTATTCTTAGCCTACTTGGCCATTTTAGTGCTTAATCTATCAACCCAAACCATAAACATACTATTTTAACCAATTTCTTGCATTTTAATACTATACAAGCCACATAGTTACATACTAAGTTGACCAAATAGTACTAGGTCAACCTTGTAGACTTAATCAACTAAGTCAACCCTGTATTTATCCCTTAATACTAAGTTGGCAGAGTGGATTAATCAACTAAGTCAACACAAGGGTACTAAGTCATCACTCTACCTAAACAAACTAAGTTGACCCATACCTACCAAGTTGGTAATGTCAAAACAATATTCTTAACCTACTAGGTCGATAGGGTCAACCTAGTTGGTTCAAACTACCAACTCTTTACCTTACTTGTAATAAATGCCTTTGACATTTATTACTCTGATTCCTTTCAACCCATTTCCTCATTTAGACTCTAGTGCCTTACAAAATTATTGGGGTCCATTCTAGTTTTTAAAAATGGTCTAAATTACAAACTTCAATACAATACTTACTTTCCAAAAAAATACTCAAATAAGTTTGAAATTCTTAGTTGCCTACTTGTGTTGCACTCACTGCGGCTACTAGGCATCCTCCTCATCTCAACTATCTTCTCCTCACCAACTTGACTCTTTCAGATCTTTTTAATCTCTCATAGCTCTAGTTTTCTCTCCAAATAATTCAAACAATAACAAATGATTTTCTTTTCACCCTATTTAAAGTTACTATTCACAATTATTTACCTTTCAAATATTTACCATCAGATTCTTTATTTTGATCATATCTTTGTTTTTACTTATTCATTTTTTGAATTGTAAAAAGTTTTTAAATAGTGACATCATAGAGAATATTTTCCACTATTATATGCCTATATTCTATTTTTTTTATTTTTCACTAATCTCTAAAGGTTCACCTAATGTTCCTTATATTGGACGCCTTCACATATCTCATCATCTCCTTCTTTATCTACAACACTAAGGTAAGTAAAGCTATGTGTTTTTCAATTTTATCATTTCATTTATCTTATTTGATCCTTATTACATTTTACTTAGCATCAATGTTATGTGTCATCATGTTTTATTCTTGAAACATCATCCTATGTTGCACTTACATGACATATGATGAGTTTTTAGTGGGGCATATGTATAGACATAATATTTTAAAAAACTTATCAATTAATGATTCTCTCTATCTTGTAGGAATCCATCAAGTCTCAATCTCTCTAAGTGAATGCCTAAAGGGATTTATTAGGAAAGAGGTGGGCAGACCATTGGTACTTTGTAGGATTATTGTCCCTTTTTCCACTTGTTATCTACATACTTATCTCCTAAAAACCATTTCCCTAAGATTTTTATTCTCTTGTATACTCCTCCAATCATTTCCCACCTTCTATCCCTCTTTTCCTAACCTAAAAACACTTTCAAAATTTCAAAGTACTAGGTCAACTGGGTTGACCTTGTACTCTTATTGGTGAAATTCATTTAGGGTCTAGGTCAGCTCTTGGCCGACCTAGCCAATGACTTGGTGAATTTTTGTCAATATTAGTACTAGGTCAAATGGTTCAACCCTTTCAGCCAAAATTTTTAGAAGGGATTAGGGTTAAATCCACCTATTTATACAAGATCATTTTTCCATTATTTAGAGAAGATAAGAGGTAAGACCTATTGCGTATCTGCTTCTCCACCATTCTACTTGAAGAGAAAGCTTAGGGTTTCATACTTTCCTTGGAGATATAAATCTTGTCTTATGGAGAATTATTTTGGATGCATTGATAGGTTGTGTATCCTATAGGCAATTTATCATTGTCATCCATATACATACTACAAGAACATCTTGTGAAGCACTTTGGCTAAGGGAGAGATTGAGGCTCGATGGGTTCATCTTCAAAGGTAAGTATTATTAAATTTGTTCCTCCTTTATAATAGTAGATAAATATGCATTTTTACTTATCTTCTATGGATTAGGATTTTGAATACATTTATTTGAGTATATGTCATCTATGCATGTTTACTTTTTTTGTTTACTATACCCACTTTCTACCACAAGCCTTGGTGAGCACTAAATTAAACTTTACTTTACTTGTTATTAGTATAGTGAATATAAAAAAATAGGTCTTAGATAGGGTTATTGCATGGTTTTGATTGAATAAATGTTTTATAAACCTCCCTATTATTATTATTGTGATAAAATATCCCCTAATTGGGTCTAGTAGATCCACATATTTTTTATATTCACGATTATCTAATGTATCCCCAATTGGAAGTGTAAGTATGATCTATCTTTTTTGAGATAGGATTGATTTATAGATATGATACATTTGTAATTTAATACATTGGCAAAGCACCTGACACCTTTATTTCTATGGGATTGTGAAGTGAGTAGATAGTCCCCAATACCAAGCTAGTACCATTACCAACATAGATCCCTTTCAGCCTAAATGTTCTAAAACTATCCATAGATTGCTTTCTAGTTCCCTACTTTCAGCCAACTTCCCTATCACACTTAAAATAACACTTTATAATCTAATAACATTTAGGATGACCACTTAGGTAGCATTTACTTTTGAAGTTGATTGCTCACTCTTTGCTCATTATATGTTGTATTGCAAAAACTTGAATTAGCTAGCATTGGGGTAAAGTTTTGTGTTGTGTGCCTCAATTAGATCATTCTCATTGATCTAATTTATTGTGTGTTTCATTCCATTTCTCTCTTTAAAAGTATATTTTAATTGTTTTCCTATTTCAGTACACTATCGTTCTATTTGACATAGTCTCTTATAGACTATCTATTTTCCATGTCTATGGTACTGCGTCAACCTGGTTAACCTAGTATTCTTTTTTACCTCTCAAGATACATTACTAAGTCAACCTTGTTGAATCTATATCTTTATCAAGATATTATCTATCCCAAGTTACAGTACTAGGTCAACCCTATCGACTTTGTATCCTTATTTTCTTAGTTTTCATACCCTATTTCCAGTACTAGGTAGACCCAGTCGACTCTATAGTCTTATCTATCTCTTTGTATTTCCTTGATTTTGAATCACCTTTTCCTTTCTTAATCCCCCTCCTTCATCATGAACTTCATATTTAAAGATAACACTGAGTTGAATTCAATATATATGATCAGTCTTACACACCCTAATAGGTTCTCCCATAAGCATCTTGTGGCTCTTATCCTAGATGAAATCAATGTTTATATATCCACTCACACAAAAAATTATGGGACCCCTCCTCATTCTTATTTGCTTCACAATCCTCTCTTCTCACTTAAATATCAACTCGAATTAGAGTATACACCAAAAATGCTCTTCTTCATCTCTGAGTTTTCTCAACATTGAGGAAAGGATCCCTATACCATTTACCAAATCATGATAAGTGGTCAAGTTTAAGAGCCTCATTCATCTTCTCCCATGTTATCACACATATTTAGGGATATTATCTTCTTTTATTCTCATCCTCTTCCCTCTATTTTTACTCCTTATACCATGACTTCTCCTTCTTCTTTGACTTCATCTACTTCAATGCCTAGCATCTCTATTAACATGGTAGGTTATACATATTATGGGCCTTTTCCAAGACCCACTCTTCTCAATTTTTCCACTATTGCATCATCTGATACCCATTATAATCATTCCTCTAGTGATGCTTCTTTTCATCTCTTTACTAGTCCATCTTTTACCACATAAGAAAAGTATGTCACTAGTGCCTCACTTACCAATAGTTCTTCTGAGAGATCCTACTAACACTCATAGTGGTACCCAAGCCACTAATTTTAAATTTAATGCCTCAAATAATGTCAATAATGCAACCTAAACCCGTCAACTCCTATTATAACCCCTTAATCAAATGAATGATTTTCACGCTAACAATGCACATCAAATGATGAAAATGTAGAATCACCTTATCCATAATCAAACCCACCCTGAACATATGCCATGGGGCATGCATAACCAAAATGTTCCCCCACCTCCTCTTCGGGATTCCCATGGTAATATTATCTTTCAACCTCCTCTTATCAACAAGACAATCAAGCATCTTCAAAATGAGTCTCTTACATCTCAAATTGCTAATATCAATATCATAGGAGTCACCCCTACCATTTCTTACAATGGACCAACTAATCCTACTCTTCATCTAATTTTTTTTGTAAATCCATATAATGACTAGTTCTAAGGTAAATAATTCTTCCACTCACTACTATTCCACCTCTAGGTTGTTTACAAAACTTAATACCCTACGAATCATGCCTTAGACTAAACCTTTTTTATTGATCCTAAAATATTAGATGTTACCTCGTATGTTTCCCTAGTGTGCATAAAACCCACATCAAAAATATGAAGCATGAGACAAAATCAGTGAAGATGAAAAAAATGAATGTTACTTGACTCAATTTGGTTTACCTGATATATGGTAGTTATTTCACTCATTTATCCCACATACATGGTAGAGTCATCATATAGTAAAGATGTTGAGATCACAACATAAAATATAAGCTCTATAATATCAATGCATCTATTGTGTGCTTCATATTAGGGTCATGGTGTATGACAACAATATAAAAATACCAAATCAACCTATTTACTCTTCAAATAAACTTAATTAGATACAATGGATATCCACAGTTTCCTATTAAAATGGAATCAATAGATAAAGTGGTTTAAGTTTTTGCTAAATAAAAATATTTAGAGATAATTTATAAGTTTTGTTAAATAAAAATATTCACAAATGGGTTATTTGGATGGTTCAACTTTAAAATATGACAGTACATGGGATTTAGACAAAGTTTTTCAATTTAGTAGTTCAATTAAATCAATCTACTTTCCAAATTGATCTCATTCCTAATTTTTGAGGATGTTGGGTTTTTTTGGGGTTAAATTACCCAATTTTGTTTAAAATAACTGTATAACAAAGACTTGTTAATGTCTACTTCCATTTTATTTTGAATCTACCATGCTAAAGCTATTATAATGAATTCTCTAATGATAGAAACAATATATTTTGAGTTATATACCAGTGTGAAAATAAATTGAGTTTGTTAGCTACATTGATTTTTTTGTTTGGGTGTATTGGTATTTGAGTATCATAGGATTTTGAACATTGGTTGCTTGATTTTAGTTATTTTGGGTAGTCATGGCAATAAATCATCTAAGAAAACATTCCAGTAAATAGTATCCAAGCTACATGGGGGGAAAATTAAAGTATTATGAAACGATATAAATATGTAGTCACTTTCATGAATACATTAGCCAAATATTAATAGCTCACCCATTAATTAATATAACATAAAGGATTGTTTTATATGTAATTTATTCCTCTTTTTGTAATAGGAATTTCCATGTACCAATAAACCCATATTAGGAAAGTCCAACTACATGAGTATGCTATGCACTTACTCTGATATCAAGTTAAATAGTTTGGAATCCATCAACACTTTCACTAATTCATATTAAACCTAATGATATGACATTGAATCCAATAATATTCTAGATTATTTGAAAAAAACATTTAGGACAACTTAGGAATCATAACTCTAGACTTGTGCCAACATATAACACACTTACTTGATGCAAGTATTGTGGTTCAACTAATGCATTTTAGAAAAACATATAGAGGTACAATTTAATTTTGGTACAAGTGCATAAATGAAATAATTGATATGATCACACAATTGAGATCCATAATATCATTATTCACCTTGTGTGCATCAGCCATTAAGTGGCCATATCTACATAAAATTATGTTAGTGGTCCCTCTAGTCCTCATAAAAAAACAACTGTCATTGGAGACATCACAACCTAATTTCTAGCTACATCTTGCATCTTCATACCCAAATAAAACATTTTCAATCTTCCATGAATAAATAGTGGATAAACATCTCCACAACAAGGAATACTAGTATTGGTATTGATATTCAAAATATCTTTCATTACTCTTAATACATAATAATAATAATATTAATAAAATACATACACAATCATTATTATTTATTTTATTTTTTGTAAACATGTATGAATGGAAATATAGGTAATTTGTACAAATCTATATATTTTTGTGGTTACAAAATGCACCCACATTGGACACACTACACTGAGAAGACCCTATTCAATTAATTTATGTAAATGTATTATTTGACCACTAGGTAAAAGCATGGAACCTATACAACACTAACAATATAAATGATATAATACACCATTTAAATATTGACAATATATTCTTTCTCACTACAAATAAAAATTTTAATTCCATTGCTAAAAATGATTTTGATGATTTTATAAATAAAGTTCAACATCGCACCAAATGTAGTGAGTCTACATGATTACAGAAAAAGGGCACTATTTTAGAATGCATATATAAAGACCCTGTGTCTAGTAAAATAAAATTCAAGCATGATCATTGATAAGGATAGAGGAAGGCCACAAAACATTCCTTTTGACTTGTAACAATGAATGAGTGACCATCCACAATGAAATCGTGCTTTCAATATGGCATGCAAATAAGTTTATTGACACTCAGTTGTCTCCCACCACACTATGCTTAAATCTATAACAAAGTATGAGAAAAAATCTTAAAAAAATATGAAAGATACAACCATATGATAACTACAATATTGGCTAAAATTATAATATAAATCCCTATAATGGTTTCATACAATAAGTTTCTCATAGATAATATTATCGATCGTGACATAGTTACACAAAAGACATGCCACATGCTATAAAAGCTCCTTCTAATAGTCTGTATCTTAATATTTTCTACCCTATCTATTGGCAAACAAATATTAAATGTATTTTTTAAATCACATAAAAGGAAGGAAAACTACTATCCTTCATTGATGCATATATAAATCACCCTTAATTTCTAGATGCATTATCACTAATTGAGGCCACATGATCATGGTATTCAAATAAGTAAAAGAAAACTAATTAGTGGGGAAATAAAAAAATTCAACCAATTCTTTTCATATTCTATCATTTATATTTTATTCTTCCTATTGATTCACCATCATATGAATCTTTCTATTGAGTGGTGCTCTTACTTTACACACTGTTCTTTAACATTATGATGGATATTGGTTTAACTAGGCAAATAATAAATTGGATACAATGCATAAAAAACAGATGTTTAAATCATTAAACATGCCAATTGTAGTAAGTAGAGAAGAAAAAAATAAATAACATGACACACCTAATGAAAATAATATTCAAATTGAGCCAAATATGCTTCTATGTAAAGGATAAAAGATTATGTTGACATTATTCTATGGGTGAAAGCAAGGTTAATTAAGGGAGACATCGAAGATATTGTTTACATTATATACAACCCATATTATATTCTTTATGTGCATATGGTTGTTTCCTCAAAATATACTCTTTTACCTCATCGAATATTTACAATCCTATTATCAAATGCCTATCAAAATGGCATGGGCTCTGACCATACATAAAGTACAAGGAATGACTCTCAATTAGGTAACAATTGATATTGGCAACATTAATTATCAATGGTTGACCTTCACTAATATATAAAGAATACACTCAATGTATGACATGAATATCTCCCATGCATTTATATTCAACTATTATGTAATAATGAATAATAGTGAATATGTAAACCTTAGAAAATAGAGAAACCAAACTCAATGTAATACCTCTTCCACAACATTTACGACAAATATAAAAAATTTCAATAAACACAAAAAATGCATTTCACAAAATGTATTTCATCCATTATTACTGTTCTACCATTTCAAATGAATAATCATTTAAAAATAAAAATGTTTACCCAAAGTTAAATTTATGTCCCTTTCAACATAACGTGCACCAACAGGGCATCTACTAGTCTAGTTTCTACTTGGGCATTAATGTTCCCTCCCAATGACCTACCCTACACCCATAACTTATAATTGGTGGAGAGGAACTATGCTAATGACCCACCCTAACCAATCCATATGTCTATGTGTGTGAATTTATTAGTGTTTAAAAACTTAAACATAAGTCTTATTTTTTTGAATAATTATTATGCCAATTGGCATTCTACAATGGTAGCCTAGGGTGGTGTTAGACTACAATGTTCATGAGATGTTAACAATCAATGGTCAATTTAAATTTAATGTCTGGTTGACCATCATATTAGATATTTTAGACCTTAAATTTCATGTCCATTTGACCGTCATATGGTTTTTTTCTTCTTGTTTGAAGAAGTTGATGAAAAATTCATAAAATCTTGGGTATATAGTGGAGTTTGGAGCTTGTTTTTGTTTCAAAGGGATTTTTTTGATCCTAATAGAACAGTGAAATTAGATTGAGATAATCTATCACTAATTAAAAGGGTTTAGAAAAAAATAGAATACCAAATCCAAAAGTCCCTTGAGATTAATATCTCTCCACATTTTTTTCATTGAAAAGTACACTTCTATTAATTTAGATGAAAAATTATAGTACAATGCTATTCATACAAAAAGGGGTAAAAAAGTCACACCCTAGAAGCCAAACTGAGCTAAGAGAGACTTGGGAGAAACTAACTTCTAAAATAAAAAGGTCACAACCTGTTAGGAACCCACGTAAGCACAACTGATTACCATATACCAGCAACTAACATGCGGAATTAACCAGAAGTAACAAGTAACTAGAATTCAAAAATAACACAGAATATGACAGACAATACACAACTTGTATTAATACTCATCCAAAAAAGAATACAATAAATAAGATGCCACTTCCTCTTCACACCTCTCAGAGGCTTCCCACACCTCAAGTGTACAGTAATTCTTTCCTCAAAGCTCTCTCTCTTACGGTCCCAACACACAACTCAAACACAGAGTTGGTGTTCAACTCCAACCAGTCAAAATCCACTACTGCCAGTACACCAGTGCTCCACACACACCACAAGTGCTCCACACACTCCACAAGTTCTCCACACACTCCAAGTAGATCTCCCCTAAACTTGCAACAACCTGCAACTCAAACGATCTTACTTATGGAAGGAACTACCTTGCCTTCCTCTTTGCTCAATAACCAAGTACACACCGTATTCCAAGTAGATCTCTCTTGATCTTGCTACCTGCTGTGTTGCTGTCCTCCCTGATCTTGCACCCCTGCAAATCAATCTAGTTTTGCACACCTACAAACCTAGATCCTGCACACACATACACCTACAGATCAATGATCTTACTTACCATGCAGATCTCCTACCGTAGCCATGCACACCTGCTGACCAAGATCATACATACATGAAGAACCCCTCTGATTCTCCAAACCAGTACCCACACTTGGCACTGTGGCACTAGGAAGAACACACCATGCTCTCTTCACACAGAGAAGGAGCTAATATTTGCTCTCGTACTCTCTATCACAAATTACAATACAGCCCATGAGTGTATTATATAGATCTCATGTAAACAATAATTAGACACCTAATTACATTAATTAGATCCGTAGCTCGAGACTATAACTAGCCCTCAACATGCAAACACCCTGTTCATTAACAAACTATCTGTGAAACTACTAGTTCTGAACCGTACAGGTGACTGACGTTGGTCCCTGTCTGCCTAGAGGTGACCAACGTCAGCCGACTTTTGACCGACGTCAGTTTCTCTTCTATCTGCACCTTGCCGACATCGGTTGGCCTGACCGACACCGGTGTCTGTGACACTCAGCAACCTCCTCCCCTATTTGCATTAGTGAAGATTTTAGCTCCACAACCTAACAATATCCCACTTGAAGATAAACAGTTGTACTGTACCTATACTTATACTTGTACCCCATCTAATTTGTTTCCTAGCTTGTATCCCTCTTCAAGCTCAATCCTGAAGACCAACCACCACACAACTTGTGGTGCACCTCCTGTCATTTGAGTAACCTAGCACATCTAAACCTACAACCCCATGTAATGAAGTCTTGACCCTGCATAGCATGAATCCCTACTGCTGGTCCCTCTCAGATACCTGAGAACCCACTTCCCTTAATTAGCTCCTAACTCTCTAACAGCTCCCACTACTGTGGAAAACTCGGGTCTATACCAGACCTCATGTGATTTCAGACACTAAACTATCCAACCCTTGGTGTGCTCTGATTTTGCATCCTGCATATTGAACATCACTAACACTTGATTCACATCAGCTCCCACTGGAGACAAAATCACCCTGTGATCTTTCATGTCTCTCATGCCAAAGAATTTTGCTGCTCCAAATTCCTCATGACATGCCACTAAACTTAACCTTACCCTTAGCTCAGTAAAACCCTATATGTCTGAACCTACAAGCTAGCATACCATCCACATACAGTAATAGGATAATGTTGCAATCATTATCCACTTGGTAAGGCAAACACAATGGTTACACTGACACTGATTAAAGCCCTGCTTTGTCATTCACCTGTCAAAACCTGTACCACTATCCTACAGCTTCCTCAAGACCATATGACCTGGCCTTCCGTCTCACATATCCATTCACTCTATACTTTAACTAAGGTATCCATTCATCTTGCATTGCTTTCATATGGGCTGGCAACCCTACCAAATCTCTCATTTGGTTCTGCATCATATTCCTGCTATGCTCCCACTATTTCTTGTATCCTTCCTACTCTGTAGTGAGCAACAAGTATAAAGAAGAGAAACAACAAATTTGAGGCTTACTTACCCTTTCAGTCCTCCATATGGGCATGTGAGACTCCTTGACAGCTTGTTATCCACCCAAAATTTGTTACAGTGACCGACCTCAGTGACCACACAATCTGCATCTGACCGACATCAATTCCATGCACCTATCCTGACTACTGACCCCACTGATGTCAGTGTCTACCTGCTACCGATGTTAGTCCTTATGACTGATGTCAGTCATACTGTCGCCGACATCGGTCCTCCTAACTGACGTCGATTTTACCCTGCCCGACACCACTGGCTCTAGTCTACAAATGACTGACATCGACACCTGTTTGTTCGACGCTGGTTCCTCCTGACTGACGTCGGTACCTGTGTTTGCCTGTGAGTGATGACTTTTTACCCGTGAGCTTTTTTTGAAACAAGTCACTGTCCAAACTATTTTGCTTAGAGTTACTCAACCTTCTTTACTAATCTTTGTCTGCCATCTCCTCCATAAACACCAAGGCTTTCCAGTTCTTAAGTCTGTCAAAAACATCTGACTCCCTATTAAGAACATGCATCTCCTTCTTGCTCATGTGACCAAGCCTATAAAGCCACGTCTCTGCAACAGAAGAAGAATCAGTAATACAAGCAAGTAGATAAAAAGTACCTTCTTTTTTACCATCAACTAATTCAAGTGCATCCATTGTGAGAGTTCTTGTGCATCTCTCATCACCCAACTTCTCTGAAGAAATTAGCCTTCTCTTCAGAACTAGGTCTTGCATGACCTCCTTCAACACCCATCTGTTGGTCGCCTACAATTTCAGCTTCAATTCCCCTTTGCCAATTCTTTGGCAAGGCACACCAGCCCCTAAATAAATCTTTCCAAAGTCTCCAAAGACCTTAACATGGAAAAATACTCTATTTCAGACTGCATGGAAAGAGGCAATAGAATCTATAAAACAAGATTCTACTTTATCCAAAAAATATATCAGAGCAACCTGTGCAACAACACTTGTAACATTTACTTCTTCAATTCCTTCATGCTAATCTTCTACCAAACAACAATATTCTTTTCCCTACTCTTTCTTTCCATAAGACCGTAATTGACCATTCATGCTTTTCGATTCCTCCATTCTTAGCTTAATTTCTTCTGTCATTGCTATACTCCCACTCAATCAAAAACCCCTGAGAGTGCCCTGTAACCAAACACAAACCTGCTGCCTACAACCTTAGCTCTGATACCAACTATTAGGAACCCATGGAAGCACAACTGATTACCATATACAAACAACTAACATGCAAAATTAACCAAAAGTAACAAGTAACTAGAATTCAAAAATAACATAGAATATGAGAGACAATACACAACTTGTATTAATACTCATCCAGAAAAGAATACAATAAAGAAGATGCCACTTCTTCTTCACACCTCTTAGAGGCTTCCCACACCTCATGTGTATAGTAATTCTTTCCTTAAAGCTCTCTCTTATGGTCCTAACACACAACTCAAACACAGAGTTGGTGTTCACCTCCAACCAGTCAGTATCCACTACTACCAGTACACCAGTGCTCCACGCACTCCACAAGTGCTCCACACACTCTGAGTAGATCTCCCCTAAACTTGAAACAACCTGCAACTCAAGTGATGTTACTTATGTAAGGAACTACCTTGCCTTCCTCTTTGCTCAATAACTGAGTACACACCGTACTCCAAGTAAATCTCTCATGATCTTGCTACCTGTTATGTTGTTATCTTCCCTGATCTTGCACCCCTGCAAATAAATCTGATTTTGCACACCTACAAACCTAGATCCTACACACACATACACCTACAGATCAATGATCTTACTTACCATGCAGATCTCCTAGTGTAGCCATGCACACCTACTGACCAAGATCATATATACATGAAGAACCCCTCTGATTCTCCAAACTAGTACCCACACTTGGCACTGTGGCATTAGGAGGAACACACAATGCTCTCTTCACACACAGTAGGAGCTAATATTTGCTCTCTTACTCTCTAGCACAAATTACAATACAGCCCGTGAGTCTATTATATAGATCTCATGCAAACAATAATTAGACACTTAATTACAATAATTAGATCCGCAGCTCAAGACTATAATTAGCCCTCAACATGCAAACACCCAGTTCGTTAACTAACTGTCTATGAAACTGGCAGTTCTAAACGACATAGGGGATTGACGTCAGTCCCTATCTGCCTAGAGGTGACTGATGTCAACTGACTTTTGATCGACATCAGTTTCTCTTTTATCTGCACCTTATCGATGTTAGTTGACCTGACTGACACCGGTGTCTGTGACACTCAGCAACCTCCTCCCTTGTTTGCATCAATGAATCTTTTAGCTCCACAACCTAACAATCTCCCACTTGGAGACAAATAGATGTACTATACCTGTACTTGTACCCCATCTAATTTGTTTCTTGGCTTGTATCCCTCTTCAAGCTCAATCTTGAAGACCAACCACCACACAACCTGTGGTGGACCTCCTTTCATCTAAGTAAACTGCCACATCCAAACCTACAAACCCATGTAGTGAACTCCTGACCCTGCATAGCATGAATCCCTACTGTTGGTCCCTTTCAAATACATGAGAATCCACTTCCCTGAATTAGCTTCTAACTCTCTGATAGCTCCCACTATTGGGGAAAACTCAAGTCTATACAAGACTTATGTGATTTCAGACACTGAACTGTCCAGCCCTTGGCATGCTCTGATTTTGCATTCTGCATATTGAACCTCACTAACACCTAATTCACATCAGCTCCCACTGGAGACAAAATCACCCTGTGATCTTCCATGTCTCTCATGCCTAAGAATTTTTCTACTCCAAATTCCTCATGACATGCCACTGAACTTAACCTTACCCTTAGCTCAGCAAAACCCTGTATGTCTGAACCTGCTAGCTAGCATACCATCCACATACAGTAACAGGATAATGTTGCAATCATTATCCACCTAGTAAGACAAACATAATGGTTATGCTGACACTGACTAAAACCCTGCTTTGTCATTCATCTGTCAAAACCTATACCACTATCTTGCAATTTCCTCAAGAACATATGACCTGGCCTTTCGTCTCACATATCCATTCACTCTATTTTTTAACTAAGGTATCCATTCATCTTGTAGTGCTTTCATACTGGCTGGTAACCTTACCAAATCTCCTATTTAGTTCTGCATCATATTCCTGCCATGCTCCCACTATTTCCTAGATCCTTCCTGCTCTACAGTGAGCAATGAGTATAAAGAAAAGGAACAATGAATTTGAGGCTTACTTACCCTTTCAGTCCTCCATATGGGCATTTGAGACTCCTTGACAGCGTGCTATCTACCCAAAATCTATTACAGTGACCGACCTCAGTCACCACACAGTCTGCATCCAACTGATGTCAGTTCCATGTGCCTGTCTTGACTACCAACCGCACCGATGTCAGTGTCTACCTACTACCGATGTCGATCCTTATGATCGACGTCAATCTTATTGTCATCGATGTCAGTCTTCCTGATCGACATCAGTCATACCTTGCCTGACACCACCAGCTCTGGTCTGCACATGAATGACATCGGCACCTGTCTGTTCGATGCTGGTTCCTCCTTATCGACGCCGATACCTGTGTTTGCCTATGAGTGATGACTTTTTACATGTGAGCTTTCTTCGAATCAAATCCCTATCCAAACAGCTCTGCTCAGAGTTACTCAACTTTATTTGCTGATCTCTGTCTGCCATCTCCTCCATAAACACCAAGGCTTTCCAGTTCTTAAGTCTGTCAAAGACATCTAACTCCCTGTTAAGAACATGCATCTCCTTCTTGCTCATGTGACCAAGCCTACAAAGCCACATCTCTACAACAGAAGAAGAATCAATAATATAAGCAAGTAGATAAAGAGTACTTACTTTCTTACTACCAACTAATTCAAGTGCATTCATTGTGAGAGTTCTTGTGCATCTCTCATCACCCAACTTTTTTGAAGAAATTAGCCTTATCTTTAGAACCAGGTCTTGCATGACCTCCTTCAAAACCCATGTGTTGGCTGCCTACAATTTCAGCTTCACTTCTCCTTTGCCAATTCTTTGGCAAGGCACACCAGCCCCTAAATAAATCTTTCCAAAGTCTCCAAAGACCTTAACATTGAAAATTACTCTATTTTAGACTACATGGAAAGAGGCAATAAAATATATAAAACAAGATTCTACTTTATCCAAAAAATATATCAGAGCATCCTATGCAACAACACCTGCAACATCTACTTCTTTAGTTCCTTCATGCTAATCTTCTACCAAACAACAATATTCTTTTTCCTGCTCTTTCTTTCCATAAGACCATAATTGACCATTCGTGCTTTTCAATTACTCCATTCTTTGCTTACTTTTCTCTACCGTTGCTATACTCCCACTCAATCAGAAACCCGTGAGAGTGCCCTGTAACCAAACACAAACCTACTCCTTGCAACCTTAGCTCTAATACCAACTGTTAGGAACCCACGAAAGCACAACTGATTATCATATACAAGAAACTAACATGCAAAATTAACCAGAAGTAACAAGTAACTAAAATTCAAAAATAACACAGAATATGAGAGACAATACACAACTTGTATTAATACTCATCTAAAAAAAATACAATAAAGAAGATGCCACTTCTTCTTTACACCTCTCAGAGGCTTCCCACACCTCAAGTGTACAGTAATTCTTTCCTCAAAGCTCTCTCTCTTATAGTCCGAACACACAACTCAAACACAGAGTTGGTGTTCACCTCCAACTAGTCAGTATCTACTACTGTCAGTACACCAGTGCTCCAAACACTCTACAAGTGCTCCACGCACTCCAAGTAGATCTCCCATGAACTTGCAACAACCTGCAACTCAAACGATCTTACTTATGTAAGGAACTACCTTGCCTTCCTCTTTGCTCAATAACCGAGTACACATCATACTCCAAGTAGATCTCTCATGATCTTGCTACCTGTTGTGTTGCTATCATCTTTGATCTTGCATCCCTGCAAATCAATCTGGTTCTGCACACCTGCAAACTTGGATCCTGCAGACACATACACCTGCAGATCAATGATCTTACTTACCATGCAGATCTCCTAACATAGCCATGCACACCTGCTAACCAAAATCATACATACATGAAGAACCCCTCTAATTCTCCAAACCAGTACCCACACTTGGCACTGTGGCACTAGGAGGAACACACCATGCTCTCTTCACACACAGAAGGAGCTAATATTTGCTCTCTTACTCTCTAGCACAAATTACAATATAGCCCATGAGTCTATTATATAGATCTCATGTAAATAACAATTACACACCTAATTACAATAATTAGATTCGTAGTTCAAGACTATAATTAGCTCTCACTATGCAAACACCCAGTTTGTTAACTAAATGTCTATGAAACTACCAGTTTTGAACCGCATAGGTGATCGACGTCGGTCTCTGTCTGCTTGGAGGTGATCAACGTTGGTCGACTTCTGACCAATGTCAATTTTTCTTCTATCTGCACCTTGTTGACGTCGATTGGCCTAACCGACGCCAGTGTCTGTGACACTTAGCAACCTCCTCCCTTGTTTGCATTAGTGAAGCTTTTAGCTCTACAACCTAACAATCTCCAAATTGGAAATAAATAGCTGCACTGTACCTGTACCTGTACCCCATCTAATCTTTTTTCTAGCTTGTATCCCTCCTCAAGCTTAATCTTGAAGACCGACCACCACAGAACCTTTGGTGCACCTCCTGTCATCTGAGTAACCTACCACATCCAAACCTACAAACCCATGTAGTGAAGTCCTGACCCTACATAGCATGAATCCCTGCTACTAGTCCCTCTCAGATACTTGAGAACCCACTTCCCTGAATTAGCTCCTAACTCTCTGACAGCTCCCACTACTGGAGAAAAATCAAGTCTATACAAGACCTCATGTGATTTCAGACATTGAACTATCCAACCCTTGGTGTGCTCTAGTTTTGCATCCTGCATATTGAACCTCGCTAACACCTGATTCATATCAGCTCCCACTGGAGACAAAATCACCTTGTGATCTTCCATATCTCTCATGCCAAAGAATTTTGCTACTCCAAATTCCTCATGACATGCCACTAAACTTAACCTTACCCTTAGCTTAACAACACCCTGTATGTCTGAACTTGATAACTAGCATACCATCCACATACAGTAACAAGATAATGTTGCAATCATTATCCACCTGGTAAGACAAACATAATGGTTACATTGACACTGACTAAAGCTCTGCTTTGTCATCCACCTGTCAAAACTTGTACCACTGTCCTACAGCTTCCTCAAGACCATATGTCCTAGCCTTCCATCTCACGTATCTATTCACTCTATTCTTTAACTAAGGTATCCATCCAACTTGCAGTGCTTTCATACCGGCTGACAACCCCACCAAATCTCATGTTTGGTTCTGCATCATATTCCTGCCATGCTCCCACTGTTTCCTGGATCCTTCTTGCTCTGTAATGAGCAACGAGTATAAAGAAGAACAATGAATTTGAGGCTTACTTATCCTTTCAGTCCTCCATATGGGCATTTGAAACTCTTTGACAGCTTGTTGTCTACCCAAAATCTATTACAGTGACCAACCTCGGTCACCACACAGTCTACATCTGACCGACGTCAGTTCCATGCACCTCTCCTGACTACCGACCCCACCGACGTTGATGTCTCTGCTGCAGACATTGGTCCTTGTGATCAACATCAAACTTACCCTGCCTGAAACCACTGGCTCTGGTCTGCACATGACCGACATTGGCACCTATCTATTTGATGTCGATTCCTCCTGACTGATGCCGATACCTGTGTTCACCTGTAGGTGATGACTTTTTACCTGCGAGCTTTCTTTGAATCAAATCCCTATCCAAACTGCTCTACTCAGAGTTACTCAGTCTTTTCCACTGATCTCTGTCTGCCATCTCCTCCATAAACACCAAGGCTTTCTAGTTCTTAAGTCTGTCAAAGACATATGACTCCCTGTTAAGAACATGATTCTCTTTCTTGCTCATGTGACCAAGCCTACAAAGCCATGTCTCCGTAATAGAAGAAGAATCAGTAATATAAGCAAGTAGATAAAGAGTACCTATTTTCTTACCACCAACTAACTCAAGTGCATCCGCTGTGAGAGTTCTTGTGCATCTCTCACCACCCAACTTCCCTAAAGAAATTAGCCTTATCTTTAGAACCAGGTCCTGCATGACCTCCTTCAACACCTATGTGTTGGTTGCCTGCAATTTCAGCTTCACTTCCCCTTTGCCAATTCTTTGGTTGGGCACACTAGCCCCTACATAAATATTTTCAAAGTCTCCAAAGACCTTAACATGGAAAAATACTCTATTTCAGACTACATGGAAAGAGGCAACATAATCTATAAAACAAGATTCTACTTTATCTAAGAAACATACCAGAGCATCCTATGCAACAACACTTGCAACATCTGCTTCTTCAGTTCCTTCATGTTGATCTTCTACCAACAAACAATATTCTTTTTCCTGCTCTTTCTTTCCATAGGACCGTAATTGACCATTCATACTTTGCAATTCCTCCATTCTTAGCTTACTTTCTTCTACCGTTGATATACTCCCACTCAATCAAAAACCCCTGAGAGTGCCTTATAACCAAACACAAACTTGTTCCCTGCAACCTTAGCTCTGATACCAACTGTTAGGAACCCATGGAAGCACAACTGATTACCATATACAAGCAACCAACATGCGAAATTAACTAGAAATAACAAGTAACTAGAATTCAGAAATAACACAGAATATGAGAGACAATACACAACTTGTATTAATACTCATCCAAAAAAGAATACAATAAAGAAGATGCCACTTCTTCTTCACACCTCTCAAAGGCTTCCCACACCTCAAGTGTACTGTAATTCTTTTCTCAAAGCTCTCTCTCTTACGGTCTCAACACAAAACTCATACACAAAGTTGGGGTTCACCTCCAACCAGTCAGTATCCACTACTGCTAGTACACCAGTGCTCCACGCACTCCACAAGTGCTCCACGCAATCCAAGTAGATCTCCCCTAAACTTGTAATAGCCTTCAACTCAAGCAATCTTACTTATGGAAGGAACTACCTTGCCTTCCTCTTTGCTGAATAACTAAGTACACACCGTACTCCAAGTAGATCTCTCATGATCTTGCTACCTGTTGTGTTATTGTCCTCCCTGATCTTGCACCCCTACAAATCAATCTGGTTCTGCACACTTGCAAACCTGGATCCTTGACACACATACACCTATATATCAATGATTTTACTTACCACACAGATCTCTTAACATAGCCATGCACACCTGCTGACCAAGATCATACATACATGAAGAACCCCTCTGATTCTCCAAACTAGTACCCACACTTTGCACTGTGGCACTAGGAGGAACACACCATGCTCTCTTCACACACAGAAGGAGTTAATATTTGTTCTCTAACTCTCTAACACAAATTACAATACAGCCAATGAGTATATTATATAGATCTCATGCAAACAATAATTAGACACCTAATTACAATAATTAGATCCGCAACTCGAGACTATAATTAGCCCTCAACATGCAAACACCCAGTTCGTTAACTAATTGTCTGTGAAACTGGTAGTTCTGAACCGCACAGGCGATTGACGTCAGTCCCTGTTTGCCTAGAGGTGACTGACGTCGACCAACTTTTGACCGATGTTGATTTCTTTTCTGTCTGCACCTTGCCGACATCGGTTGCCTTGACCAACGTCGGTGTCTGTGACACTCAGCAACCTCCTCCCTTGTTTGCATCAATGAAGCTTTTAGCTCCACAACTTAACAATCTCCCACTTGGAGATAAACAGTTACACTGTACCTATACATGTACCTCATCTAATCTATTTCTTGGCTTGTATCCCTCTTCAAGCTCAATCCTGAAGACCAACTACCACACAACTTGTGGTGCCCCTCTTGTCATTCGATTAACCTACCACATTCGAACCTACAAACCCATGTAGTGAAGTCTTAACCCTGCATAGCATGAATCCCTGCTTTTGGTCCCTCTCAGATACCTGAGAACCCACTTCCCTGAATTAGCTCCTAACTCTCTGACAACTCCCACTGCTAGGGAAAACTTAGGTCTATACCAGACCTCATGTTATTTCGGACACTAAACTATCCAGCCCTTGGTGTGCTCCAATTTTGCATCCTGCGTATTGAACCTTGCTAACACCTGATTCACGTCAGCGCCCACTGGAGACAATATCACCCTGTGATCTTCCATGTCTCTCATGCCAAAGAATTTCGCTGCTTAAAATTTCTCATGACATGCCACTGAACTTAAACTTACCCTTAGCTCAACAAAACCCTATATGTTTGAATCTGCTAGCTAGCATACCATCCACATACAGTAACAAGATAATGTTGCAATCATTATCCACCTAGTAAGACAAACACAATGGTTACACTGACATTGACTAAAGCCATGCTTTGTCATCCACCTATCAAAACCTGTACCACTATCCTGCAGCTTCCTCAAGACCATATGACCTGGCCTTCCATCTCACGTATCCATTCACTCTAATCTTTAACTAAGGTATCCATTCATCTTGTAGTGCTTTCATACTGGCTGGCAACCCTACCAAATCTCTTGTTTGGTTCTGTATCATATTCCTGCCATGCTCCCACTATTTCCTATATCCTTCTTACTCTGCAGTGAGCAACGAGTATAAAAAAGAGGAACAACAAATTTGAGGCTTACTTACCCTTTCAGTCCTCCATATGGGCATGTGAGACTACTCGACAGGTTGTTGTCCACCCAAAATTTGTTACAGTGACCGACTCGGTCACCACATAGTCTGCATCTGACTGACATCGATTCCATGCACCTATCTTGACTACCGACCCCACCGATGTCAGTGTCTACCTATTGCCGATGTCGGTCCTTATGACTGACATCAGTCATACTGTCACCGATGTCGGTCCTCCTGATCGATGTCGGTCTTACCCTGCCTGACACCACCGGCTCTGGTCTGCAAATGACCAACATTGACACCTATCTGTTCGACGTCGATTCCTCTTGACTGACGTCGGTACCTGTGTTCGCCTATGAGTGATGACTTTTTACTCCCAAGCATTTTTTGAATCAAATTCCTGTCCAAATTACTCTGCTCAGAGTTACTTATCCTTCTCCACTGATCTCTATCTAACATCTCCTCCATAAACACCAAGGCTTTAAAGTTCTTAAGTTTGTCAAAGACATCTGACTCCCTGTTAAGAACATGCATCTCCTTCTTGCTCATGTGACCAAGCCTACAAAGCCACGTCTCTGCAACAGAAAAAGAATCAGTAATATAAGCAAGTAGATAAAGAGTACCTACTTTCTTACCACCAACTAATTCAAGTGCATCTGCTGTGAGAGTTCTTGTGCATCTCTCATCACCCAACTCCCCTGAAGAAATTAGCCTTATCTTTAGAACCAAGTCTTGCATGACCTCTTTCAACACCCATGTTTTGGCCACCTACAATTTCGGCTTCACTTCTCCTTTGCCAATTCTTTGGCAAGGCACACTAGACCCTAAATAAATCTTTTCAAAGTCTCCAAAGACCTTAACATGGAAAAATACTCTATTTCAGACTGCATAGAAAGAGGCAACAGAATCTATAAAACAAGATTCTACTTTATCCAAGAAACATACCAGAGCATCTTGTGTAACAACACCTGCAACATCTACTTCTTCAATTCCTTCATGTTGATCTTCTACCAACCAACAATATTCTTTTCCCTGCTCTTTCTTTCCATAGGACCGTAATTGACCATTCGTGCTTTTCAATTCCTCTATTCTTAGCTTACTTTCTTTTGTCGTTGTTATACTCCCACTCAATCAGAAACCCCTGAGAGTGCCTTGTAACCAAACACAAACCTGGTCCCTGCAACCTTAGCTCTGATACCAACTATTAGGAACCCACGGAAGCATAACTAATTACCATATACAAGCAACTAACATGCAGAATTAACCAAAAGTAACAAGTAACTAGAATTCAAAAATAACACAGAATATGAGAGACAATACACAACTTGTATTAATACTCATCCAGAAAAGAATACAATAACGAAGATGCCGCTTCTTCTTCACACCTCTTAGAGGCTTCCCACACCTCAAGCGTATAGTAATTCTTTCCTCAAAGCTCTCTCTCTCTTACGGTCCCAACACACAACTCAAACACAGAGTTGGTGTTCACCTCCAACCAGTCAGTATCCACTACTGCCAGTACACCAGTGCTCCACGCACTCCAAGTAGATCTCCCCTGAACTTGCAACAACCTGCAACTCAAATAATCTTACTTATGGAAGGAACTACCTTGCCTTCCTCTTTTCTCAATAACCGAGTACACACCGTACTCCAAGTAGATCTCTCCTAATCTTGCTACCTCTTATGTTGTTGTCCTCCCTGATCTTGCACCCCTGCAAATCAATCTGGTTTTGCACACTTGTAAACCTAGATCCTACACACACATACACCTGTAGATCAATGATCTTACTTACCATGTGTATCTCCTAATGTAGCCATGCACAACTGCTAACCAAGATCATACATACATGAAGAACCCCTCTGATTCTCGAAACCATTACCCGCACTTGGCACTGTGGCACTAGGAGGAACACACAATGCTCTCTTCACACACAGTAGGAGTTAATATTTGCTCTCTTACTCTCTAGCACAAATTACAATACAGCCCATGAGTCTGTTATATAGATCTTATGCAAACAATAATTAGACACCTAATTGCAATAATTAGATCCACAGCTCAAGACTATAATTAGCCCTCAACATGCAAACACCCAGTTCGTTAACTAACTGTCTATGAAACTGGTAGTTCTAAACCACATAGGGGATTGACGTCAGTCCCTATCTGCCTAGAGGTGACTGAGGTCAGCCGAATTTTGATCGACGTCAGTTTCTCTTCTATCTACACCTTGCCAACGTCAGTTGCCCTGACTGACACCAGTGTCTGTGACACTCAGCAACCTCCTCCCTTGTTTACATCAGTGAAGCTTTTAGCTCCATAACCTAACAATCTCCCACTTGGAGATAAACAGTTGTACTGTACCAGTACTTGTACCCTATCTAATTTGTTTCCTAGCTTGTATCCCTCTTCAAGCTCAATCTTGAAGACCAAGCACCACACAACCTATGGTGCACCTCCTTTCATCCGAGTAACCTGCCACATCCGAACTTACAAACTCATGTAGTGAACTCCTGACCCTGCATAGCATGAATCCCTACTGCTGTTCCCTTTCAGATACATGAGAACCCACTTCCCTGAATTAGCTTCTAACTCTCTGACAGCTCCCACTGTTGGGGAAAACTTAGGTCTATACAAGACCTCATGTGATTTCAGACACTGAACTAGCCAACCCTTGGTGTGCTCTGATTCTGCATTCTGCATATTGAACCTCGCTAAGACCTAATTCACGTCAGCTCCCACTGGAGACAAAATCACCTTATGATCTTCCATGTCTCTCATGCCAAAGAATTTTGCTACTCCAAATTCCTCATGACATGCCACTGAACTTAACCTTACCTTTAGCTCAGCAAAACCCTGTATGTCTGAACCTGCTAGCTAGCATACCATCCACATATAGTAACAGAATAATGTTGCAATCATTATCCACCTAGTAAGACAAACACAATGGTTATGTTGACACTGACTAAAACCCTGCTTTGTCATCCATCTGTCAAAACCTGTACCACTCTCTTGTAGCTTCCTCAAGACCATATGACCTGGCCTTTCATCTCACATATCCATTCACTCTATTTTTTAACTAAGGTATCCATTCATCTTGCAGTGATTTCATACCGACTGGTAACCTTATCAAATCTCCCATTTAGTTTTGCATCATATTCCTGCCATGCTCCCACTATTTCCTAGATCCTTCCTGCTCTATAGTGAGCAACGAGTATAAAGAAAAGAAACAACGAATTTGAGGTGTACTTACCCTTTCAGTCCTCCATATGGGCGTTTGAGACTTCTTGACAGCGTGCTGTCTACCCAAAATCTGTTACAGTGACCGACCTTAGTCACCACACAGTCTGCATCTGACCGACGTCAGTTCCATGCGCCTATCTTGACTACCAAGTGCACTGACGTCAGTGTCTACCTACTGTCGACGTCAGTCCTTATGATCGATGTCGGTCTTACTGTCACCGATGTCAGTCCTCTTGATCGACGTCGGTCTTACGTTGCCCGACACCACCAGCTCTGGTCTGCACATGAATGACATTGGCACCTGTCTGTTTGATGCCAATTCCTCCTGACCGACGCTGGTACCTGTGTTCACCTATGAGTGATGAGTTTTTACCTGTGAGCTTTTTTTGTATCAAATCCCTATCCAAACTGCTCTGCTCAGAGTTACTCAGCTTTATTTATTGATCTTTGTCTACCATCTCCTCCATAAACACCAAGGCTTCCCAGTTCTTAAGTCTGTCAAACACATCTGACTCCCTGTTAAGATCATGCATCTCCTTTTTGCTCATGTGACCAAGCCTACAAAGCCACGTCTCTATAATAGAAAAATAATTAGTAATATAAGCAAGTAGATAAAGAGTACCTACTTTCTTACCACCACCTAATTCACGTGCATCCATTGTGAGAGTTCTTGTGCATCTCTCATCACCCAACTTCTCTGAAGAAATTAGCCTTATCTTCAGAACCAGGTCTTGCATGACCTCCTTCAACACCCATGTGTTGGCCACCTGCATTTTCAGCTTCACTTCCCCTTTGCCAATTCTTTGGCAAGGCACACCAGCCCCTAAATAAATCTTTCCAAAATCTCCAAAGACCTTAACATGGAAAAATACTCTATTTCAGACTACATGGAAAGAGGCAACAGAATCTATAAAACAAGATTCTACTTTATCCAAAAAATATATCAGAGCATCCTGTGCAACAACACCTGCAACATCTACTTCTTCAGTTCTTTCATGCTAATCTTCTACCAAACAACAATATTTTTTTCCCTGCTCTTTCTTTCTATAAGACCGTAATTGACCATTCATGCTTTTCAATTCCTTCATTCTTAGCTTACTTTCTTCTACCGTTGCTATACTTCCACTCAATCAGAAACCCTTGAGAGTGCCCTATAACCAAACACAAACCTGCTCCTTGCAACCTTAGCTCTAATACTAACTATTAGGAACCCACGGAAGCACAACTAATTACCATATACAAGCAATTAACATGTGAAATTAACCAGAAGTAACAAGTAACTAAAATTCAAAAATAACATAGAATATGAGAGACAATACACAACTTGTATTAATACTCATCTAAAAAAGAATACAATAAAGAAGATGCCACTTCTTCTTCACACCTCTCAAAGGCTTCCCACACCTCAAGTGTACAGTAATTCTTTCCTCAAAGCTCTCTCTCTCTTACGGTCCCAACACACAACTCAAACACAGAGTTGGTGTTCACCTCCAACCAGTCAGTATCTACTACTGCCAGTACACCATTGCTCCACGCACTCCAAGTAGATCTCCCTTGAACTCGCAACAACTTGCAACTCAAACAATCTTACTTATATAAAGAACTACCTTGCCTTCCTCTTTGATTAATAATCGAGTACACACCATACTCCAAGTAGATCTCTCATGATCTTGCTACCTGTTGTGTTGCTCTCATCCTTGATCTTGCATCCCTGCAAATCAATCTGGTTCTGCACACTTGCAAACTTGGATTCTGCACACACATACACCTGTAGATCAATGATCTTACTTACCATGCAGATCTCCTAATGTAGCCATGCACACCTGCTGACCAAGATCATACATACATGAAGAACCCCTCTGATTCTCCAAACCAGTACCCACACTTGGCACTGTGGCACTAGGAGAAACACACCATGCTCTCTTCACACACAGAAGGAGCTAATATTTGCTCTCTTACTCTCTAGCACAAATTACAATACAGCCCATGAGTCTATTATATAGATCTCATGCAAATAATAATTACACAATTACAATAATTAGATTCGTAGATCGAGACTATAATTAGCCCTCAATATGTAAACACCCAATTTGTTAACTAAATGTCCATGAAGCTAGTAGTTCTGAACTGGATAGGTGACTGACATCGGTCTCTATCTGCCTGGAGGTGACCGACGTCAGCCAACTTCTGACCAACATCAGTTTCTCTTCTGTCTGCACCTTGCCGACGTCGATTGGCCTGATCGACGCCGGTGTTTGTGACACTCAACAACCTCCTCTCTTGTTTGCATCAGTGAAGCTTTTAGCTCCACAACCTAACAGTCTCCCACTTAGAAATAAATAGCTGCATTGTACCTTTACCTGTACCCCATCCAATCTATTTCCTAGCTTGTATCTCTCTTCAAGCTTAATTCTGAAGACCAACCACCACAGAACCTTTGGTGCACCTCCTATCATTCAAGTAACCTACCACATCCAAACCTATAAACCCATGTAGTGAAGTCCTGACCCTACATAGCATGAATCCCTGCTACTGGTCCTTCTCAGATACTTGAGAACTTACTTCCCCGAATTAGCTCCTAACTCTCTGATAGCTCCCACTGCTGGAGAAAACTTAGGTCTATACTAGACCTAATGTGATTTCAGACACTGAACTGTCTAGCCCTTGGTGTGCTCCAGTTCTACATCCTGCGTATTGAACCTCGCTAACACCTGATTCATATTAGCTCCCACTGGAGACAAAATCACCATGTGATCTTCCAAGTCTCTCATGCCAAAGAATTTTGCTGCTCCAAATTCCTCATGACATGCCACTAAACTTAACCTTACCCTTAGCTCAATAAAACCCTGTATGTCTGAACCTGCTAGCTAGCATACCATCCACATACAGTAACAAGATAATATTGCAATCATTATCTACCTGGTAAGACAAACACAATGGTTACACTGACACTGACTAAAGCTCTGCTTTGTCATCCACTTGTCAAAATTTGTACCACTATCCTGTAGCTTTCTCAAGACCATATGTCCTGGCCTTCTGTCTCACGTATCTATTCACTCTATTCTTTAACTAAGGTATCCATCTAACTTGCAGTGCTTTCATACTGACTGACAACTCCACCAAATCTCCCATTTGGTTCTGCATCATATTCCTGCCATGCTCCCACTGTTTCCTAGATCTTTCTTGCTCTGTAATGAGTAACAAGTATAAAGAAGAGGAACAATGAATTTGATGCTTACTTACCCTTTCAATCCTCCATATGGGTATTTGAGACTCCTTGACAGCTTGTTGTCTGCCCAAAATCTGTTACAGTGACCGACTTCGATCACCACATAGTCTACATCTTATCGACGTCAGTTCCATGCGCCTGTCCTAACTATCGATCCCACCGACGTCGATGTCTTTGCTACAGACGTTGGTCCTTATGATCAATGTCAGACTTACCCTGCCTGACACCACCGGCTCTGGTCTACACATGACTGACATCAGCACTTGTCTATTCGATGCTGTTCCTCTTGACTGATGTCGGTACCTGTGTTCACCTGTAGGTGATGAATTTTTACTTGCGAGCTTTTTTTGAATCAAATTCCTGTCCAAACTGCTATGCTCAGTGTTACTCAGCCTTCTCCACTGATATATGTCTGCCATCTCCTCCATAAACACCAAGGCTTTCCAGTTCTTAAGTCTGTCAAAGACATCTAACTCCCTATTAAGAATATGCATCTCCTTTTTGCTCATGTGACCAAGCCTACAAAGCCACATCTCCATAACAGAAGAAGAATCAGTAATATAAGCAAGTAGATAAAGATTACCTATTTTCTTACCACCAACTAATTCAAGTGCATCCGTTGTGAGAGTTCTTGTGCATCTCTCATCACCCAACATCTCTGAAAAAATTAGCCTTATCTTTAGAACCAGGTCCTACATGACCTCCTTCAACACCCATGTGTTGGTTGCCTGCAATTTCAGCTTCACTTCCCTTTTGCCAATTCTTTGGCAAGATACACCAGCCCCTAAATAATTTTTTTCAAAGTCTCCAAAGACCATAACATGGAAAATACTCTATTTTGTTCTGCATGGAAAGAGGCAACAAAATCTATAAAACAAGATTTTACTTTATCTAAGAAATATACCAGAGCATCCTGTGCAACAACACCTGCAACATCTGCTTCTTCAGTTCCTTCATGTTGATCTTCTACCAACCAACAATATTCTTTTCTACTCTTTCTTTCCATAGGACCGTAATTGACCATTCATACTTTTCAATTACTCCATTCTTAGCTTACTTTCTTCTACTGTTGTTATACTCCCACTCAATAAAAAACCCCTGAGAGTGCCTTATAACCAAACACAAACCTACTCCCTTCAACCTTTGCTCTGATACCAACTGTTAGAAACCCATGGAAGCACAACTGATTACCATATACAAGTAACTAACATGCAGAATTAACCAAAAATAACAAGTAACTAGAATTCAAAAATAACACAGAATATGAGAGACAATACACAACTTGTATTAATACTCATCCAAAAAAGAATACAATAAAGAAGATGCCACTTCTTCTTCACACCTCTCAGAGGCTTCCCACACCTCAAGTGTACTATAATTCTTTTCTCAAATCTCTCTCTCTTATGGTCCCAACACACAACTCAAACACAGAGTTGGTGTTCACCTCCAACCAGTCAGTATCCACTATTGCCAGTACACCAGTGCTCCATGCACTCCACAAGTGCTCCACACACTCTAAGTAGATCTCCTTTGAACTTGAAACAGCCTTCAACTCAAATGATCTTACTTATGAAAGGAACTACCTTGCCTTCCTCTTTGCTCAATAACCGAGTACACACCATACTCTAAGTAGATCTCTCCTGATCTTGCTACCTATTGTGTTGTTGTCCTCCTTGATCTTGCACCCCTGCAAATCAATCTGGTTCTGCACACCTGCAAACCTAGATCCTTGACACACATACACCTACAGATCAATGATTTTACTTACCATGCAGATCTCCTAATGTAGCCATGCACACCTACTAACCAGGATCATACATACATGAAGAACCCCTCTGATTCTTCAAACTAGTACCCACACTTGGCACTGTGGCACTAGGAGGAACACACCATGCTCTCTTCACACACAGAAGGAGCTAATATTTGCTCTCTTACTCTCTAACAAAAATTACAATACAACCCATGAGTCTATTATATAGATCTCATGCAAATAATAATTAGACACTTAATTACAATAATTAAATCTATAGCTCGAGACTATAATTAGCTCTCAACATGCAAACACCTAGTTTGTAAACTAACTGTACGTGAAATTGGTAGTTCTAAACCACACAGGAAATCGACATCGGTCCCTATCTGCCTGGAGGTGACCGATGTTGGTCCACTTTTGATCGACGTCGGTTTCTCTTTTGTCTACACCTTGCCGACATCGGTTGCCTGATCGACGCCAGTGTCTGTGACACTCAGCAACCTCCTATCCTATTTGCATCAGTGAAGCTTTTAGCTCCACAACCTAACAATCTCCCAGTTGGAGATAAATAGCTATACTGTACCTATACTTGTACCCTATCTAATCTATTTTTTGGCTTGTACTTCTTTTAAAGCTCAATCTTGAAGACTAACCACCACTCAACCTGTGGTGCACCTTCTATCATCTGAGTAACCTGCCACATATGAACCTACAAACCCATGTAGTGAAGTCTTGGCCTTGCATAGCATGAATCCCTACTACTGGTCCCTCTTAGATACCTGAGAACCCAGTTCCCCGAATTAGCTTCTAACTCTCTGACAGCTCCCACTATTGGGGAAAACTCAGGTCTATACCAGACCTCATGTGATTTCAAACACTGAACTGTCCAGCCCTTGGTGTGCTCTAGTTCTGCATTTACATATTGAACCTTGCTAACACCTAATTCACATCAGCTCCCATTGGAGACAAAATCACCCTGTGATCTTCCATGTCTCTCATGCCAAAGAATTTCGCTGCTCCAAATTCCTCATGACATGCCACTAAACTTAACCTTACCCTTAGCTCAGCAAAACCCTGTATGTCTGAATCTGCTAGCTAGCATACCATCTACATATAGTAACAAGATAATGTTGCAATCATTATCCACCTGATAAGACAAACACAATGGTTACACTGACACTGACTAAAGCCCTACTTTGTCATCTTCCTGTCAAAACCTGTTCCACTGTCCTATAGCTTTCTCAAGACCATATGACCTGGCCTTCCGTCTCACGTATCTATTAACTCTATTCTTTAACTAAGGTATCCATTCATCTTATAGTGCTTTCATACCGGATGGCAACCCTACCAAATCTCCCATTTGATTCTAAATCATATTCCTGCCATACTCCCACTGTTTCCTGGATCCTTCCTGCTCTACAGTGAGCAACGAGTATAAAGAAGAGGAACAATGAATTTGAGGCTTATTTAACCTTTTATTCCTCTATATGGGCGTTTGAGACTCCTTGACAGCTTGGTCTCTACCTAAAATTTGTTACAGTGACTGACCTATATCACCACACAGTCTGCATCTAATCGACGTCAGTTCCATGCGCCTGTCCTGACTACTGACCCCATCGACGTCAGTGTCTCTACTGCTGACATCAATCCTTATGACCGACATCGATCTTACTGTCACAGATGTTAGTCTTCCTGATCGACGTTAGTCTTACCCTACCTGACACCAATGGCTCTAGTCTGCACATGACCGACATCAGCACCTGTCTATTCGACACCGATTCCTTCTGACCGATGTCGGTACCTGTGTTTACTTGTGAGTGATGACTTTTTACTCGCAAGCTTTTTTTGAATCAAATCCCTGTCCAAATTGCTCAACTCAGAGTTACTTAGCCTTTTTCACTGATCTTTGTCTGCCATCTCCTCCATAAACACCAAGGCTTTCCAGTTCTTAAGTTTGTCAAAGACATCTGACTCCCTGTTAAGAACATGCATCTCTTTTTTGATCATGTGACCAAGCCTACAAAGCCACGTCTCTGCAACAAAAGAAGAATCAGTAATATAAGCAAGTAGATAAAGAGTACCTGCTTTCTTACCACCAACTAATTCAAGTGCATCCACTGTGAGAGTTCTTGTGCATCTCTCATCACCCAACTTCCCTGAATAAATTAGCCTTATCTTCAGAACCAGGTCTTACATGACCTCCTTCAACACCCATGTGTTGGCCGCCTACAATTTCAGCTTCACTTCTCCTTTGCCAATTCTTTGGCAAGGCACACTAGCCCCTAAATAAATCTTTTCAAAGTCTACAAAGACCTTAACATGGAAAAATAATCTATTTTGGACTGCATATAAAGATGCAACAGAATCTATAAAATAAGATTCTACTTTATCCAAGAAACATATCAGAGCATCTTGTGCAACAACACCTGTAACATCTACTTCTTCTTCCTTCATGTTGATCTTCTACCAACCAACAATATTCTTTTCCCTACTCTTTCTTTCCATAGGACCATAATTGACCATTCGTGCTTTTCAATTCCTCCATTCTTAGCTTACTTTCTTCTACCATTGCTATACTCCCACTCAATCAGAAACCCCTGAGAGTGCCCTGTAACCAAACACAAACCTGCTCCCTGCACCCTTAGCTCTGATACCAACTATTAGGAACCCACAGAAGCATAACTGATTACCATATACAAGCAACTAACATGCAAAATTAACCAAAAGTAACAAGTAACTAGAATTCAGAAATAACATAGAATATGAGAGACAATACACAACTTGTATTAATACTCATCTAGAAAGGAATACAATAAAGAAGATGCCACTTTTTCTTCACACCTCTCAGAGGCTTCCCACACCTCAAGTGTACAGTAATTTTTTCCTCAAAGTTCTCTCTCTTATGGTCCCAACACATAACTCAAACACAGAGTTAGTGTTCACCTCCAACCAGTCAGTATCCACTATTGCCAGTACAACAGTGCTCCATGCACTCCACAAGTGCTCCACGCACTCCAAGTAGATCTCCTCTAAGCTTGCAACAACCTGCAACTCAAATGATCTTATTTAGGGAAGGAACTACCTTGCCTTCCTCTTTCCTCAATAATCGAGTACACACCCTACTCCAAGTAGATCTCTCTTAACCTTGCTACCTGTTGTGTTGCTATCCTCCCTGATCTTGCACCTCTACAAATCAATCTAGTTCTGCACACTTGCAAACCTGGATCCTGCACATACATACACCTGCAAATCAATGATCTTACTTACCATACAGGTCTCTTAACGTAGCTATGCACACCTACTGACCAAGATCATACATACATGAAGAACTCCTCTAATTCTCCAAACTAGTACCCACACTTGGCACTGTGGTACTAGGAGGAACACACCATGCTCTCTTCACACACAAAAGAAACTAATATTTGCTCTCTTACTCTCTAGCACAAATTACAATACAGCCCATGAGTCTATTATATAGATCTCATGCAAACAATAATTAGACACCTAATTACAATAATTAGATCTGCAGCTCGAGACTATAATTAGCTCTCAACATACAAACACCTAGTTTGTTAACTAACTATCTGTGAAATTGGTAGTTCTGAACCACACAGGCAACTGACGTCGATCCCTATCTGCCTGGAGGTGACCAACATCTATCGACTTTTGACCGATGTCAGTTTCTCTTCTATCTATACCTTGTCGATGTCAGTTGGCCTGACAGACGTCGGTGTCTATGACACTCAGTAATCTCCTCCCCTATTTACATCATTGAAGCTTTTAGCTCCACAACCTAACAATCTCCCACTTGGAGATAAACAGTTGTACTATACTTGTACCTGTACCCCGTCTAATCTATTTTTTGGCTTGTATCCCTTTTCAAGTTCAATCTTGAAGACCAGCCACCACACAACTTGTGGTGCACCTCCTGTCATCCGAGTAACCTACCACATTCAAACCTACAAACCCATGTAGTGAAGTCCTGGCCCTGCATAACATGAATCCCTACTGTTGGTCTCTCTTAGATACCTGAGAACCCACTTCCCCGAATTAGCTCCTAACTCTCTGACAGCTCCCACTACTGGGAAAAATTCAAGTTTATACCAGACCTCATGTGATTTCAGACACTAAACTATCTAGCCCTTGGTGTGCTCTAATTCTGCATCCTGCATATTGAATGCCGCTAACACCTGATTCACATCAGCTCCCACTGGAGACAAAATCACCCTGTGATCTTCCATGTCTCTCATGCCAAAGAATTTTGCTACTCTAAATTCTTCATGACATGCCACTAAACTTAACCTTACCTTTAGCTCAGTAAAACCCTATATGTCTGAACCTGCTAGCTAGCATACCATCCACATACAACAACAAAATAATGTTGCAATCATTATCCACCTAGTAAGACAAATACAATGGTTACACTGACACTGACTAAAGCCTTGCTTTGTCATCCACCTATCAAAACCTGTACCACTATACTGCAAATTCTTCAAGACCATATGACCTTGCCTTTCATCTCACGTATCCATTCACTCTATTCTTTAACTAAGGTATCTATTCATCTTGAAGTGCTTTCATACTGACTGGCAACCCTACCAAATCTTCTGTTTGGTTTTGCATCATATTCCTGCCATGCTCCCACTATTTCTTGGATCCTTCTTGCTCTGTAGTGAGCAACGAGTATAAAGAAGAGAAATAATGAATTTGAGGCTTACTTACCCTTTTATTCCTCTATATGGGCGTTTGAGACTCCTTTACATCTTGTTGTCCACCCAAAATTTGTTACAATGACCTATCTCGGTCACCACATAGTCTGCATTTGACTGACGTCGATTCCATGCACCTGTCCTGACTACCAACCCCACCAACGTCAGTGTCTACCTGCTCCTGATGTCAGTCCTTATGACCGACGTCGGTCCTCCTGATCGACGTCAGTCTTACCCTACCCAACACCACCAGGTCTGGTCTACACATGACTAACATCGGCACCTATCTATTCGACGCCGATTCTTCTAACTGATGTCGGTACCTGTGTTCGCTTGTGAGTGATGACTTTTTACCCATGAGCTTTTTTTTATTTAAATTCCTGTCCAAACTGCTCTACTCAGAGTTACTCAACCTTTTCCATTGATCTTTATCTGCCATCTCCTCCATAAACACCAAGGCTTTCAAGTTCTTAAGTTTGTCAAAGACATCTAACTCCCTGTTAAGAACATGCATCTCCTTCTTGCTCATGTGACCAAGCCTACAAAGCCACGTCTTTGCAACAGAAGAAGAATCAGTGATATAAGCAAGTAGATAAAGAGTACGTGCTTTCTTACCACCAACTAATTCAAGTGCATCCGCTGTGAGAGTTCTTATGCATCTCTCATCACCTAACTTCATTGACGAAATTAGCCTTATCTTCAGAACCAGGTTCTGCATGACCTCCTTCAACACTCATGTGTTGGCTGCCTGTAATTTCAGCTTCATTTCTCCTTTGCCAATTCTTTGGCAAGGCACACCAGCCATTAAATAAATCTTTCCAAAGTCTCCAAAGACCTTAACATGGAAAAATACTCTATTTTAGACTGCATGGAAAGGGGCAATAGAATCTATAAAATAAGATTCTACTTTATCCAAGAAACATACCAGAGCATCTTGTGCAACAACACCTACAACACCTGCTTCTTCAGTTCCTTCATGCTGATCTACTACCAACCAACAGTATTCTTTTCCCTACTATTTCTTTTCATAGGACCGTAATTGACCATTTGTAATTAACCATTTGTGATTTTTAATTCCTCCATTCTTAGCTTACTTTCTTCTGTCGTTGTTATACTCTCACTCAATTAGAAACCCCTGAGAGTGCCTAGTAACCAAACACAAACTTGCTCCCTTCAACTTTAGCTCTGATACCAACTATTAGGAACTAACAGAAGCACAACTAATTACCATATACAAGCAACTAATATGCGAAATTAACTAGAAGTAACAAGTAACTAGAATTGAAAAATAACACAGAATATGAGAGACAATACACAACTTGTATTAATACTCATCTAGAAAAAATTACAATAAAGAAGATGCCACTTCCTTTTCACACCTCTCAGAGGCTTTCCACACCTCAAGTGTACAATAATTCTTTCCTCAAAGCTCTCTCTCTTATGGTCCCAACAAACAACTCAAACACAGAGTTGGTGTTCACCTCCAACCAGTCAATATCCACTACTGCCAGTACACCAGTGCTCCACGCACTCCACAAGTGCTCCACGCACTACACAAGTGCTCCACGAACTCTAAGTAGATCTCCCCTGAACTTGCAACAACTTGCAACTCAAATGATCTTACTTATGGAAGGAACTACCTTGGCTTCCTCTTTGGTGAATAACCGAATACACATCGTACTCCAAGTAGATCTCTCCTGATCTTGCTATCTATTGTGTTGCTATCCTCCCTGATCTTGCACTGCTGTAAATCAATTTAGTTCTGCACACCTACAAATTTGGATCCTACACACACATACACCTGCAGATCAATGATCTTACCATGCAAATCTCCTAACATAGCCATGCACACCTACTGACCAAGATCATACATACATGAAGAACCCCTCTGATTCTCCAAACCAGTACCCATACTTGGCACTGTGGCACTAGGAAGAACACACGATGCTCTCTTCACACACAAAAGGAGCTAATATTTGCTCTCTTACTCTCTAGCACAAATTATAATATGTCCCATGAGTCTATTATATAGATCTCATGAAAATAATAATTAGACACCTAATTACAATAATTAGATCCACAACTTGAGACTATAATTAGCCCTCAACATGCAAACACCTGGTTTGTTAACTAACTGTTCGTGAAACTAGTAGTTTTGAACTACACAGGTGACCGACATCGGTCCCTATCTGCCTGGAAGTGACCAACGTCAGTTGATTTCTGATCGACGTCGGTTTCTCTTCTGTCTGCACCTTGTCGACGTCGATTGGCTTGACTGATGCTGGTGTCTATGACACTCAACAACCTCCTCCCTTATTTGCATTAATGAAGCTTTTAGCTCCACAACCTAACAATCTCCCACTTCGAGATAAACAGCTGCACTGTACCTATACTTGTACCCTATCTAATCTATTTTTTAGCTTGTATCCCTCTTCAAGCTCAATCTTGAAGACCAACCACCACACAACCTGTGGCGCACCTCCTATCATCTGAGTAACCTACCACATCTGAACCTACAAACCCATGTAGTGAAGTCCTAAACTTGCATAGCATGAATCCCTGCTGCTGGTCCCTCTCAGATACCTGAGAACCCACTTCCCTGAATTAGCTCCTAACTCTCTGATAGCTCCCACTACTGGAAAAAACTTAGGTCTATAACAAACTTCATGTGATTTCGAACACTAAACTTTCCAGCATTTGGTGTGCTTCGATTCTGCATCTTGCATATTGAACTTCACTAACACTTGATTCACATCAACTCCCACTGGAGACAAAATCACCTTGTGATCTTTCATGTCTCTCATGCCAAAGAATTTTGCTACTCCAAATTCCTCATGACATGCCACTAAACTTAACCTTACCCTTAGATCAACAAAACCCTATATGTCTGAACTTGCTAGCTAGCATACCATCCACACACAGTAATAGGATAATATTGCAATTATTATCCACCTGGTAAGACAAACACAATGGTTACACTGACACTGACTAAAGTCTTGCTTTGTCATCCACCTGTCAAAACCTGTACCACTGTCCTGTAGCTTCCTCAAGACCATATGACCTAGCCTTCTGTCTCACATATTCATTCACTCTATTCTTTAACTAAGGTTTCCATTCATCTTGCAGTGCTTTCATACTAGTTGGCAACCCTACCAAATCTCCCATTTGGTTCTGCATCATCTTCCTACCATGCTCCCACTATTTTCTGGATCCTTCCTGCTCTGCAGTGAGCAAAGAGTATAAAGAAGAAGAACAACAAATTTGAGGCTTACTTACCCTTTTAGTCCTCCATATGGGCATTTGAGACTTCTTGACAGCTTGTTGTCTGCCCAAAATCTGTTACATTGACCGACCTCAATCACCACACAGTCTGCATCTGATCGACGTCAGTTCCATGCACCTGTTCTAACTATCGACCCCACTGACGTCGGTGTCTATGCTATCGGCATCAGTCCTTATGACTGATGTCAGTCTTACCCTACCTGACACCACCGTCTCTAGTCTACACATGACTGACATCGGCACTTGTTTGTTTGAAGCCAATTCCTCCTGACTGACACTGGTACCTTTGTTCACCTGTGAGTGATGACTTTTTACCCGCGAGATTTCTTTGAATCAAATCTCTATCCAAACTGCTCTGCTCAGAGTTACTCAGCCTTCTCTACTGATCTCTATCTGCCATTTCTTCCATAAACACCAAGGCTTTTCAGTTCTTAAGTCTGTCAAAGACATCTAACTCCCTGTTAAGAATATGCATTTCCTTCTTGCTCATGTGACCAAGCCTACAAAGCCACGTCTCCGCAACAAAAAAAGAATCAGTAATATAAGCAAGTAGATATAGAGTACCTGCTTTCTTACCACCAACTAATTCAAGTGCATCCATTGTGAGAGATCTTGTGCATCTCTTATCACCCAACTTCCCTAAAAAAATTAGCCTTATCTTCAGAACCAGGTCTTGCATGACCTCCTTCAACACCCATGTGTTGGCCGCCTGCAATTTCAGCTTCACTTCCCCTTTGCCAATTCTTTGGCAAGGCACACCAGCCCCTAAATAAATCTTTTCAAAGTCTCCAAAGACCTTAACATGGAAAAATACTCTATTTTGGACTGCATGGAAAGAGGCAACATAATCTATAAAATAAGATTCTACTTTATCCAAGAAATATACCAGAGCATCCTATGCAACAACACCTACAACATCTACTTCTTCAGTTTCTTCATACTGATCTTCTACCAACCAACAATATTCTTTTCCCTACTCTTTCTTTCTATAGGACCGTAATTGACTATTCGTGCTTTTCAATTCTTTCATTCTTAGCTTACTTTTTTCTGTCGTTGCTATACTCCCACTCAATCAGAAACCCTTGAGAGTGCCCTGTAACCAAACACAAACCTGCTCCCTGCAACCTTAGCTCTGATACCAACTATTAGGAACCCACGGAAGCACAACTGATTACCATATACAAGCAACTAACATGCAAAATTAACCAGAAGTAACAAGTAACTAGAATTCAGAAATAACATAGAATATGAGAGACAATACACAACTTGTATTAATACTCTTCCAAAAAAAAAAAAACAATAAAGAAGATTCCACTTCTTCTTCACACCTCTTAGAGGCTTCCCACACCTCAAGTGTACAGTAATTCTTTCCTCAAAGCTCTCTCTCTTATGGTCTCAACACACAACTCAAACACAGAGTTCGTGTTCACCTCCAACCAGTCAGTATCCACTATTGCTAGTACACCAGTCCTCCACACACTCTACAAGTACTCCACGCACTCCAAGTAGATCTCTCTTGAACTTGCAACAACCTGCAACTCAAATGATCTTACTTATGGAAGGAACTACCTTGCCTTCCTCTTTGCTCAATAACCAAGTACACCCTATACTCCAAGTAGATCTCTCCTGATCTTGCTACCTGTTGTGTTGATATCCTCCCTGATCTTGCACCCCTGCAAATCAATTTGGTTTTGCACACCTACAAACATGGATCCTACACACACATACACCTGCAAATCAATGATCTTACTTACCATGCAGATCTCTTAACATAGCCATGCACACCTGCTGACCAAGATCATACATACATGAAGAACCCCTTTGATTCTCTAAACCAATACCCACACTTGTCACTGTGGCACTAAGAGGAACACACCATGCTCTCTTCACACACGAAAGGAGCTAATATTTGATCTCTTACTCTCTAGTACAAATTACAATATAGCCCATGAGTCTATTATATAGATCTCATGCAAATAATAATTAGACACCTAATTACAATAATTAGATCCGTAGCTCGAGACTATAATTATCCCTCAACATGCAAACACTTAATTCGTTAACTAATTATCCATGAAATTGGTAGTTCTGAACCACACAGGCGACCGACGTCGGTCCCTGTCTGCCTAGAAGTGACCGACGTCGGCCAACTTCTGATCGACGTCGGTTTCTCTTCTGTCTGCACCTTGCCGACATCAGTTGGCCTGACTGACACCGGTGTCTGTGACACTCAGCAACCTCCTCCCCTATTTGCATCAGTGAAGCTTTTAGCTGCACAACCTAGTCAATAACCATATTAATTTAACTCATGTAAACATCAATAAAAAAAGACAATGAAATAGTGCAAACAACAAGGAAAACACTAAGCAAAAACTATGAACATAGTGGTTGGTAGAGGAGGCAGACATAGAGGGTCATGAGGCTTCCCTCCCCAGCCATCCTAGGATGTGGGATATTTATCAATAGGCAGGGAGTTATAGTGATGAACTTTCTAGTTAGTATCATAATCATGTTACATTTGAGAATCCTAGCGGGTAGGAGAGACGACTAGCTCTAGATATAACTTGTCCTATGGAGGGGTTCTCCACCTGGCCCCCTCGCGCCCTCGTCCCGCCCACTCCACCATCACTATCTCTACCTTTATTATATCCTCTCACAAGATATGGAAAGTGAGAGTGAGGATAATATCTCTTCCATATTTGAGACCTTAGACTGTGATAGCAGTGGTACCTCCCCCACATTTATGACCCCCAAGAGGAGAGTGGTGAGGTGAGGGATTAAGAGGCTCACTACTAACTGAACATGGAGAATTATCCCAATGGCCTTGGAGGAGATACAAATGATGAATTCCATTCCATACCTTGTCTATTTGACTCTGAATTTGAAGGGTAACATTAGCAATCACAATAGCTTTATTAGTTATAGAAAAACTTTTTCCATAATCTCATTATTAAAACAAGCTTGATTTCAAGATTTCCAAATATGAAAAAAAATATCAATGTGAAAAATTTGTTATATCTTATAGGTGACATGGTGGAGTCCTTTAGGAGAGCCATTTTTCAATTGAACATTTCAGGCTTGAGAGGTTTGAAAAGGGTATGAATCAACCTCCAGACTGACTGGGCATGAGGGTAAAACCAAAATAGATGTTTATGGTTTTTGGGTGATGACAAGCTAGGAAAGTGGGATTTATCACCCCCATATGCTTGAGCCTATTTCCCATGGGTAAAACCTAATAAAAAATACACCAAAGGAAGTGGGATTTTTGGGGCTCAATACAAGCCGCCCAAATGTTATCAAATCTCCAAGCCCAAACTTGATGGAGGTATTGGAGATGCCATTAGTGGTTAAGGACCTTTGTGTCAATATGATGAGGGGCCAACAAATTGTAACCCAACTGAGGAGCATATCGAAGGAATGGTATGGTCGTAGACCCATACTAGTCCTTCCACCATAGTGTTAGAGAGGAAACTTTAATCTTGTGCAAGTATTCATTAGGTATGGAATTCTACATTTTAAAAATGGATTTTGCATCTTCCTTGTTAAGATGGAATTTGGACTTTAACATAGTCTAAGGAACCCAGTCCCTAGAGTTCTTAAAAAAAATATCACCAACTATGGGAATACATTTCTTAAATAGCCTCAAGCTTTTGATCCAAGGGATCATGGCAAAAGGAACATTGTGGAAGGTTAGTTGAGGATACCACCATAATGACTAGGTGTTTAAAAAAATATCGCTTCTAAACTCATCCTCCACCCAAATGAGGTGGGGTTTGAGATTTTTCCAGGCCTTCCAAATAATTTGCATGATAAACATGCCCCCTAATTTTATAGACACTAGTAAGATAAGCATGTTATGAAAGCCTATGCCTTGCTAAGCTTTTCTTTTAAGCAGGAAACCTTGAGAAATATAGTGGATCAACAAAATTTTCTAGGCTTCATCTATTTCCAAGCTTCTGATGATCCATTTAACCCCAAGAGCAGTCCCCTAAAGATTAATGTCAATAAACCCCAACCCACTAACTTCTTTAGGACAACAAAAGATGGCCCAAGAGACTCGATGAAAGCCCTAGTACCCCTCAGAATTGGCCCATATAAAGTCTTGTATAACCTTTTCAAGCTTCACATAGGAAGCATTTAAAGGGGTCCAACATGACGAATAGTACACATGAGTAGTAGTGAGCACCTTAGAACAAATCTAGAACTTTTTAGCCAAAGTTAAAGGCTTAGTGATCTAGAAAGAGATGTTTTTCTCCACTCTTTGAACCATGTAAGACCAAAAATTTTTAGGAGAGGCTTTGAAAGTAATTAGAATGCATTAAAATTTAAACTAAACCCCTAGAAGGATCCATTGCCACATATATCCCTCTAGCCAAGGAGGTTTGGGTGACAGATTATCAGTAACATTGGGTCTTATGCCATTGGATAGATGACCCAGATGCAGAGTCAAAAATATCTAAACTTTGCATGGCATGTTTGACATAGTATTCATCCTCCTATAGAGTGAGGAAGGAGTTATCATCAAAGTGCCCATTAGTTAACTTATGGTCAGAATTAGGTAGAGAGATCCCTTTGACCAGACCCTTGGAAGTGTAACTAGCCAATAGATAACTAAAACCTTCAACAAACAACACATAAAGCGTAGGGGCTAGGGGATAACCTTGTTTGATGGATATGTGGAGTTCAAAGTGTTGAGTTTACATCCATTGATGGTGATGCAGGCCCCAACATCTTGAAACAACATATTGATAGTATGAACAAACTTGGGGCCAAACCCTAGACCATGTAGTATAGCTATAATAAAAGGTCACTCTATTTGATCATAGGGTTTCTCAAAATCAATCTTGATAAACAATGCTTCTAGTTAGATATTCTATCCCATTCCATACCTTCCCATACGACAATAACATTGTCCAGAATATATATGTGCTGAATGAAACCAATTTGCTCACTTCACACAATTAAGGGAAGCAAGTGTTTGATTTTGAGAGCGAATGCTCTGGTTATGATTTTGTAGGACACATTGAGCAAAGTGATTGGTCTCTAGTTGGTAATTACCTCGGGGTCTCCTGCCTTGGGGATGAATTTGATGTTGCCTTAATTGATGAGATGACCTAAAGAATTGGTTAGGATTGCTTCATAATAAACTTGATGGAGATCATGTCCAATAGTATTGCACAGGGTTGATAGAATTCATAGGGAAAGCCATCAATACTTAGGACTTTATCAGAGGCCATCTACATAATAGTTCCTTTGAGGTCATTGACACTGAGAGGTCTATCAAAAGACACTCTATGAGCTTTCAAGAGTTCATAGGGGACCACATCAAGACATTGAGAGAGGTCAACCTCACAAGTAGGGGATGAAGGTTGTGTTGAAAAGACACCATGGTAGCAATGCACAAAGGCTTGGAGGATATTTGTAAGTCTGGGAATCCTATCTGAAGCACTTCTAATGGCTTTGATTTTGTTAGCAACTTGACTTGATCAAAGGAGAGACTAAAAATCTTTAGTCACTTTGTCTCCTACATTCAAACGATGCATCCTTGCTCGGAGTTGAGCTCCTCTGGCCTTATAAGCCTCTGTAACCTAGAGTTTATGTCTCCACATGGTGGCTTGAGTCCACTAATGTGAGTTCAAAAGCACAACTTTTAATTTCTATGAAACCCTAAGGTATTCATGGTTTGTAGCATTGTGAATGCATTGCCTAAAAATAGCTATATGTTTCCCATAGATCTGAAGGAAAAAAGTAGCGCTGGCTATAGTATTAGACCACCACTCAATCTAGCCAGTGTCCCTTGTGGGTTTGGGAGCTATTTTCCAAATCTTGGAGATATGCTCCACAACTTGCTCATACTTGAGATGGGCAGTGTTGAAATAAAATTAAGAACCCTTAAAGTTACCCTAAGAAAAAGTCCATTCTATACAAAAATAGATAATATGATCTTCCACATACATATATATAAATATAAATATAATAATTTATATTATTTTATAAATTCCCTTCGCATTAAAAAGTTGACACAATAAACTACTATATTCAGAATTAACTCATAACCCACATTTCATATCTCAAAGTGCCTCCTAAAATTGAAACTTGAAGGAACAAAGAAAGATCCAAATCAATTTAAGACTTGCACAATCACTCACGCAAGAGTCTTCCTATTGTCATCCTCAAAATATCTAGAGACGAATATCTAACCACCCATGAGTGTACCGACAATACATAAATATCTTCGTAATGTAATCCCTGGTTTCTTGCTACGTAAGTTTCGAGCTACCACTCACCCGGCACGTCTTCGTATTGTTACCCTCAATATCTACCGACGGTAGACAAATATCTTCACAAAATTTTCCATTAGATACACAATTGTTTCCTAGAAATATCCAACGTCCAAAACGTGACAAAGCACCTCAAACTAACTTTTTTGTCGTCATCCTGGAACGCCTTTACCGTTATACAGGACGTTCGCTTTTAATGGACTCCACTAGCATTAAGCTTTACTGTTAGTCAACCCCATCTTATCTTTAATTTAATTTTTAACTGCCTATAAAACCACATTCCCATCCGCCCTTTCTCATCAATCACCGCTTATCTTTTCTGTTTCTAGTGTTTATTTGTTTAGCTTTGAATTTGGAATAATGGCGGAGTCAAATGCACCAGAGCACCGGGATGAAGGGTTGCTCGATCTGGTTGGCAAGAAGATAGAAGAAGTGACACATGCGCAGCAGCATCCCAGTGGTGAAGATCCAAAAAAGAAGGGTGGGCTTATGGACATGATTCCCGGAAACAAGAAAGAAGGGGGAGAGAGTGGCGAGAAGAAAGAAGGGTTGATGGACCAGATCAAAGGGGATGATCATGGCTATAAGAAGGGGTTGATAGAGCAGATTACTGAGAAGCTTCCAGGACAACAGAAAAAGTAGGAAGATAAATCTTATATTTCGTAGACATTTTTAAGTTTTACTTACAACTCTGTTTTATGTATTTTATATATAATGTTCAGAGACTCTGAATCGTACTGTATTTACGTTTCTACAATAAACAAGGGCTATGATGTATCTTAGTACATGCCTATCTGTGGGAGGAAAGTATTAAAAATAATAGAGTTTCCTGAAATAATCAAATTTCTATGTTACTCTATATATGTTTAGACGTCACCAATAGCTTTTATATATGAATATATGTTTCCAATGCACCAAAAGCTTTAATACATGAATGTTAATATAATATATACCACTACAGATATCTTAAATATATTTATCGTAAAAAAAATGAGATAAATCAATGTTGAGGTGATTAATATGGATTTGTGGTATTATTATTTATTAATGATTTTACTATTTTTTTATATATTTTGTTTTTTAAATATATTTTATTTTCCTCTGATTAGTGAGATAGTACCTTAATTTAATTTATATATAAAGAAAAAAAACACAAGAAACAACCAAAAAAAAAAAAAAAAAACTCACTCTAATCTTATCTTCTATCTATATAAGAAGATGTTTAGTTTTTAACTTTTTATAAGTAAAAAGTTAATATATTTTTTTATTTTTTTATTTTTTAATTATAATTATAAAATAAATATCAAATTGAAAGTTGAAATTGTTATATGGAAAATCTAATGGATATTAAATTTAAAACTGACTATTAATTATTAATATCTCCTTTACATTACAATCTACCACAATTACTTGACTATTATTATAGATTATATCCATAGACATAAAAATATTAAAAAAAAAATTGATGGCTTCGAATAACAAATTGACAATAAAAACAGTGTTTTGAAATAGTAAAGTGTTCTAACATGTAAGTTAAATGTAAGAGAAATTATCTCTCAAAAAAAAAGAGAGAATATATTTTATTGATTTATGTTTGGAAAGACATCCAATAATCCATATATATATATATATACGAATTAAAACTCTTTATAAACATAATTGTGTAAAATGAACATTGGAAAACTTAAATCATTAAATTAGACTTGATAGTAAAGGCAAAATATTAACGATTTTAAAAACATTTTGTTTGAGTTTTATATTTCATCATGTAAGGTTTAAATATGGATTATAGGGACTCTAATGCGTTACTAATTAGACATGAATGCATTGACATATAAATTTTTGTTTAAAGTTATAGCTGTAATAATATTGATCTCAGATAGCAACAATTTAAAAGTGAATAAATTTCAAAGCATCAATATCATTGTGTTATATGCAAATATTGCTTTGATTCCATAAGATCCATGAGATCAATCTCATACCAAACTAGATTTTTCTCGAGTTTTTTAAAGGACAAATCTAAAATAAAGACTAAATCTAAATAGAATTGAAGAGTCCATAAATAGTCTACTAAAAATAATTTGTCTTGATATTTGGTAAGCGGTTCTTTTTTAATTATTTTTTATAGGGGGAACTTTTGAAGACTCGTGGGGAGCAATACTACTTGAAATGAAAATAGTTTGTCGACATTCTATGCTATTCTAAATGTATTGTCCATTTATAAAATATTAAAATTTACATTACAATAAATAAAAATCAATAATAGAAATCTCATAATTTAAATGTAAACTGCGTTAAGTGTTGTTTAGACCTTACTAACTATTCAACAACATACAATAATATTAAATATAAAAATGATTTATTCAAACCAATTTATGATGAAATCCTTTTACAAAATAAATGTTTTGAAATTAATAAAAGAAATCAAATAATTGAAATATATTGAATGTTAAATGATGAGGATAATAGTTATTTATATCTTACTTTGAGTGATGTTGATGGTATGTATATCCCTTATTCATGATTACTTAACCAAATAAACTTATTAATTTAAATATATACTTAATATTGTAAAGTCATTATATATTTATTTTCAAAATATGAACATAAATATTAATATTTTATATAATTCAATAATTTCTTGTAATACTTTCACATATATTTAAATAAAATAAAAAATAAAAATAAATAAATGAAAGTAATATTTACTTTACATACATCTTTAATATCTCTAACTCTTTATTTCGATTCTCTCATGCGCATTGCAAGTATTTAAGAAAAAAGTGTTAAAATGTTTTTGATACTGCTCATGAGCATCTTAAAAAAAAAAAAAAAAAAATCTTCTAGTTTATAACTCAATGTTACTCGAACATGATCCAATTTCTCCATGTCCTTTTTTTAGAAGCATAATTTTTAGGGTCAACCAAAGAGGGAGCCAAAACCATGCCCCTCTGCCCCTGGCATGTGGAAGTAAACAATTATGTTTTTTTTCATGTTTTTCAGTTTAAAATAGCCAACACTGTCATCTTATTTTGTTTATCAATTAGAAATAAAAAACATAAGTGAAAATGGTGTGAGATTTTGCCACAACCTTTCGAGAAAGAAAGCCTATTTGTAACCAGTTTTGTGTGAAGTTATTATATATTTCTAAAATTATGAATGTCATGATCAAATTTTCAGTCTTGCCAATCCACCTAAACCTCTGTTACGATCGCATAAGTAATTACAAGCATAAGAAATCTCTACTTAAATTTAAGGAAAATGCCTGTCTTGGATCTGATCAATTGCATATCGATTATATGCAATGACGGAGAGGTATTTGATGGAGAAGTCATATCCATTTAGTGAATTCGTTGTTACTTCAAAGCATAAAACATATGGTCTTTTGATGCATGATGATAAATTAGTCATTGATGCATCTGAGTTTCAATTGTATTACAATGTTGTGTTATGGCAAAGCGGTTTTACATTAAAATGCAATTTTTAAATTTGGTTTAATCAGATCTAATTTATAATAAAAAAGATTTAGAATCAGAAATAAATAATAAAAGAAGGTTGTAAAAGAATATTTGATTTATCATGAATATGGAGACACTTTTCAGAAATAGGTAATGAAAAACATGATAAGACAATGAAGCGAACAAAATCTAAAATACTCGAAATGAACAAAGAGATTTTTGTAGAGTGTGCTCTAGTACTAAAATGAAAATGTTTCCCTGAATATCGATATGTTATCCAAACACAGATTTATATAAAACTGATATTGTACTCATTTTTTAAAAATTCTGCATAAACCTTTCGAAAATTATTTTCCTTCTCCAAACCCTGAACAACACATCAAAGACCCATAAAAAAAGGGTTTGATTGGTAGAACTTGCATTATGCCTCCATTATTATGAGGTCACCAAGTTGGTATTTTTCAGAAAATAACACTTAATACAATCCAACAAGCAATTCATAAATGTAAGCCCTAATACTAGTTGAATTTTTTTTCTATAATTAATAGGTGGAAAAAAGAAATAAATGCTTCCAAAATTTCTCTAAAATTTTAAGTTTGTATATACACTTTCAAAATATATTCCTTCATTACTCTTCCTAATCACTTTCATTTCTCTATTTGTGATAATGGATCTATGATTTTATAGACTTCTTAAAAAAATAAGGACCAAATTGCTATACAATCCGGCACACAATGAGTAGGAAGGGTAAAAAAAATGGAGCAAAAGGCATGGGAGACCCCAAAAGGGGTCATAAGTGCCTACAACATAACACACATATTACAGCCTTGGTGCCTTAAAACCATATATTATACGGTTCCTAGCATTATAGCTATAATCCAAGAAAAGAATGCAAGGAGGAAAGAGAAAGGAAAATAAAGGTAATAGGGTGGGGAGGAGAAAGAAAAGGAAAAATGATAATAAGGAAGAACATAACAAAAAACAAAGAGAAAAATATGCTAATAAGATCCTACTTTGAGTGAATAATCCATAAAAATATAAGTACCCTAGAACAATATAATTTTGTGAGTAATAAGTACTACTGGACTAATACTAAGTGTCTACATAATGCTTGATTTTTATGTGTGCATGCATGCATACCAAAGTAAATCAAATAAAATCCCTTGCAAGGCTCAGAGAATATGCCTTGATTTCATAAAACCTATAAAAGTTTTTTGAATTCAATATCAGAATAATAATGCATTAAATGCCAAAATGAGAAAGAGATCACTTGATTTCCACCATGTAGGGATATAAAGATCTTGGAACTAACATGCATGCTCATGTTTCATGTGATATAGAAAAATGTTACTCTAAAAACATGTGAAGAACATGTTCAAGTGGATAAGTATCTAAATAATCAATGACATGCTAATATCAATAAAAAAAAAACTGAAACTAATACACCACGTTTTTTGGTAGTGAATCTTGTCTCTTTAAAATTTTAGAATATGGTGTGTGTATCTTGTGAGCCATAAGAGAACACCATATTATGGATAAATATTTATGAATATATCATTTTGAAATCCAAAAAAATAAATTATAAATGGTGAACCTAATGTGGTTAGAATGTGTGAGGGTGCCACTTTAGAAATCAAAGTCTTAAAACCTACATGTTGGATCCTATATGGCTTGTAAGTACAAATTTTAGCTATAAAAATATTATGCTAAATATTTATTTGATGTAATCAAAGATAGTAGAGTTATAAATTTTGCTGGAGATATCCCATTATTGCAAGAAATATCATGATTTGTACATCTTGAAACATTAGTGTGTCACTACCATCCTATGGTGGAGAAAAATATTGTGGATGTTTCTTGAGCATTCAATGTAGAAATAAGAATGGATAATATCTACCCTTTTTAGATGTGTGCTGACCTATGAAACATATATCTCAAAGTAAAGGATAACATGCATGATGTGTAAGATAAGAAACAAAAACATTAATGTTTAAAATAATAATATGTCATTGTGAAAGCATGTATGTCTTAGATAAAATTTCCCACATGGCCCTACAATGTAATTTACATAAGAAAAAGTATAATATGCCCACATTGGAGAAATATAATAAATTTAACCATTGCAAAATTATGCTCCTCATGGTAAACATATAATCCATGAAACATAAAATTAATATGCCACAGCTAGGTAGTATGTGGGAAATGTATAAGAACATGGATTATATGATCATGGTAAAAATGTAATAAATGAAGTAGTAAGGTACATTCAGTTTATCAATGTATATATCAAAATAGAACAAACATGGATCCTTACCCACAATAGATGCATGATAAGAATCATGGAAACATAAGAAATAAATGAGTAATATATGCACAATATGGGGTCAAAGCATAACAGCATGTTACACTGTGTGGCCAAAACACAATTCAAATAAAATTAACATATAAATTTCAAAAAATACTAAAATAAATTTTAATTATTTTTGAAAATCATAAATGCACTGTGTAAACATATAAATTAACATTTAATCTAAAACAATGTACTTGTGGCCACCCTTTTCACACACTTAGCTGATGCCGCTTTCCATAGTCCCTTGACCACTTTCTTTCATTTTCCACATGGAAAACTCATTCCCTCAAGAAACTAATGATCTCAAAATAAACCTATCTAGCATTCTAAGTAACCTAAATTCACTTTGAAATCGATCCAGGCCACTTTTAGTTTAGTTGTACTTGCCCTCTAGATAAGGCTGCCCTATTTGGATGATCTCGCTCCTTGCTATTGTTTAGTTCCTCTAATAGCATCATCCCACCAAATAACAATGAGTTGATGAAATTTAAATTCATTTAACTGGCCATTCCACAAGTTTAGTGAGTCCCATCTAAAGGAACTCCCAAAATATCACTATAAAGCCACATTTCAAACCACTTTTCACATAGGAGCCTTTCATATTGAAAAAACTAGAAATATAATTGTACATTGATAGTAGATTCCCTATGTTTCAAAATTTTGACTACAAATAGACCTAGAAGACCTAAACTAAAATTTGAGTACACTTCTAAGGTCCCAAGTCATAGTTAATGGATTTAATCACACTAGAATTATACAAGCATTTAACATTACACAAGTATTTCACATACATGACCATAGCATGGGAGAACAACATGGAGTTTCATCCCTATTTGGAGTATTGGTATGCAAGCAACACTTAATATAAGGGGTGTTGAGGTCAGGTACAACATTAACTACTAACCCATTTTTATCCTATGATTGCATTTTCCCTCTTGGTCTATTGAGTCAGGGTTATAAGTGAAGAATAAGATGCACAATGGTTTTCAAGATAGATTAAATGCTTATACACAAGGAAATATAATACATAATTGAAGATGAATCTACCAGAGAATAATTTCAAAGACCTATCACCTACTGGGTGGTGACACTCCATAAGGACACCAATGCACCATTCTCCTATACAAATCAAGAGGCTTGTCTAAAGATATAATTAAACCCTATTTTAGATCCATAGTTAGTAAACATAGCCACACATCTTATTTTATAGTCTTTGTCACAATCCTACATTCTAGTTTTTCAACTAAGTTGTATATCTTTAGCACATCCCCCTTTTAGCATATTTTTAAATTGAGAAAGTTCCAAATCATTTTGTGTCATTTATTGCATATATGTAGCATTTTGATTTCACATAATGATTTATCTCATTTAGCTAATTTATTCTCCATTTTTATAAAAATTGAATATTGATGAACTTGTCTATTGTTCAAATGTTGCAAACCCTTAACCATATATGTTTCTAGAGTTTCTATCCTTATTTTTGCTATTTCAAATTGCTTTCCTAGGGTTTTCATATTTGATAGTCTTTATTTTCAAGAACATTTCAAGTTTTTATTTCTTACCTTAATCAATTTATTTTATTTTTTTTCTTACACGTCGTGATATATTAAGTTATTCCCAAGTTTAATATGTTCTAATTTCAGTTAATGATACCATAAGGACATAGCCTATTAATATATTTGATGATATTGATAAGGAATAGTTATAATGTTATATCTAAAAGAATCAAGATATGCAAGATGTATTCATAAATATTATTCGAGAGAAAATGAAGAAGATATATGGAGGTCAATCCTTTGAAACCTCCATTTTATTTGGATTCTTTACATTTCTTGGAACCATTGGATACAACTTGTGTACCACTATTTACTATGAGGGCAACCCAAGGACTTCAATGTATTAATATGCCAATTGTTACTTAGTCATTGGGAACAACACCCTTGGTTGGCACACATTCTTCTTCTCCTGATGTACAATCCCTTATGCATAAGATAAAATATCTACAAACTAAGGTTTTACATTTGGAGCAAGGTTATTTGAAATATAATCAAATGATTTATTCTCACACTATATTGGCACAACACAGTAGTATAACCTATACCTAGAGGTTTCATGGAATCCAAGATTACACTATATGATGGAAAGGGTGATCCAAAAAAACATTTGAGAGCATTCTGTGTAACATGTTTGAACCATGTGTCCAATAGTAGGGTGTTGACCAAATTATTTCCAAGGAGTATAAAGGAATATGTCTTAAAATAGTTTTATGTATTACCACATCAATTGGTCCATGCTTTCAATCCCTTGGCCGATATGTTTCTATCACATTTTTCAATCAAAATTAGTGAAAATATTTCATATTCTCAAATCTCTAAACTCAAACAAAAATCTAATGATCCTATCATAAAATATGTCTTAAGGTACAAGACAATGCTATCTAAAATGACACATCCTATAGTAGACCTAAATTTGTAGGATATATTCAAATAGAGTTTGCTTCCAGATTTATATGAGTCTATCATGTTTAATAAGTTTCTCTCATTCACCAATTTATACCACACAGTAAAGGAATGGGAAGTTAAATTATTGGCAATGAATAAGTTTAAGTATGAAACCAATACGCATTCCAATACAAATAGTTCATGCAAGACACCATACAAGATAAGGCCAATTGATAATAATAATGATAAAAAAGAAAAGATGCATGTAGTTTGAGAACTAACATTGTGCATCATATTATTAGATCTTCCAACGAGATAGTTTACCAATCTACCAAAAGATGCATATAAGGTCCTCAAAATTATTTTGGAATGCAATCTCATATCTTTCCCTCCGATTAAAGATTTTGATTTGAGTAAACCTCTCTCAAATGGATTTGACTAGAATGATTTTTGTGACTTTCATAGAGCACCAGGGCATAATACTAACAAATGCATCAGTTTTAGGGACAATATTTAGGATTTGATATATGCAAACATCATGCATGTGGGCACACTTACATATAGTACCAAGGCTCAAGTGCTTGAAATCAAAGTAATGAAAATATCTGGTAATATTTTTCCTATGGATATATATAATGAGATAACAAATACCTCAGGATTGCATTATGCATAAAATTCAAAATCTTCTTATCATTCTCATAGAACATCATCATATTTTTTATATAATAATTATTACCTACCATACTTCAATGCCCTCTAGGCCAAGCATCATGTTTTTAGAAGATGATTTAGATTCAAAATCTTAGTTAATTAAATCACACATTGATCACTAGATTATTCAGAGAGTCATTATAAATAATAGTTCAAGTGTAAATATGTACATAATCACACTTTTTCATCATCCTTGATACACATATCAAGATTTACTTCCTAAAACCATGGTAATAAGAAGATTCAATGGTCATGGTCAGAGCTCCATCAATGAGATTACATTATGATTATAAGTTGTTCCAAAATATGTGGCCACTAGCATTACAGTCATACCCAATGTAGGAGTCTTATATATATATATATATATATATATATATATATATATATATATATATATATATATATATATATATATATATATATATATATATATATATTAGTGGGACACCCTTAGATTTAAAAGGTTCACATAATCACTTCTATAGTCCATAGGTGTATAAAGTATATCTATGATAATGAGTTCATCATAGTTTTGGGTATCCCATATGAATACCCCCACCATAGATAGATGTGGTTCCTAAATAATAGATTCTAGTTTAGCCAGATAAAAGGGCTCAACCTACTCATAAAATACAAATTTAGGTAAATACTCTTTAAAGGAGGGATATCCTTGAAAGGCCACTTTAGAAGAGATTTATCATAGATTCCAGAGAGACTCTCTCTACTCTTACGCATCCCAGATTTATATGACATAACACTCAGGGTGTCTTATATAGGGCACTAACACATGGTTGATACACTCGACAATGGGTTCCCAAAATACCTAAAATTCACAATGATGCACAACATGAAAATTATACTATAGATAATCATTAGGATAATGTTTCTTATAGTGTAGAGGGAAATCAATATTTAAATTCAAAACTCAGCTCATTTTAGTCATAATAGTATGGCACTTTTGGGTATCTGCATAGAGTTGGGTAATATTATGTATACATATCTAATAATGCATACATGTTATTCACATAATTTTTATGCATTATGTAAATAATGCATGTGCATTATTCATATTATGGCTCAGAAATTGCCAAGCGATAATACATACACATCATGTGATAACATGTATGTGCTATGTGATAACACATATGCATTATGGGGTAACACATGCATTATGGTAACTTGTACATGTTATAATAATTCATACACATTATTATAATACATACATATTACCTATGCATTTTTTTCAAAAAACCACGATTGAATGCTACCATTTCACATTTTTCCAATTCCTAAGTACTATTCTATGATCGCATTTCTCCTCTAAAGACCTCATAACTCACTAGAAGTCCATTGGAAATATTGAGATGTCTCTAAATTCACAATGCCACCATGTAGATGAGGTAAATGACAAAAAACTACACCTATTAACCTTATATTTTACCAAATTTTTATTTTTTACATTGTTTAGTTTGTAAATTATTTACTTGAATTAGACCAATCCACTACAAGAGACCTAATATTCTTCCTAACCTTCCACCTGACCCTGATAATCCTATGGATAACCTTACACTTGAGCCTCCTATTCCTCTAGCTAACCCTCCATCTAACCTAACTAATCATTTGGCTATCCCTCAACATAACCCTCCTAACCCTCAGATTCCTCCACCTAACCCTCTTATAATTCCACAAGATCCCCTAGGTAGCTAAGAAGATATAGCTTCACACATTATGGAAAACAAAATTGAAATTGAGCAAGTAATGAGGAGAATGAGGGATCCCACATCTGCCAACACCCTCTACACCTATCTAACCAATAATCTAGAGTCAATATTAGGTCAAGTTGACTTGATAATGATTTAAATTGACAGATGGGCATCATATTGAGATATTTTTATGGCTTATTATGCTAAAAAATTATTAGCATGTGAGTTCAAAAACAAATAAATATCAAAAGTGACATTTTTTGTGTTATTCATTGACCTAGCCACCAATGCACCATTTCTAGTAAGTACTAAACATTTCCCAATCCATAGGTGCCAACAAAATTTGATAAAAGCTAGTTTATAGGACCGATGGTGGATGGTGTTTGATTATCCATAGTGTAATTTTGGACATCTAATTCTTATCAGTATTGTGATAAAATTACAAATCTGAATGACATTTTGTAACAATGCACAATCTAGACTAAAATCACTAAACTACTCTAATTCATCTACACACGTCATATGCAGGTGACAATTATTATCCATTAATCCATGCTTAGGCAAATGCATTTTATAAAATCATTATCTTTTCCTAAGTCACTTCGAGATAAATTATGACCAAGCAAAATGATGTCCTAAACCACTGAAATATTCTAATTCAGTCACACACATCACATGCATGTGTCACTTCACATCTATAATACTCTAATTGGGTTATTACCATGTACGTAATTGACATCTTCTTATAATTCAACTCCATTAAAATTATGACTTAGTAAAATGACATTTCTGACCATTTTGTGTAAATGTGTGACCAATTTCCGAGAATTTAAAAATCACTAAGCAAAGTCATTAAGCAAATCAAAACCAAATTAAGAGCTTAAGTGGAAAATCCTTGGAAAGTATTGAATATCTATTATTAGAAATTCATAGTTATAAATATCACACCCATGACATCACCTATGACATCATCAATGGGGTGTTAAGCACCAATCATTAATGGAGATAAATATCATGTTTAATCCTAACCATGCCTCATTAATGCTCACTTGTTCAAAAATATTAATGGTCTTTCCTCTAAAATTGAATCAATCCTTGGACAACCATCTTTATCTCAAGATGGATGGCCACAATTGATTCATAACATTTATGGAAAGCTATAAATACATGAGTTGTGGATGTGACCTTTAAGTTTTTTCTTTTTTTTTTTAATTTTTTTTTATTATGTAGAAATACCTTCAAACAAGATTCAGTTGTGTAATGTTATTATGTAAAAATAATGCCAGAGAAGATTCAGTCATTCGCAAAAAATGTCAAATCAAGGAACTAAAGCCATTAGTTGACTAAGAGATGATGGAGGCATAAACTACACTGCATTGATAAAGACTTGCAGCACCAAATCTAGGCATAAGCACATTTATTGACCATTTTTGAAGGAGAGCCATTATGGGAAGGTATTACTTGTCATGCATTCTTGGTTAGTTTCTTGATTTAATTAACACCACCCCTCGAGGGAGTAGTCTTAGCACATTATGTTTTCTATGATTATTATGGTTTTTATTTACTAATACATGAACTAACTTTCTTTGTAATCCTATTCTACATTTTGGCATGCCCAATGGGATAATACATCTCATGCATCATTTTATCCTTTTAATTGTCCATTTTAACCCTCTTTTGAGGTTATTTCAATTTTATTGTATTCTAATTTTCACATTTTATGTCTTCTAGACCAAACAGTGAGATCATCCTATAAAAAATGAGGTCATCTTGAACATCAATGAGATTTCCCTATGGAACAATGATATCACCTTGAGTAATAGTGAGGTTGTGCATGCAAATGGAAAGATTGACTATTGTGATATTCTATTCTTTGTGTGTTTTTTACATATCAATGAGATCAACCTACAGATTAGCGATATCAACTTGTGTAATGGTGGGGTCATCTAATCATTAACAAGATCATTTTTTAAACCAAATTTGTAGAAGGATCATTCAATGGAATGGAAATATCACCCTATGGAATGGTGGGATCGACCTATCAAACAATGAGGTTGCCATATGGAATGGAAATATAACTCTGTAGAATGACAAGATCACCATAGGTCAAAAATCTAGAGATTTAAAATAGCAAGTTTCAAAGTTTCTTTCAATATCTTATACCCTTGTTTGACTAATAACACCCTGTTTTATAAGATTAAGACAATTTAAGTTTACTTTTTATAACAACAAAGACAAACTTCAATCACATTTAAATTTGAGCTTACAAAAAATAATCATGGTAGCTTAGGACTCTTAAGAGTCTTTCCTTTTTATCATTTATTTGTTGGTTAAACTAGTTTTAAAGTTCTTTGACTTGATTATTATTTTTTCAAACCAAGATTATCATGTATGTTATCCCCCTATCCCATTTAGGAAACTTGGGTGACCAAAAGTGCTTCCTTTATTATTTTTGTCGCTTGGTCTAAGCATAGAAGGATTATCGCAAAGGCACTCAAGATTCAGGTGACTTGGGTCATCCCAAACTAACCTTTATAGTCCTTATACATTTTTATTTCTTGCATCTTAGCTTATGTGTAGGATTTCATCACCTCCCCATAAGTTCTTTAGGAAAATGTTAATGTGAGAATTCATCTCTTAGAATGATTTCAACCCCACTCCATGGTGGGGTATACAAATGAAGCTAGTGAATCATTGAGATGCTAGTTTGAGAGGTTAATCTAACTCTATTAGTGACTGTTGCCCTCAAAATAATAAGCTAATCTAGACATTGTACTAAACTAAGCAATTAACAGATGTAGTGGGTGTAAAAAGGATAATAGCTTTTTATAACAAGCTGATTAGCTTGGATCCAAATGAAATGTTGTGCTTTAGTGTTAATTACACATATGGGACCATCTAGATTAATCAAAACATATAATTTTAGATAAACAACATTTGATGTGGAGTAATATTGGTGTAGGGCGGGTAAACCAAAGTTCTATGTCACCATACAGTTTCTTGAGAGAAGAGGGGATATAAACAAACTTAATTTTCATGTGCATCTAAATTTATTAGATTAACAACTTATTTCCTCTCAGTAAGAATTATATCAATAGAATCTAAGAGTATAAATCAACATTGTTAGTTTCTAGGATAGGACATACACTTTAGTGTTTTCTTGATTCTTGTGTACTTAAATTATTTTTATTCTAAAACTATTTATGTGTGTGTCACAACCAAAAAAAAAAACATGTCCAATATAAATCACATGTTAGACACCATATTTTGAACAAATAGGTATTACACTTGTTAAATTTATTCAAAACATTTTAGCATTATTCAAAAACAAATCAAACCACTTATGGTAGTGTTTCCAAAAAACATCATTACATTGTTCATTTGGGTCTATAATATTCATTACTTGAAAATCTAACTTGCTTTAGTCCAAGTTTGAAAATTTACCTTTCTAGGTTCTAACCCAAAATGCAATTGGTCTACATCAGTGTCTTGCCTATAAATTTGGCTTTGGTGGTTCACCTTTTGTGTTTGGTTTGAGTAACTTGGGTAAAATTTTCTATTTGATTAGAAAACCTTGTCTAGATGCTTCTCATTCTATTCTTATTTGAACTTAGGTTATCTTGTGTTCACGTATGCTCTAATTTGTTTGACCATTCAACTTTATTTCTATGTGGTACTATGGTGCTGCCCATATGTTTTGGGTTTTACACTTAGGATTTCTTGTGTTAGTTCACATCCTAATATTGGTGATCCGAAAAGTATTATTCTAATTTTATAATCACATCTCACCATAGTCATGCTCAAACTTGTATGGTATTAACATACTTCTAACTTAGGTTTTTTTGTACTGGCCTACATCCTAAGTTCTAAGGTTATTCTATGTTCTTCTAAATTTTTGATTTTGAGCAACCAAGGTCGAGTATTCTCATGACTTATTTCTTCTAGTTGTGTGGCATCATGCCATTCCTTTCTAATTATAGACTTGAATCCACCTTGTATTTATTGTAACAAATATTCCAAACACCTTTTGACATTTAAAAACCAAAATTCAAAAAAAAATACAAACATAGATAATCATCTTCAAACATGCAAAGTTATACTCATAGCAGGGTCTCTTATGGCCCTAGTTATGAGGAAAAACATTTTTATTATGGTGAATAACAATCTATTGTGTTTGATGACATCTAAATAATGAGGTTTTAAACATGGTTACTTTGAACACCAACTAATAGAGGACAAAAATGAATCTATCTTAAGGTTGATAGTATCAGGAGCTAGACCACCTGATTTCCCAATGGACTAATTGCACACACTTGTTTGAGTAGAGAAGCAAATGCTAGAGTTACCTTTCACTCATATCGAAAAAACAATCATTTCTTCCACTATCAAAGGGAAAGTACCACTTATGGACTTCTCCCTGATTGATCAAGATCTTGCTACCAAAATCTAACAAATTAGTCAATGGTATGTTGATAAACTCATTGTGGACTTAATAACCTCTTTAAATATGACTTCAATTGATAATACCACTTTTATGGAGCAAGAACAAACATTATACTAAATGTAGCAATCTATAGTCAATCTTACATCTGATGTGCACCTTGTGGCTTCTCCTGAATAAAATAAACCCATAGATACTTCGCAATAAGTTCCACTTGATATGAAGCACACTTTATTAAACCATCAAGAGAATCTTACCCAATCACAACCACACATTACTAAAGACTCATCATAGGTTAGGGGTATTTTACAAAACACTTTACAAAGTTCTTGTCAAATGTAACAAGTTCCCCTTGCAAACCAATAAGAATAATGCCCTTTGGTAAATTGATAATAAGTACCCCAAAATAAGTAGATTTAGTATAGTTTGAAATAACATATTATCCAGAATTAGTATTAAGCATCTAGGAATTAGTAGCAAAATTGTTTAAACCAATAATGTCAAACCTACTCACATCCAAGGATAAACCAAAACCAAAATTATGAACAAAGAGTTCATATCCTTAATAGGACCACGTAGGGTTAGTATATTCCTACCCAACAAAATTATATTACACCAAAAAATGCACAAAACATGCAAAAGTGGAATTCAATGAAAGAAATATCCACGAGGCTTGAGATGGGAAACTAAATTAAAAAATACAAGTTCAATGAGATATTCCCTTATCCATTTGAGTTGAGAATTCTTCGGGTACCCTTTCCACTTCATTTTGAGGCACCCAAGTTTGATAAATACAAAGGGAAGGTTGACCCTAGAGAATAAATTGAATCCTTATTCATGTTATGCCAAGAGGTAGCCTATAATGACATTTATTTTCTCCACTTATTTCTATGCATCTTGGCAAAACAAAGAATTAGATTGGCTCCTCAAATTGGCTAAGGGATTAGTGATAGATTGGAATGATCAATCATAAAAATTTGTTAACAATTTATTTTATACCATTGAACATGAGTTGACAATGGTTGACTTATGAAAATAAAGACAAACAGATGGAGAAAGCTTTGTGGCATAACTACAATGGTGGAGAGCACTATCTAGTCATTTTTAGCATAATTTACTAGACAAACAACTAGATAACATTTTTTCACAAAACTTGCACCTTGAGGTTTCTCATAATCTAAGACTGGCTTGTGTTAACACATTCAAGGAAATTATTGAGGAGGGTGTGTAAATCAAGAAGGTATTTATCACCAAATTCCTCATGAAAATATAGTCATCAACCCAAACATCTAATCAAACTCAGCCACTTGTTCAAGATACTACTATAGAGAAACCTAAGGTTTTTAATAAGAACAAGAACATGGTGTGTAATGGAGTAACAAAATAATGACATGTGAAAATAGTGCAGGCTTTGCTGGTTCAAAATGCATAGACTAATCCACCAACCACTTTGCATAAATCTCCTCCATGTAGAGGATTTAACAAATATAGACCATTTAGCAAGCTAGGAGAGCTTATTGAGGAAGTATTCTAGAAGCTAGTGGTAACCAATTTCATCATGTGGCCTATACCAAAACCATTTAATAAAGATAAATAAGAATCCAACTAGTATCAGGAAGGTGAGTTTTGCAATTTTCATCATGTCATTGGCCATGCTATTTATTGATGTGTATAACTGATGCATTTCATTCAGGACCTAATTCAAAGTGGATAAATTAAAGTGAGACAAGTAACACAAAATACCAATCATGATATGGGAATTTACAAAGGCCCATTTCCCAAGCACAACCAACAACAACAATAGTGGAATAATCAAAACTAAGGTCAGGGCCAATGTCAACAAGGACAAGGTCAAAAATTGAACCAACATAATCATAATTAGGATCATGATAACCAACCTAATAACCTAGAATACAACACTATGTTGTATGATTATAATAATTCTATGGGGCATATTTATAGTAATCACATTGCCAAAATTACAATCAAAACCTATGAATCATCCAACTCCTCTTGAAGCATTGGTCCCTATATTTTAGGGTTGTTATCCTCTTCTTGAAGTAAAGCCTTACCAAGTTCAAGCAATTCTATTATGCTTCAATTTTCATGGGTTACTATTTTTAGACCACCATCTAATTCTTAAGATTATGATAAATCCTTACTAACTCAAAATTACATAGTCATAACTAGATGCTCATGAGTTACCCTTTAAGGCCCTTCACTTCTTCCAATACTGAGCTAAATTTGAACTTTGTGCCTTCTAATTCTTCTAATTGGGATAAATCCTTATCGACTCAAATTTATGCAGTCACAACTACATGCTCATGAGTTACCCTTTAAAGCCCTTTACCTTCTCCTAACACCAGCCAAATTTGAGCCCTGTGCCTTCCAATCCTAAACTAAACACTGTACCGACTGAATCTAAACCTTCTCATCCTAATGTTGAGAAACATTATATCATTCACGAAAAATTAAGTGAAATATCTACACAAATTTATATCCTAGATTTATTATGTACGTAAGAAGTTCATACGACCATACAAAATGACTTCCTCTAATAGTCCACTATTCCCAAGGACATTAACCCTAGCCAGTTTCAAACACTCATGGGAAATCTATCTCCAAGCCAACAACTTACCTTTGATTAATGAGATATGTCTTCCCTTAGTCCTAGCCATAATAACCCATTGTATATTGAGGTCACTCACATGATCAAGTGGGTTCTTATAGATAATGGTTCGGAGCTAAATATACAATCACTAAAATTGATACAATGGTTGGGATATATATATAAATACATACATCCAAAAAAAATCATGATCAAAGCATATGACAATGCTAAAAGAGAGTCTTCAGGGATCATTTGTTTGTTATTAATTGTTGGGTTTGTATCCCATGATACCCTGTGCCATGTTGTGGACATAGAATTACTTTATAATATACTTCTTGGTCATCCTTAGATCCACGAAGTATGAGTTATCCCTTTTACCATGCATCAATTCCTCAAGTTCCCCCATGATGGAATTGAGGTCACTATTTATGTTGACATGAATCCATACCAATATTATAAACATCTAGATGCTAAATACATAAATTAATAACTATTGCCCTAATTCTGAATTTGTAGTCAAGAAAAATAAAGAAATAGTTTGTAAACCACCCAAATCTAATTATATCAACCTTAGTGATCTTTCTTCCACTTCAACCGATCTATTTCCTATAGCCTTTGTAAACTATCTTACTTTTAGGGATGTTGGCATTTCCACATCCCATATAAAAGATGAATTTCACATAGGAAAGTTTCCCAAATATCCTAAGTTCTACGGAATACCTAAACATTTTGAAATCCCTAACAGGCCCAACATGATTCGGTAGAATAAAAAAAAAGAAATAACCTATGGTATTTGTACCAACCACTTTACCGAATCATGATCACGAGGCCATTACTGAAGGAGATTAGTTATATGTTGACGGCTTCACCAATTTTTTTAGAATCCTAAGTACCCTATCCATAATTAAATTATGGATAGTTAGGACTATGCAGGTAAAGGTCTATGGACATGTGAGCAAGGTGTTATAGAATCTATTTCTATTGGTAAACCTATTACGAACCAAGGTTTCAAATTTATACCACTTGGGGATAGCCTCATATATTTTGAAAGAGATTACTCTTTATCAACTAATGAAAAAACTCCCAAAAGTAACACAACATCCCATTATAGTTCCTATAATGAGCTTTTTAATACTTAGCTATTTGATTCCAATTCTATTATGACTATCACAACTCATTACCTACTTACCCTTTGCCTTCTGACCTTATCGACTGAGACCAACAAAAATTTTCTATACCTCTAGATGAATTTTATAATGAATAATCTATTTTAGAGTACATGGGCCTTAGATGTATTTCCATCTAGTGATCACAAACAAGGCTTCAACTTTTCATTAGACCCTGCCACCTACTTTGGAGAGAAATCAATCTTCTTTGGTCATAAAAAAGATAAAACATTGAGATCTTTAGGTGAAAACCTCTTTGAGACACTCATTAGTCAAGGAAATAGTAAAGATAAATACAATCCCTTAAGTGAAAAACTATTTTAGGTGATCTTGGGTAGGGAAGTTTGCTCATCTCCATAGGAATCATAATGTTCACCAAGTCATAACTTTACAACCAAATCTAGCATCACTTCTGAACAACATAAATCCTTTGAGCGTCTTTCTCTCGACTTTTTTTAGAAATTTATCAACTAGACACTACCAAAACCCATAGACTCAAATTCTTCTCATTATTGTTAGATTTGGGACTCACAACCAAAGGCTAAAGAAGAAGATTAGGATCAAATATTTCCTACTATTCTAGAGGATGGTTCCACACTCCTTGTAGAGAATACAATTGAAGTAAACCTTGGAACCTATGAAGATCCTAAGATTGTTTATCTAGGGACATCCCTCATCGATGAAGAGCATGATTATATTATCATTTTTTTGATTTATTTTATTGATATATTTAGATGGGCTTACTCAGACATGTTAGGCCTAGACCTTGCCTAGGTCTTGAATCGACTTGTAGTACATCTAGATGCTAAGATGGTTAAGCACAATTTGTGAAAAATGCATCCATGCATTACTATATTAGTGAAAAAGGAGATAGAGAAATTATTTGGATCTCTCTTTATAAGACCATCAGATTATTCTAAATGGATATCAAATATAATAATATTTAGCAAAAATCCACAAGGCATATGCATTTGTATTTATTTGAGAGATTTAAAAAGTGTGTCCTAAAGACAATTTTCCTCTACAAAACATTGACATGATTATCAAATAAAATTTAGAGTATAATATGTTGTACCTCATGGATGACTTCTCTAGGTACAATCAAATCAAGATAGACCTAGAGGATCAATACAAGACTATGTTCACAACACCATGGGTAACATTTTATTACCAAGTCATGCCTTTTATCTTGAAGAAAGATGTTACCACTGATCAAAGTGTCATGATTATCATCTTCCATGACATGGTACATGATATAGTTGAGGCTTATGTTGATAATATCTTGTCAAAATCAAGAACTCATGATATACATCATGATGTTCTATGAATAATCTTTGGGAGACTTTGTAAATACAAGGTTTGTCTAAATATTATGAATTACATCTTTGGCATTACTTCAGGAAAATTGCTAGTATTCATTATATCATAGAGAGGGATTGAAGTGGTTCCCATTAAGGTCAAATCCATTATGAAAATGCCTCCACCTTCCAATCTAAAATAGGTCTACAACCTATAGGAAAAAATTCAATCTATTCATAGGTTCATATCATAGCTAGAAGATAAGTGTCATCCTTTTACACACCTTTTAAATAAAGGTGTCGCATTTTAGTGGGATATAGAATGTCAGTAAGAATTTAATAAACTCAAGACATTTTTGGCCAACCCACCAGTATTGAGACCATCAACACCTGGAAAACCATTACTTCTTTATATCTCAACAATAAAACATGTACTGGGGGCAATCTTATCCTAGCATGATGACCAAGGTAAGGAACACATGGTCTATTATTTAATCTGGACACTCGTAGCATACACGTATAATTATTCACCCATGGAGAAAGATTTTTTGGTAATGGTGTTCACTTCCCAAAAGTTTCATCACTACATGTTGAACAATAAGACTATTGTCATTGCTAAAGTGGACCCTCTCAAGTACTTATTGTCTAAAACAACTCTTACAGGCTGCATGGCTAAATGGGTCATGATATTGAGTGAATTTTATGTTGAGTACTAGAATCAAAAAGATATTGAGGGTTAAGTCATCTTAAATTAACTTATTTAATCTCCTATTATAGATAATCAACCACTCACATTTGATTTTTTGGATGATTCTATCATGACGATAGAGGAAGTGGATCATGAACATAAATAATGGAAATTATACTTGGATGGCTCATTCACATCCTATGGAATTGGATCCAATAATTTATTAGTTACACCACAAGGGGACCTCATCCCCAAGGTGTTTCATATCAACTTCAATTACACTAATAACATGGCCAAGTATGAATCCCTTATTGAAGGACTTCATCTTGAAATACAATGGGATATACAACAATTAATGGTTTATGGGGACTCTTAGTTAATCATTAATCAGACTACAAACTAGTATCATACTAGAGACAAAAATCGTGTACCCTATAAACACATTATAGACAATCTCAAGTAACATTTAAGGTCATTACAATTAGAGTAGGTACCATAGGCCAATGTTATGATCCTGTGATATCTCTTCTCTTTACATTGTTAGTTTAATAGTTATTATGGATGCATATGCTTTGTAAGTCATCTCGTGAACATTTTATTTTATCCCACATTTATGAGAAGTAGTAGTTTATTATATTAGAATTCGTATATAAGTAAGTGTTGAGACCAATGAAGGTATCCACAAATTTATTGTATTGAGCTTACTCAAATGAGGTTGCTCCCTTAAAGTGGTCTGTGATCAATATAATCATTTCAGTGCTTTAGCTAATTTCATAAATCTATTATTTCATGTATTTTTATCAATTTTTTATAGGAGGATCCTCTCATTTGGTATCAGAGCGCTTTCCAAGGCCACAATTTTTTTTAGAAAGTCTTCACTCTTTTCTTCTACATAATTCCTTTAAAAAAAATTAAGATATAAATCTATTCTATTGTATAATTTATTTAAGTATTTTTATGTAACACAATAATCTATTTTAGATCAGGGTAAAAACTTGACCCTAAAGTCGTTGGCCCATTGAGAGGACCTACCAGTGAAATAGGCAATGGCCCCTTTTTGATTGAGTGGTTCCCATCTATGAGCTAAATCAAGAGTTGTCATTGATAGATAAATCTGTGGCCTAAATATTTTTGGAGAGTGGTACTCGCTTAGATGACATTGGTGGTCAGAGTGATATTTTTAAAACCCTCGGGCAACCATTGAAACTTGGGGCCCATTTCTATTAGTTTCAAAATATTTTCATCAGACTCAAAAAAATCAATTAGTAGAGTATCCATAGACTGTTAAAGGAATTACAGATAAATATTTGATAGAAACCAAAATCTACAAACTATTCACAGAGTATCAGTAGATTCTCAAAGGACTTACCACTAGATAGAAAATAGAAGAAAAATAAAAAAATGTATATATAAAAATCTCTCCATTTGTAGCTCTGTTGATCCTCAAACTTTACCTGAACACTTACAATTCTATTCCCTATATATTCTTCATTGAGGTCCCATATCCCAATTCCACTCCTAATTCTTGTAAATCCCAATTTCCTCTTTTGTTGGATTTTACCATTTCTATTTTTGTTTGTTTACCTCAAAAAATTTCCACTGTGTTCATCATCTTGTTCTACTCCTTTGTCCCTCTTTGACCAATTTTCTAGTTTTTCCATTTTCACTCCTAAAATTGGCCTCACCTTTGTCAATCATACTTCCACTATACAAAATAACTATTAAAATCCCCTTTACCCCTTCTATTTTTTCCCAAATTCAAAACATTCCTTACTAAACATGTCTTAACTCTAGTTTTCTTATCCATTGCAAAAAAAAACTATTATTCAGGTCATGGTAGTAATTTGAACAAGAGAAAAAAACATGGAGGATAAAATTACCTCTCTCAAGACCCACATCAAAGATCTTGATGAAAAATTTCTTGGCCTTAGTCTTCAACATAAGACCATGAACAATAGATGACATCCATAGTCTTCTTCAAACACTGCATTTTATTCTTCCAACAATTATCATGGACCGAAGATTAATTTTCCTTGATTCAATGGTGCAAATCTAACTGGATGGATCTATCAAGTAGAACAATATTTTAGTCTGCATAATACTTTTGATTCCAATAAGGTCCCACTTGCATCCTTTCACTTGAAATGGGAAGCCCTTCAATGGTATCATTGGTATACCAAGGCTCATGATGAACCCATATGGATTGATTTTTGCACCCTCATTTTGAAATGATTTGGCCCTACTACTTTTGATGACTTCACTGGATCACTCACTAAACTTTGGCAAATAGGAACTATGAGATAATGTCAAATAGAATTTAAAAAATTGGCCAATCACATAGAACGATTGTCTGATAAATTCTTCAGGAGTTACTTTGTTAGTGGAATAAAATATGCAATTCAATTTAAAGTCAAAATGTTTCGGCCCAACACAATGATGGAAGCCTTAGGGTTGGCTAAGTTGGCAGAGGATAAGATCATAGCTCAGCAACAATTTAAATCCAATTTTACTCCCTTAAAAAATATAGCTCCATAATGATCTCAAATAATGTCAGCCCCTAGAACCACTCATATCAAGCATTTGACTAACATGGAGATGCAAGCCCATAGAGAGAAAAGACTATGTTATAACTGTGATGATAAATTCACTTGGGGACATTGATGTGTCAAGCAAAATATTTCCTATTAGATGTGGAATTTCCACCCACAACTAAAGATTAGGAAGATGTTTAGGATACAATAAGTGATCTAGAAGAAGCTCAGCTGATGGTGGAACCTACTTCTTAAGAAGGCCACCTAGAGATCTCTCTTCATGCCTTAGTAGGAGTCACTACCCCATTAACCATACAGGTCAGGGGTTACTTCAAAAATTTCCCTCTCGTAATAATTATTGATTCGATAACCCTCATAGCTTCATTGCCCCTTAGATCACCAAATAGGCTGATTGTTTTATCCATCCTTACTCCAAATTTGAAGTCATGATTGCCAATGGGGGCACGTTACCTTACAAAGGGAAGTGTCACAATGTGTGTATATATATTGGAGAGTATAACTTATGCTCTACCATGTTTTCTTTGACTTTAGGTGGATGTGATGTTTTGGGAGCTTAGTGGTTATGCACACTTGGACCCATCTTATGGGATTTTGTTGAACTTTGAATGTAGTTTTTAGATAATGGGAAAAAACACACATTGAAAGGCTTACAACTAGGATCTCTCAGCATCATAATTTCACATCACATGGAAAATATTCTTAACAAGAATTCACATAGTGTCATTGCCCATTGCCATTCCATTCAGATGTAACCATCAATAGTTTCTACTACTCCTAATCTACAAACCATTCTATAGAGGTATGCACATGTCTTTGCCAAACCAATAGGATTGTCACCTTCACAGCTAGAGGACCACCATATTCATCTCCTTCTTGGAAGAGTTCCTCCTAACATCAGGATTTATCAATACCTATTTCAACAGAAGACCAAGATCAAGATTCTCATTCAAGACTTACCGAAGCAAGGCATTACTCACCCCAGTATCAGTCCATATTCTTCCCTAGTTCTCCTTGTTAAAAAAAATATGGGTCATGGTGCCTCTGCATTGATTTCCATACACTTAATCTCCTCAAAATCAAGGATAAGTTATAGATCCCTATTATTGATGAGCTTCTTGATGAGCTTTATGGTACACATTTTTTCTAAAGTTGGATCTCCACTCTGGATATCACCAGATCCGAATTCATGAGGATGATATCCGTAAGATATCTTTTTACATGCATGATGGTCATTATGAGTTTTTGGTCATGCTCTTTGGCCTCACTAATGCTCCTTCAAAATTCCAAGCATTGATGAATAAAATATTTTATCCCTACCTATGGAAATTCATTCTTGTCTTCTTCGATGATATCCTCATCTATAGTAAAACATGGTCTGAGCACCTCGAACATCTAGTGCTCACACTACAACTTCTCTCTAACCATCATATTTATGCAAAATAGTCCAAATGTAATTTTGGCTAGGATGATGTGGAGTATCTTGGGTATATTTTGTCAGCCCAATGGGTTCAAGTGGATCTTAAGAAAATAACTACCATGACAAATTGGCCACATCCTCAGACACTCAAGAGCCTTCATGGTTTTTTGGGACTGATTGGATACTATCACAAGTTTGTCAAGGATTATGGGAAGATTGCATATTTGCTAATAGCTATGTTAAAAAAGGTTTCTTTCACTTAGACAAAAGTTACTAAGTGTGCATTTTAAAAATTAAAAGAATTTATGTGTACTACACCTATTCTAGTTATGCCAGATTTTACCAAGACCTTCATTATCGAGAGTTATGATTTTGGTAATGGACTTGGTGTTGTTGTCTTCCAATAAGGACACCCCATTTCATTCACTAAAAAATCCCTTTCTAGCTAGAAATTAATTTAGTGCTCTTAATTTATGAGAAGGAAATGATGGCCATTTTACATGCTGATAGATGTGGCAGCCATACCTAGTGGGAAATCATTTTTGTATCAAAACTAATGACTAGAGTCTAAAATATTTCCTAGAATGATTGGTCTCCACCCCATCACAATATAAATGGGTCATAAAACTCATGGGTTATGACTGTGAGATCACTTAAAATAAGGATAAGGATAATATTATGGCTGATGCTTTGTCTCACACATTTGTAGACCAATCTTCCCTTTCAGCTATTTTCATGCCTATTCCAAATTAGTTGGACACTATACAACAAGGGTATGTTAATGACTCCTCATTATCTCTAATCATTCAATAGTTTGACACTAACCCCTTGTTTGTAATATATTATTCATGGTATGGTGTTTCTTTATGATACAAAGGTCATTTGGTGCCTCCTCATAGTACAGATCTTTAGCAGTATGTATTCTATGAGCTCTATGTTTCTCCATCCATATGGCACTCAGGTTTTCTCAAAACTTATGAATGGGCATGGTGTAACTTATTTTTAAATGGAATGAAAAAGGCAATTCAATATATGGTGGTTGAATGTGATACCTGCCAATGAAACAAGGGTGAAACAACACTCATCCCTAGGTTGCTCAAACCCTTGCCCATCCCTACCAGGATTTGAACCAATATTTATATGGATTTCATTGAGGGTTTCACTAAATCTAGAGGGAAAATGGTGATCTTGGTTGTGGTTAGTCACCTCTCCAAATATAGTCATTTTTGTGCCCTTATCCATCCCTATACTACCTCCATAGTCACACAAATTTTCCTAGCCAGATTTTCCATCTTTATGGCATTCCTTCATCCATTATCTCAGATCATGATGCAACCTTCACTAGCCATTTTTGGACAAAACTATTTTGATGAACTGACACCCAAGTGAAGATGAGTTCTAAGTATCATCCACAAATAGATGACCAAATTAAAACTGTCAACAAATGCTTAGAATATTTTCTTCATTACTTCACCTCAAAAAACATCAATGGACAAAGTGGCTCCCTCTTACTGAATGGTGGTACAATACCTCCTATGACACCTCAATGAAAATGACTTCATATGAAGTAGTCTATGGTTAAACACCACTAGTGTTCCTTTCATACACCCCCAATAGTTTATCAGTTTAGGTGGTTGACATGATTCTTCAAACCTAGGATCAGATCCTCAGTACCCTACAAGTGAATCTTCATACAACACAAAATTGAATGAATAATAGGTGCATCAGCACTTTTTTTAGCATACTTTTCAAGTAGGTGATATGGTTTTTATTTGCTTACAACCGATTAAGTAATCCTCCCTAAAACTCAAAGGGTGTCATAAGCTAGCTCTCAAGTTCTATGGGCCCTATAAGGTTATTCATAAGATTGGGTCAGTTGATTATAAGTTGGAGCTCCCACCTTTTTACCAAGTTCACCTAGTCTTTCATGTCTCTTGTCTAAAGAAAGTCTTGGCACAAACATCAGAGTGAAGACTATTTTACCATAACTTAATAATAAAGGATCCATTATTCTTGAGCCAAAGGTAATCTTGGATAACTACACATGCCAAATTCACTCCCACTCCATCACCAAGGTTTTAACTCAATGGCATAGCATGCAACCAGAGGATGCAATATGGGAACCACTATTTCAGATTCAACATCAATTCCCGCATCTAGAGCTTTGAGGACAAAGATTTTTCTAAGAGGAAGGGGATGTTATGAACCCATGATATCTCTTCTCTTTACTTTGTTAGATTAGTAGTTATTATGGAAGTATATGCTTTGTAAGTCATCCCATGAGAATTTTGTCTTATCCTACATTCATAGAAAGTAGTAGTTGTTTATATTAGAATTCATATATAAGTGTTAAGGCTAATGAAGGCATCCACAATTTTATTGTATTAAACTTGCTCAAAGGTGGTTTCCCACATGAAGTAGTCTACGATTAATATAATCATTTTAGTGCTTCATCTAATTTCATAAATATGTTATTTCATGCATTTTTATCAATTTTTTATAGGAATATCTTCTCAAACAATAACCGATTAGCCAATGTAATGGAAATAATTGGGTTCATGGTATAAGTTGCTAGTGACGTGAAAGAGTATTAGTTTCTCATTGAGAACCTTTTATAGCTTGCTTATGTAATTACCATATTTAGAGAGGGTTTGTACTATTATTGGTCCCAATATCCCAACTAAATATCCTTGATACCAAGATATTTATAACTATTTTCATGACCAAGTTCTTCCTCTCGATCTTTAACACAATCACAAAAAAAACTTCCTTCATTGCCTAGCCTATTATACCCTCCTAGGAAACATGATTTATCATAGGGGCTATGATGGAATGATTATTTGTTGTTTATTTGTGGTAGAATCAATGTTAGCACTTAAAGAGGTCCATGAAGGAATGTGTGGGGTCTAGACCAATGGTGTAGTCTTAACCAAGAAACTCCTCAGAATAGGGTATTACTAGACCAAGATGGAGATAAATGCTTGAAATTACATTTAAAAGTGTGTTGCTTGTCAACAACATAGTAATTTTATACATGCACCTTCATTGCCTCTATAGTCAATCACTACACCATGACCATTTTCTACATGGGGTCTTTATTTCATTAGGAAAATAAAACTGACATCCTCTCATGTCCATAAACACATTCTTACTACTATGGAGTCTTTTAATAAGTGGATCAAAGACATTCCTCTCACTTATGTAATCAAGAGGCACATCACCAAGTTTATTTATTACCATATCATTTATTGTTATTGTATCCTAACTTGAATCATATCTGATAATGGTGGCTCATTTATGAATAAAGATGTTAAATCCCTCTGCACCCTATTCAAAATCAAACAAAATAATTCCACACCATACAACCTACAAAGCAATGGTCAAGCTGAGGCATCTAACAAAACCATTATCACAATATTTAAGAAGATTATCAATGACACTTTTTGTAATTGGCACTTAAAAATATATCCTTCCCTTTGGGCCTACTATACTAGTCATCATACCCCTAAAGGAGCCACTCCATATTCCTTTGTATTTGGAAAAAAGGCTATTATCCTATGGAGGTTGAGATACCTTCATTTTTGGTATCTTTGGAACACATTATTGATGATGAAGACTAGAATTTTTAGGTTACAGAGTTTGAACTTCTTAATGTTAAGCATTTAGGTGCCCTAGACAACTTGATAGCATATCATAATAGGTTGCATCATAGATATAACAAATGCATTCTCCCTTGGGAGTTTGAAGTTGGTGACTTAGTTTTAAAATAGAATCAAAATAACACTAATGTTGAACATAAAAAGAAGGGTGAGTCTCAGCCTAATTGGCTAGGCCCATATATGCTTATTGTATGAAATCATAAATGCATCATGTCTATAAATCAATCCTAACTTGGAGAAGATAGATCATTCTTACACTTCTAATTGGGGATCAATTAGATAATTAAGAACATGACCAATATGGGCATCTACTAGACCCAATTAGTAGATCTCTTATAATAATAAACAATAATAGGGAGGGTTCTAAAGCCTCTAGTCAAGCATAATCATGTAATAACCCTAAGTCTTATGTTTTCATATTTACTAAACTAATAACAAGTAAAGAAAAGAAATCTAATCTAGTGCTCACCAAATCTTGTGGCACAATATGGGGGTTAGTAAACAATCAAACATGCATAGAAGAATCCCAATTAAGCTATATACGAGTAAGACCCTAATACATGGAGATGATGAGTAATATTATTTGAAGCCAATACTTATGCTGCTTCTATCTACTAAAGAGACGAGCAAAGTTAGAGAATATTTACCTAAAAGATGAACCCATTGAGACTCAATCTCTCCCTTGGCCAAAGGGGGTTCACAAGAGGTTATTTTGGTTTGTAATGATCACTAAGAAAGGCCAAATCATCTAAGACTTCTCCATAAGACTAGGTTCTCCAAGCAAAAACCCTAAGCTAATATTCCTCAAGTATAATGGTGGAAGAGAAGATTGTAAAGAAGTACAAGTGAATAATAACTCTTGTTTTTTTTTTAAATTAATGACAAAATGAACTTGTATATATGGGCAGATTGAACCCTAAGTCCCTTTTAAAGTTTCAGTCACCAAGGTTGACCTACTCAACCTAGTACAGTTATGGACAAAATTCACTAGGTCAAGGGCTAGGTTGGCCAAGAGTTGACCTAGACCCTAAATGAATTTTACCCACAAGAGTATAGGGTCAATCCAGTTGACCTAATATTTCAAATCATTGAAAGGGGCATTAGGTTAGGAAAAGAGGGACAAAAGGTGGGAAATGATTGGAGTGTGAAAAAGAAGAGTAATAGCTTAGGGGAATGGTTTTAGGAGATGGTTGTATTGGTAATAAGTGGAAATAAGGGACAATAATCCTATGAAGCACATTGGTCTACCCACCCCTTTCTGGATTCACCCCTTAGGGTGTGCACTTAAAGAGATTGAGTCTTGACAAGTTCTTGCAAGATATAAAGCATCAGTAATTGATAAAATTTGAAAATATTATGTGTATACATATGCCCCACTTGAAGATCATCATGTGTTACTAAGGTGTAATAAGGTATGGTGCTTTGAGGAAGAACATAGTAACACATAATGCTAAGGTTAAATAAAAGTTGTAGTATTTTAAAATATAAAATAACTAAAAGTAAATGACTGAAAGGAAAATAACTATAAAACTAAATGTAATGCATACCTTAAATTACCTTTATTACTGGATGGTTGTTTGTCGTGTTATTATTTTTGATTTTATAAGGTATAGAGACTACTTTTGACAAACCCAAGAACGAAAAACTAAAGATCAAAAATAAATAAGCACAGGGAAACCAATATAACTAGTGTTATGTGGATGGGACATACTTTGAAATTTGATAAGCTAGGGTGATAGGTGTTATGTTAGACCCAATGACCAAGTCAAAATTTAGAGTAAATCAGGTAACCAAAAATCCAAGGCTACTAAATAATGAAAAACTCAAATAAGTAAGAAAGGCAAACTCACCAATTCAAACCAAGAATACATGTCAAAAAGGATGGTAATCAAATATCAATGTGAAAGTAGTAACAAACCTTAAATAAATATGGGCAATCATAAATGGTAAAACAACATTGATGAGTGAGAAGTAATCATCCTTAATCAATCATCAAATGAAAAAAGGTGCATAAAATAGAAAAAAACATTGGTGAGTGAGAAGTAACAAGCCAACCTCACTCAACAATGGAAAAAGTACATGAAAGTAAATGGAACCAAGTGTATGCAAAAAGGTTGTTACAACAATGACAAATGGTAAAAAAAAATCAAGGCATATCTATAAATGTAAAGCCATGGTGTAAAGAAATTAATCCATAGTCAATCAAACATATTATTTTGTTCTAATGATAAATAAAACTAAAAGAAAGTAGCACTAGCATGTTTTTAAGATGGGAAGAAGAGGGAAGTAAAGAATAAGGGAAACAAATTTTGAATCACAATTTGCCTTTCAAGGGGGGAAATGAAATGGTTGGAGGGGAGAACAAAGTAAAAACCAAGGTAGAGAGAACTCTTTATTGAAGTCAAGACACTAAAATTAAATTTTTCAAAACAAGAGGACTTTTGACCTTAAGGACTCTAAACAACTTCTTTTAGCTACAAAAGTCTTAGGTCAACAAATGAAGTATGTAGATCATCTTATGAAGGCTATATGCATGAAAATTAAAATATACCTACCATCCCATAATGTGTTCTCCATTCCTTAGGACCCCTTATAGAGTCATCAGTCTATTGAGAAGATTGGGTAGTTGCATGTGAAAGTAGGTAGCACCATAGAGTTTGTTGAATTCTCCTATTCCAATCTACTAGCCTACTACACCCTAATAGACCTCGACTCTATTGTGAGTCCAACTATGGAGTTTGAGCTTCATTAGAGATACGACATGTGCTTGGAATCACATCTTTTAGTGTGATTTTGACTTTTGAGATTAGTCTGTTGCCTTTTGTATATCATTTTCTTTTGTTTCAAATGATTTGGATTTTAACTTTTTTGATGGATTTTTCTATTCCTTTTCCATATGGATTTGAAAAACAAAACATGGGTGTTAAAGATGAATTTCATTTGAACACTTGGGACTTGGTTACTAAGAGAGATAATTCCAAAGAGCATGGTATCTAAGAGTCTTGTAAATCTAGGTGAAATAAAATTGTTATCTTGACTTCGACCTTATTTTATCCCATGTGGAGGGAAAGGAAAAGAAATCAAGAGGAATGAAACATGAAACAAATTGAATTAATTCAAATAATAAAAAATGTGATAAAGGCTGAAAAAGGGATACAATGATAGTAAAGTGTGATTCCTTATCATAAGAATGACTGGAATGTAGGAAAACATGATAACATAGATTTTTATGTAAATTTCATCTATCAAACAAAGCAAAAAATGAAAACAAGGATCAATAATACATTCTAGAAAAGGAATGGAAAGATGGTGATTTTAGGAGGAAGGTTAGGTCCTATCCATGGTCTTACACTACAAGTCATAAAAGAGAAACCCACAAGGGTGTCAAAAAACATGTGACAAATAAATGAGGTAAGAAAAAGATGGTATTTGTGAGGAAGGCTAGGTCTTATCTATGGTCTTATACTACAACTCACAAAATAAAAACCCAAGGGGTGCTAAAATTATGTTAAAAGTATGAAAATAAAGAAGAATATAGTTCATCTTGAGGAAGACCAAGTCCTATCCATAGTTTTACAATGTAATTCATGAGAAAAAGGGAAACCAAAAGGCCAAAAAGGAAGGACTAAGGTTTGTGAAAAAGAGAGAACTACTATAGAGGGTGAGGTCCATGTAATTAACCTTCAAAAAGTGTTAGATAGATAACATATATAAAAATAATGAAAAGAAGGGAAGGATTAGGCAAAATACTTCTTGAGGAATTACGCATTGGTGGGTTATTTGAGAGTATGACCCTCATTAGTTTGAAGGCGATAGGTACTTGGACCAAGAATATATTTGACTAAATAAGGGGCCCACCATTTTTATGGTATTTACCTTATTTGTCATGAGTGTATTACAATTTAAGGACAAGATCACCAACATTAAACATGCAAATTTTAACATGTTTATTATGTTTTTTAGTAATACAAGCCTTGTATTAGAAATTGTGTTGTAAAGCAAAAAGATGACATTCATCAAGGAGATCAAAATAATGAAGGTGAGCTTCATGTAGTTATTCATTGGGAATGATACCATGAAGATATATACAAAGAGAGGGAAGCTCCACTTTTAATGGGAGGACTAACTTAGAACCATAGACTAGAGAGAATAGAGTTGATTTAATGGTAGTACGTATGCTATTTTGATAGGCCCAAAGTAATGGATAGATATGAATGTGCCAATCCATGTGATTTTCAATAATTATCTTTTGAAGAATTTTGTTAAGAATTTTTTTTGTGGCCTTAGCTTGACCATTACATTATAGATGATAGGGTGTGGAAAATTTATGATTGATCTTAAATTTAGCAAAGACCTGTTTGACATACTTGTTTTTAAAATTAACAACATTATTTAAAATGATAGTATTAGGAACACTAAAGCAACCAATGATTTGATTGAGAATAAATTTGGGGATGGTATTACTGGTGACATTGACAAGGGGCATAACTTTAACCCACTTGGTAAAATATGTAGTAGTTATGATGATAAAGACATGCCCATCTTGAGATTGAGGTAATTTATTGATGAGATATAATCCCCACATGGAGAATGGCTATGGAGTTTCGATAGTTTTAAGCTTGGCTAGAGGTGAATGAATTAGATCATCATAAAGCAGGGAAGGAGTACATGTTTTAGCAAGTTGATAGCATCCTTTTCAATATTGGGCCAATAGTATCCCATATATAGGTATTTATGGGCTATAGCATGTCTGCTACAATAACCACTAAAAATGCCCCCATTTACTTATTCAAGAAGGGGAGGAACCTCATCTTGCATAAAACAACAAATCAAGGTACCTTAAACATTATGATAATAAATGATGTTATATCAAAAGACATACTTAAAATCCTATTTGTGAATGTGAGTCTTTTCATGGGAGTCTAAGTTAGGAGGAAAAGTTTGATGTTCCATTAGTTAAATAATGTATTTATACCATGGGCTTTGTCGAATGCTGACAGTGTTAATGTGGCAGATAAGCAAATATTTTGGTTGAGTAGAAGTCAGAGATTTTCTTCTTTGTATAATAAAAGTGGGATCAAAAAGAACTTGGTGGGGATGAAAAAAAGAAGCTAAATAAGTAAGGGAATCAACAATAGAATTTTTATCTCGAGGGATAGACTCAATAGTGAAAGAGATGAAATTTTTGGTGAGAGTAGTTGCAATTTGATGATAAGTAATAAGATTATCACTTTTGCATTGGTAATCACCATCGACTTTGTAGAAAATGAGTTTAGAATCACCTAAGGCATGAAAATATTGGATATATAAATCGAGAGTAACTTTAATGCCTAATATTAGAGCTTCAAACTCTATCATATTATTACTAACATCAAATATTAAGTGAAAAGCTAAAGGGATGAATTTTCCAACAGGAATTGTAAGAATACAACCTACACCAACTCATTGAAGGAATTTATCACCATCAAAGTGGAGGGTCTAAGTATCCTCATTCCTTAGATAGCTACTTTTGGTTTAGTAGTATCAAGGAGGATAGTGGATTCATTGAGATTGCTTCTAGAATAGTAGTGAAGTTATGAAAGTAATCTTTAAGATAAATAGCTTTTTTTAAGCCTTTAAAATAGATAATATTATCAACATGAAGACTATCTTGAAGGTGATTAGTAGTTAGCATAGGAGCTATGCCAAGTTGATCAGCTATGATTTTTCTTTTGACAACTTTTTTATTTACAACTCAGAGATCAAATTCCATAAGGAGGACAATATACTTACAAATTTTATCTCCAGGAAGAAAGGATTTGGAGAAGCGATAAAGAGGATCATAATGAATGATGACATAAGTGTTTTGATAGAGCATGTAATGTCAAACCTTTTCAACAGTGTAATATATGGCAAGGAAATCATGTTCAACTTTTGTATAACATTTATCATAATTGATGAGGCCTCAAATAATGTATTAGATGTCATATTCTCTTACAATATCATCTTATTGTGAAAGAATTGCTCCAACTGATATGGGTGTGGAAGAATTATATAGGATCAAAGGGTGATCATTTGAAGGAGGATGAAGTGTAGGCGGGTGAAAAAATGATTCTCTCATGTTTTCAAAGTCTTTTTGACAAGGATCCATCTATTATAAAGAATTAATTTCTTAAGAAGAGAATTAATAGAGTAGATATGGTAAGCCATTTCAGAGATGAATCATCTAATTTCCTAAAGTTTACCGAGATAAGTGCAAATGTTTGAAATGGATTGAGGGATGGGCATATTTATGATATCATTAATGTTGGTAGGATCAATGTCGATGTCACAGAGAGAGACTAGGAATTGTAAAAATTTGTCAGATATGACTCCAAAGACACATTTGTAAGGATTTAGTCAAACTTGATATTTAAAAAGATAGTCAAAGATGATAGCAAGATTGGAAAGATGAGTCTTACAAATTTTAGACTTAGTAATGAGGTCATCCACATAGATTTCAACAAATTTATGGATAAGATCATGAAATATATGAGTTGTTGTTCATTCATAAGTGGCTCTAGAATTATTTGAGGTTGAAGGTAATTTTAACATATCAATAGGTGCCCCATTTTGTGGTGAAAGTGGTCTTATGTTGGTCCTTGAGGGAAATGTGAATTTGATTGTAGCCTAAGAAGCCATCCATAAGAGATATCATTTCATAACCAACTTTGGAATAGATAATGGCATCTATCAAAGGTAAAGGGAAGTTATTCTTAGGATAGGCAATATTAAGATTATGGAAATTAATGAAGATGTGAATGACCATAGTGAATTTTTTTGAATGGGAACTATATTAGAAAGCCATTCAGAATAGTCCACTGGTTTGATAAATTTAGCATCGAGAAGTATGATGATTTCCTTATGACATAAGGTGGAAACTTTAGGTGGAAATTTCCTCTGCTTTTGATGTACAAGTTTGGCATCAGGATAAGTGATGATGTTGTGCACCATAATACTAGGGTCAATACTAGGTATGTCTTCATAGGACCAGGAAAATATCTCATGCTATTTATCAAATAATAGGATAAATTTATCATATTTGGTTGGTGAGATTTCATGAAAAACTATAATTTATTGAGGGTATGATGGAGTACCATATTTAATATGAGTAGTTTATTTGATAAGCATAGCATTACCATTTTGGAAGTGGTATGATGCATTAGGTATAGAAGAAATTGGATTAGCTTTAAGATCAATACTAGAAATGAAGTTCATGAAACAAGGGGATTTGGTTTTGAAATTCCCATGTTTGTGATGTTGTCAAGGAAGTTGAGGTTCTCAAGCATGAAGTAATTCAATAATAGCTTCATCACTAGGCAAGGTGGGAATGAGACCATTATACTCAACATCTACTTTGAGATCTATTATTTGATTACCATGGTAATCATATTTAGAATGTATGTAATGGACATCGGTGGCATTAGCATCTAGTGTAATTTTAGAAGTAGGATATGATTAGATGGAATGGATGGGATCAATGTATTATTCATATCTTTGACAGGGTTAGGATCATATGTAATGATGGGATCTATATTGGATAGAGAAGATGTGGTAATTTTTGGAGTTTCTGAAGGTATGATTTGTTCTACAACCCAAGGAGTATCAAGAAGCAGAGAATTAGTAGGAGGTACATGACCTTCAAGATCTAATGCATGATCTGTAGAAACGATATGAACATCTCAATTAAAATCATGGATCCGAGCTAAGGTTTTTTGATAATGTTGAACATTTAAGTCTTGAGATTAAGCATGGGCCATTATGTAATTATCATCATAAGTTGGAAAAATTGTACATGATTGATATTTAGGGGGAGTTTTAGAAGGTGAAATCCCAATATTACCAAATGTACGTGGAAACATGATGAGAGGATCTTGAAATAATTTGGCTAGTCCCTAATCATTGCATGTGAAGGTGTCTTATAGTAAATAAGGCTCCTAAGAATTACATGGATGGGGAAAGTCAATGATCTCATAAATGAGGGGAATAATATGATCATGAGGTAATAAATAAGGAAGAAGCCACTTTGATATATAGGGAGGTAGATTGGTAATATTGTAAGTATGTTGTAAATCATTATGTTCATCATCATCTGAATCATCAAGAGTGAATTGTAAATAAGGATTGATGTTGATGAACTCAGGTAAAGGAACACTTTTGATCTTAGGAATGGTAGGAATATGATATTAAGGTTTGGGATTAGGAAGTTGAATCCTCCAAGGGATGGGATCGACCTCATGCTTATATCATTTTCCATTATGTAAGAATTTAACACTGGCTATCAGAAGAAGCAATGGCCTTCATTCTATGAGTCCATGGGAGACCAAGGAGTATGTTATAAGATAAGGGTAAATAAAGGACCATAAGTCTAGTTCAAATAGTTTTAGGTCTGATTGTTAGGGGAATCCAAGTATAACCAAGTGGCTTTTGATTAGTTTTATCAAAACCATGATAGGTAAGGTAGGTTTGCTTGAGATGATCCTTGTTATAACCAAGTTGTTGGATAAACCATAAAGATGTCACATTAATACTAGAGCCTTCATCAACTAAAACTTTATGAATAAGGGTAGCATTAATGGACATTTTAATGAATAATGGTAGATCATCGGCATGAAAAAGAATTTCATCATTAATCATGTCTTCAAGAAATTCAATAGAAGGCTTGGAATAAGGACAAATAGTTTCAATTGTATGTATGTTGGTAGGTTGAGGTTCAATACAATGTGGTTCTTCATCTATAAGAGATGGATATTTTATTTATTGTAATTGTTGTATAAGGAACTTGTGATGATACAGGGAAGTATTTACCAACTTCATAAGTAGAATCTTGCAAGGCATGGAGTTAAGTTCTTCAAGAAATTGCTAATGAGATTTAGAAGAAGAAATAGTGCAATCTTTGAAAGATAAAGTATATTTTGAAGGAATAGAAGTGGTTGGGTGTTCAGAAGGAGGATATAGTTCCTCAGGGGATTTTAAAGCTAGATTTGTGATTCTAGAATATTTAAGAAGTTGTTTCTCTAAAGATGGTTTCTTAGGTTTGGAAATAGGATCTTTGTGAGCTGGCTTGCGATGATAATTAACATTAAAAATGTTAACATATTGAAAATTATCATAATATTGGTCATAATCAACATCGAGAGCACAAATATCCATGTTATTTTGTTGATTAATAGTTATGGAAAAATATTTTTGTTTATTCAAGGTAGAAACTTGTGGTTTTTGAGAAGTAGCAGTGTACTCTTGATGATGAAGATTGATCATGGCTTCATGATTAAAGGAATCACCAATCATATAGGAGACAAAAAATTTAGTGATTCCTTTATAGGATTCATAGGAGTTGCCAATTTCAGTGTGGAACCAACAAAATTGATGAGGGTCATATAGCTTAGGAGGATTATTAGGTTAAATAAATGGTTTAGAGTGCAGTAAAAATTATTTCATTTGATCCATAATTAGTGGTGTGATAGAAGAGGAAGTAATGTTAGATTTGGAAAATACAGGTTTGGTTTGAGGAGTATTTATGGTGATAAGATTATTAGATTTTTGAAAATATCCTTTAATAAGTATAGGATTAGGTTTGAATTGCTTCATGAGAAAGTCTTGATGTTTAGCTTGGTCAAGAGATTCATTAAGTGTTTGGGGAGAAAACATTTGAACCTTATATTGAAAATAAGGAGTTAGAGTAGTTATGAAGAATTTAAACAAATTATCATCACTCATGTTGTGGTTTAATTTATGAGCTATAGATTTCCATCATTTGATAAAATCATGAGCTAATTTGGTGGGAGATTGCTTAGTATTGATTAAATGACTAAGATAATTTTTAGGAAGATCATTATGTTAAAACTCTTTAACTAAAGGATTGAACAAATCCTCAATTTTCCAAACGAAATGTTGTAGAAGTTTGGTTGTACCATTCCAATACATCACCAGTGAAAGTTTTAACTAAGAGTTTAGTGGTGGTAAAAGTATTAGTTTGGATCCATTCTTTGTAAAGATTGCCGAAAGGTTTTTGAAAGGATGTAGGGTATTTAGTCCCATCATATTTGATATTTAAAGATATGTTACCAATATAAATGGACACAATGAAGGGAGTTAAAGGCTCATTTTGAATGTTTTGAAGCGTTTTGTGATTCTAAACAAGTTGAGGAATAATATTTCCTGAGGCATCTCTAAGAGGTGGAGGAATATAATTGGGATTGGCTTGAGGATGGATAGTTGAAAGTTGATTAGCCTTATTGATCAAATGATGTTGTAGTTGCATCATTAGAGAGGTGTTAGATGTTTGTATTATGTTCATTTTTTGTATGACTTGTGCAAACATTTGTGTCATATTAATTGGTGGGTTGGTGTTTGTAGGATCACTCCCTAAATTGGTATCAGGGAGAGTGTTATTATAAGATGGATTATTAGTGGGATTATTGATTATACTTGTGTCAATTTCTCCCACATTAGTTTGAATATTTTGAATATGAGAATTATCTTGATAGGTATAGAAAGGATCAAATCCACCTACTTCATCTTGAGGTGTGATTTTCACCATGTTACAAGCCACAGATGAAGGAGGGGAAGAGGTACTCTAAGAGTGAGGTTTATCTTGGGAGGAAAAGAGAGGGAGAAATGAACATCCCATATAGTATCTAAATGGATTCAAGTTGTCCAAGAATATTTTGATAGGGGAATTCATGATGACTTGAGAGAAATGAATAAAATGCTAAGGAGGAGAAATAGAGAACTAAGTTGGATAAATAGGGAAAGAATTAAGAGTACAGAGTCTACTGGGTTGACCTAGTATTGAAAATTAGGAAAAATAGAGCCTGACAAATGTATAGAGTCTACTAGGTTGACCTAGTATTGTTATCTGACTAGAAAAAGAGATACATGGTTGACTAGGTTGACATAATACTATATGCATGGGGAAAAGTAGCCTATAAAATACTATGTCAAATAGAATGATTGTGTACTAAAAATAGGAAAAATATTATAATGTACTTTGAATGCAAGAAAGGAAATAAACAGATAATTAATTAGGCCAATAACGATGATCCAATTGAGGCACACAACATAAAACCTTGTAAGAATGATGACCAGTGTAAGTTTTTGCAATATAACATACAATTGAGTAAAGAGAAAGCAATCAACTTGAAAATTAAATGCTAAATAAGTGGTCATCTTGAATGTTGTTAGATTATTACAATATGATTTTAAGTATGATAAGAAGTTGGCTGAAATTAGGGAACTAAAAAGTAATCTATGGATGGTTTTAGGACATTTAAGCTAAAAGGGATCTATGTTGGCAATGGTACTAGATTGGTATTGTGACCTACCCCCTCACTTCATACACTATAGAAATAAGGGTGTCACGTGTTTTATAATATATACCATTAACCATGTGTTTATACTTGGTTATAAAACCAAGTCAACTTCCCCCTTGGTGATGAAATCCAAGTAGGTAAGCCTTGGAAAGACAATTATTTAAATGCAATTTAAGATTATGTGATTTGGTAGTGTGTGAAAGAAAGATAAAAATAGTGCAACTAAATGGTATATTTAAAAACCACCCAATTAGAATATGTGATCTATTCTAATCATGTAAGAAACTAAAAGTGAAAGTTTGAAGTAATTACTAGCATATAAGTGTTAATTTCAACTTTGAAACATAGTATAGTGTTGGTTCAAATAATAGTGTATGTAGACATTGAATTACAAGGTTGACAGTGTCACTATTATACTATTGAAGTAAGGGTATGTTAAGAACTATGACGATAGTTTGACCTAGTCTTTTAGATAGAGAACACAATACAGAACTAGGTCAACCAGGTTAACCTAATTTACTATATAAGGGTAGTTTTAAAGACTACAAATTGTGAAAAATAGAATTGTAATGAATTAAAAAATAGCAGAGAAGGAAAGAAAGGAACCTTGGTGGGTTAGAATATGCAGAGGAAAGTGAGATTGCTATTGAAGTGCCTTGATTTTTAATTGTAAATTATACCAACTGTGTCAATTGGGCTGACCTAGTTCTATAGTTCCTTGTTTTTTGAAGCTTGTAAAAATGCCTATATTGGCCTTATCAACCTAGTGTTCTTTCTAAAAACCTATAAGTATATTCTGTCAACCTGGTCAAACTAGTAGTCTATCTAGAAGTGAAAATCTAACATGTGTTGACCTATTCAACCTAGCAACATGTATCTAATAAGGACCTACACAAACATAATAGAGTCATTTTGATGCAACTATGTGTTAAACCTATACACAAAAATTAGAAACTATATCAGCCTTATTGATCCAGTATCAAAAATATACAAAAATAATAAATAAAATGTAAGAAATTATAAAATGAGAAATAAAACCTATAAGGGTTAGATTCACATCAGGTTCACCAGAATGTATGCAATCAAAAATGCATCATGTCTATAAATCAATATTAATTCAAAGAAGATAGATCATACTTACACTTTCGATTAGGGATACATTAGATAATAGAGAACATAACCAATATGGGGATCTTATAGAACCAATTAGGGGATCTATTATCATAATAAAAAATACTAGGGAGGGTTCCAAAGCTTCCATTCAAGCATAATCACATAATAACCCTAACTAGGTCCTAAGTTTTCATATTCATTAAACTAATAACAAGTAAAGTAGGGAAATATAATCTAGTGCTCACCAGAGATTGTGACACAATATGGGGGTTAATAAACAAAAAAACATGCATAGGAGAATATCAATTAAGCTAAGTATGAGTAAGATGCTAATTCATGGAGAATAAGAGTAATATTATTCAAAGCCAATATTTATACTACTTCTATCTACTAAAGAGATGAACAATGTTAGAAAATACTTACTTAAAAGATGAACTCATTGAGATTTAATCTCTCCCTTGGCCAAAGGGGCTTCACAAGAGGTTGTTGTGGTTTGTAAGGATTTCTAAGAAAGGCCAAAGAATCTAAGACTTTTACACAAGACTAGATTCTCCAAGTAGAAATCCTAAGCTAAGACTATTCAAGTAGAATGGTGTAAGAGCAGATTATAAAGAAGTGTAAGAGAATAATAACTCTTTTTATTTTTAAGTAATGATGAAATGAACTTATATATTTAGGTGGGTTTAAACTTAATCACTTCCAAAAATTTCATCCAATAGGTTCAACCTAGTTGACCTGGTATTGTTATGGACAAAAATTCACTAGGTCACAGGCTAGGCCAGATAAGAGCTGACCTAGACCCTAAATGAATTTTACCCACAAGAGTATAGGGTCGACCTAGTACTAAAAAATATAGAAAGGGGATTTAGGTTAGGAAAAGAGGGATGAAAGGTGGGAAATGACTAGAAGAGTGTGCAAAAGAGGAGTAATAGCTTAGGGGAATGGTTTTAGGAGCTAGTTGGATTGGTAATAAGTGAAAATAAGGGATAATAATCCCATGAAGCACTAATGGTTTTCCCATCCTTTTCTTAGTGTACCCCTTAGGTCATACACTTAGAGAGATTGAGTCTTGATGGGTTATTACAAGATAGAAAGCATCAATAATTGATAAAATTTTAAAATATTATGTGTATAGAGTTACAATAAACTATGGCTTGGGAGCATACCAATTGGCTACTCTGCACAGTAAGGAGCTCCTAAAACCCATGAAAATTATATATTTCAAGCATTTATGTGCTTGAAAACCATTATTTATAAGAACCCTTACTTAGGTGCAACCTATGCCAAAATTGATTATTTTCTATGATACTTATAACCTAGACCATGGTGACTTTATATCATTATCACATGTACCATATTATCTTATACCATTGAAACTTAGACCTTGTAACCTATACCATTCCATCCTAGACCATTGTAACCTATTCCATTTCAGTGTGCACCATTGTAACCATGTACCATTTTACCTTGGACCATTTATATGCCATTATACTTATATAAATACTACTTTCACTTGGACTGATCTAATCCTATACCCAACAACAATTATGATCTTGATTATGATTGTCTGACACTCTACACACATTTAAAGATCATTTTATGAGGTAATTTAGCTTGATTAATATTTATAACTTCTTTTGTAGACAAGTGTACCAGGGTATGCTATCATATGGTTTTTACCTACTTATGGTTCCTTGGAAATTGCTTAAGACTATGTATTATTCTATTCTTATTTTTTTGTTGCTTGGTATCTACTACTGCCTTCATATGGATCGATGCCCATTATAGCTAGTTTAACTATCATATACATTATTACAACTAGTTTAGATATCATTTGAAATCTTATCCATAGAAGTGCATCTCCTCAAATAGGTATTTACCTTTACATTTTTCATATTCTGTTTTGATTGATTACCCCAAAAATATCAAAACATTAGAAAATGATAAAACAAAAGAGAAAAAAACATTGTCCTATTCCTTTGTTCATTTTCATTCTGAACACTCTCTCCATTTTGTGAGCAACCTAAGCCATGCTATTACAATTTTATGAGTTAAACCATTTAATATCTCATAATTATCGATTGAGTTGAGACACTTAAAAAATTCCAAAAACATTTTTAATAGACCTAGAAACTCTTAAAAATCACAAAATAATGAAAATTGGCTAAGAATTTCCATGCGAGATATAAAGCCATCAATTTTTTTGGGTTGGGCCATCTTATTTATTCAATTTATTTATATACCACCTTTATCTATTTCTTGTAATTTCTAGGATAACTACATTGGCTTGATGTCTAAATAGATTATGTAGGAAACACCTAGATACATGGGGTATCTTGAGTTAGCTCAACCACACCTTTCTTTTTTGACCACTTCTTTGTCATAGGTGTTGGTTGAATATTTTGTCTATCAATGTACTGGTAAACAAAATAAGTCTGATCAACCAAAGTAGGAAGATTAGTCATCCTAATGTGTAAGTTTATCACATCAGAAGGAGACTGCTCTCTCCTCTCATCAAGGGGAGGTTCCCTATGAATATGCTATGTATATGTATAAACAAAAAATAATACTCAAGGGTGGGACAAGTCATCCATCTCTC